>CM057228.1:67887522-68272522 GCA_029891385.1 Erythroxylum novogranatense
AAGATTGAAAAAGGGTCGGAGTTCAAGCAAGATTTTCAAAACCTTAAATACCCACTTATAACTGAATTTTTCAAAAATCATATCTCTTAATTCCGAACTCAGAATTTGACGAATTTGGTGTCTATGGAAAGGTAAAAGGAAGCTCTACAACTTCCATGAAGTACTCAAATCAAATTAGTTCTTTAAAGGAGTCAAAACCTCAATCAAAGATTCTGTCCAAAACAGCTTTTCCTAAACGACTTCCAATTTTTAATCGCTCATAACTCCTTGCCCCGATATCAAAAAATTACAAACTTTATGGCGTCGGAAAGATCGACATACAAGCTACAACTTTCAATAAAGCCACTTTTTCCAATTCCAAATAAATCTATACGATGAGTGGCCTCGAAGTACAGCACATGCAAATCTATACTTAATAACATTTTCAAAACAAAGCATATCTTCCGAAATTCATATCTCTCAATCCCGACGTCGAAAAATATCAAACTTTATATCTACGAAAAGCTCTTGACATAAACTACAAGTTTCATGTAGATCATTTTATCAAATTTTGCCTACATCAAAAGTCAACTCTCAAAGTCAAACATTCTCTCTCCAAAAAGTCAAACTTTCTAAATTCTTCAAAATTTCACACTTTTTCTCTTTAATTCTTGCTATTTAACGTTATTTCAATCAACTCATCCACTTTCCTCTCATAATCCATATAAGTTCACTCAAATATCAAAGTCCTCAACATTAAACAATTCTTTTCTCATAAATTATTTCTTAATTTCATCAAATTTCCTTAAATTCATAATTTTCTCACCAATTTCTTTCTCATTTAAAATTCATTTTAATATTTCTATTTTTCACCAAAAATTCGGGGTCCAACATGCAAATTACACAAATTACATTAAAACCTGACACTTTTGCATTTACATGAAAGTCAAAAGTCATTACAAAGTTTTAGAGGGCATTTTAGCCCGAATACATTGAAAGTGTTAAAGGAAAAATTACAAAGTACACCATTTGCCCAAAATGCTATCTAAAGCCTTGTTTTCTCAAATATAACTTCAAAAATAAAAAGCATCGGAGTAATGCCTCAATCCCGATGCGGTAACTCGGTCTCTCGCTCGTCACCTGTGGAGGGGAAATGGGGGATGAGCTCGACGGCTTAGTGAGTAACAACTTAATAATCGAGAATAAGCAAAAACCTTGTTTATACATTCATTTTCAGAATCAATATCACATTGATAAAAAACATTTCTAATTGATCAAACATTTTCACAAAATTCATCACGTCAATTTATTTACAAACCAACATATCATATAATCAACATACAAAATGGTTCGGGTGGATCCGAAACAGAACGTACTACACATTCTCGCGAAGCGGTCATGTGTAGCCGTGAACTTATGGGAGTCTATGAGGAACTCCAATGCCACTAACGGGCAGGCGGGATAAGCCTAAAATTTGACAGGTGCACCTGACTCTTATGGGACCACCACAAATCCAAAGGAAGCATATATATCACATATGTCACATAATTCATAAATATTTTTCCACAATTGACCCTTACAAAACTCATTTTCACAAAGTTTTCACATAATTGCCCAAAATGGCATTTTTTTCCGAAATCACACATTTTAATCTTTTTCACTTAACAAACCATTCCGTAAATATTTTGAACACGAATTTACATTCAAAAGACATCACATACAAGTTTAAATCATCATAAAGAGTAATTACTACAAAAATCCTAAACCATTGGAAAGCATTTATTATAAAAATTTCATCAAGCTTATAACTCAATTATTAAGAAATCACCCACCTTAATTCCTTTAGCTCTAGGATTGGTCAATTTGCCTTTCCTCTACCTCCAATGGCCTCTCTTGACCTTCATCAAGCATAATAATCCCATATTAATATGAGATATCAAAATTGGAAATTTTAAGGAAAGGAAAACATGAATTTGATTCTACATTGTAGGAAAATCCCGATGTGTGCATCACATGCACACGGTGCGGAAAACAAAATTTTTTTATTCCGGGACCTTCCCGAAAGCCAGGATCCATGTGTCTATATAACAATATCAAACCATAACGGCCAAAGGAGACCGTCTCTAACGGTATCCACGCAGAGATCGGAGAACCTAACCGGGGCAAACCCTTTGACCCGGGAATAACTAGAACAAAGTAAAGATTGCTAGATCTTACCTTTGTTTTTGGAGAGCTTGGAATCAACGATGAAGAAGATGAAACTTGAAGAAGAAGAGAGCTTGAAATCGTTGGTGAGAAGAGAAGAGCTTAGGATTTTCTCAAAACCCTTTCTACCTTTCTTATTCTCTCAAAACCAACGAACATCCTCATCTTTCTTTCATTTTATGTCTTTCCTTTTGTCTTTTAGCCATTAAATGCAATTAATGACTAGGCAAAAGAAGAAGCTTCTAATGCTTCTTCTCATCTTCCACGTAAACACACACACACACACACACACATATATATATATATATATATATATATATATTAATTCTTTAATTAATTAATAATATATATATATATATGTATATAAATCTTCAAGTAGTCGATTACGAGGGTTGGTTCTACCGACCTCTACGGGTCCCGGTATGGAAAAACCACCGAAAACCTTTTTCAGCAATATCGATGTCGCGATCTCATCGGGACATATCTCGATCTCATCGGGATCCATTTAATCCTATTGCTCTCCATTTATTGGATCTCTGTCCAAAACTATTTTACGAATTCTCTAAATCACTCTTATGCGTGTGACCCATTAGGTTCCCGGTTATGTTGGCCACTTAGATTAACACTTAATCTGAGCAAGTCATGAGCGGTATCTAGCAACACATCATCACCCCCAATTGATCGGAAAGTAATTGGTTTGAGGAATGAACATATATTCATCATGAACCATATCACGAACCTTTCCATAGACAATTACTGTGCAATTCGTCCTTTCACCATGCTATACCCCACTTGATTATGAGTATGGGCAAAGTGTCAACTCTCACTAGAATGACTAAGTCAACTCTAGTCCAAGTGATATTAGTTCTCGTCCTGGGACTCATTACTTTATATGTCACTGAAGACACTCTTCATGACATATGAACTCCGGCCAGAGATTTCCAAGTAATGACCCTGACAAGAGGCCATGGGTATCATCTTCTGCTATCACAGAAGTGGTGAATTCTCTATTGGCTAATCAATTACCTTCGAATACCTCAAGCTGTACCCAATCACCACCCTATGAGCAACCTGTGTAAGGCAACAAGGAATGGAGTCAAAGCACAGAATCAGTATCCAAGATATCCTTGAGTACCTCAAGTCTAAGGATACTTGCACCATTGCTATGATGAGATTATCACTGACATTAGAATAGGACATCTATGTGATGATCTCATAGCAGGTCATCCAATGTACTTGCTATCTCTAGTAAGCATTCACATCTCAACCCTAAACATCCCATATTTACAGTTTCTGAGATCCACTCCTTCTGCGTCTGTTCGAGCACAGAATCTGCGTCTGTTCGAGCATCTTGAACTTCTTCAAGTTCAATTTTGCTCCCACTGTCTTCTTGTAAAAGAAACTCTTTCTCTAAAAAGACAGCATGCTTTGAAACAAACACCTTTTGTTCCTCAGCAAGGTAGAATTGATATCCCATTGTTTCTTTAGGATATCCTATGAATAAACATTTGTCAGACTTTGCATCAAGTTTATCTGACTGTATCCGCTTCACATAAGCAGGACAATCCCAAACTTTCAAATGAGTAAGATAGGGTCTTTTGTTAGTCCACATCTCATATGGAGTAACATTAACTGTCTTTGATGGAACTCTATTTAACAAATAAACAACTGTCTCGAGTGCATACCCCCAAAAGGATTTCGATAACTTTGCAAAGCCCATCATTGACCGTACCATGTCTAACAAGGTTCGATTTCTCCTTTCAACCACACCATTATGCTGTGGTGTGTAAGGAGGAGTCCATTGAGATAAAATCCCATTATCTCTGAGATAATCCAAAAACTGTTGGTCTAAGTATTCCCTACCACGATCGGATCGTAATATCTTGATACTTTTCCCAAGTTGGTTTTCTACTTCATTTCTGAATTGTTTGAACTTTTCAAATGCTTCAGATTTGTATCTCATCAGATACAGATACCCATATCGAGAATAATCATCGATAAAGGTAATGAAGTAAAGACAACCACTTCTAGCATGGATGGACATCAGACCACATACATCTGAATGTATTTGGTCTAATACTCCAGTCGCACGTTCACCCTTTCCCTTAAAGGGTAACTTAATCATCTTGCCTAATAAACAAGATTCACATGTGTCATATGATTCATAATCAAATGACCCTAAACTACCACTCTTGTGGAGCTTAGCTATGCGTCTCTCATTTATATGGCCAAGGCGATAATGTCATAAGTTGATTTTAAATTATCTCGTTTATGTCTTTTCGTGTCATTGACATTCATAATTGGATGTGACATATCTAATATGTAAATTCCATTGCATAATGTACCATTACCATAAAGCATTCCATTAAAACTAATAAAACAACCATTGTTACTAAAAGTCAAATGGAAACCAGCTCTATTTAAACAAGAAACAGACAATATGTTCTTTGTTAAAACATGTACAAAATAACATTCATCTAATGTAATTACAAGCCCACTGGGGAGTGACAAAAAATAAGTGCCTACGGCTAATGCAGCAACTCTTGCTCCATTTCCTACATGCAGGTCTAGTTCTCCCTTCATGAGCTATCTACTGTCCCTGAGGCCCTTCATATCATTGCATATGTGTGAGCCACAACCGGTATCTAATACCCATATGTTATGATCAGAAACAGTATTAACCTCAATGACAAACATACTTGAAGAAGCGAGGCATCGATGCCTTCTTACCTTGATTCTTCCGGATAGACTTTATAGATTTAGCCCAGGTGGCGGTCTTGCCTGATGGAAGCAAGTTCCTTTAGTGCGATTTCTTTGGTTTTCTTTTGGCTGCACTTCCTTTTGGTTTTTTAGACCTTTTCTTCTTTAGATTCTTTTTCTTTGAACCAGAAGAAGAAGAGTCCACCATGAGCACTGGCTTGCTATCCTTCTTGATAGCATCAACAGCAAGTGGATCAGGAAGTGGAACATCTAGGACATAGCCCAGTTCCTCAAATCTGAGAACAATTCTCAGATTTCTCAGCCAATCAAGAAAGTTGGGTCCAGTTAATTTATTGGAATCCATTAGTGAGCGCAAATTTACACTAGAAGACATCTTCAATAACCTAAAGGGAAAGAGAGAAAGAATGTTATAATAGAATTACATGCATGATCATAAGGACTTGCATGACATACATATGGCTCCCACTAGTTTCAAAGAATCCATAACCCTTATTACGAATCCAAGAAACATTATGACAAAATGTCCTAGTGGGTCGATATCCGACATTACTAAAATGACCTTGGGTTTACCCAACAAGCCACCTTAGGTCAATCGGTAGGTATCGGTCATACCAATTGCATCATAGATATCCGACATTACTAAAATGACCTTGGGTTTACCCAACAAGCCACCTTAGATCAATTGGCAGGTATCGGTCATACCAATTGCATCTAGATGCAACTATCGACTAGTGCTATCAACTCGTGATGTATGCACACACATTGGGTTATCAACTATTGATGCGCGTACATCTGATGTACACTACCCAATTTCGCCTCTGTCTACGTTGACCTTGAGTTTACTCAACAAATCAACGCTTCTAGTGAAAATCGACCCATTAATTTGAAAATCGTATTTTCATGGTTCGAACATATCCGTATAGAGTGAGCTTGGGTTTACCCAACAACCCGAACTCTATAAGAACTCTGGTTCTCCCCATATTAATGGAAGGCATTAGTTTTCATATAGTGTGAGGGATTTCAAACTCTGGTCTCATCTTCTTCTTCTCCAAGCTATAGGATTATAGTCACCATGACTATATGGAATGATTTAGGGCATTTCATTAATCACATTGAGTCTATACCTATAATCATCCATCATCCTACCTTTGCATGTATTAGTCGACTTGTGCATTTGTTATTCGACTACTTTTGACTACTGTGCACGAACTAGTCGACTAGTACATGTGTTAGTCGACTAATCTTGACTACTGTGCACAGGCAAGTCGACTAGTGCATGTATAATTCGACTACTTGAGTAAGAAAGTCAACTTATGCATGGGTAAGTCGACTTATTTTGGAATTGCTTTCTAATCAGCTAATTTCTCGATCCGTGCAGTTCCAATTCACAATACCAAGTGTAATATACTTTACTTTGATGTACCAATGAAATACTTTCATTGTATCATGCTTACCATGTATAATCATACTATACATTAAAAACTTGAAATCGATGAATACACTACTATTCATTTAGATTTCCAAATAATTTTGTGAATATCAAACTATCACCCTAAGTATCTCTAGGTAATCTACACTTTATCAAGACTACTTCGACACTGGTCACAAAATTTGTGACGGCCAAAACAATCAAGACAACGAAATACACTAACGAGACGCTAATGTGACATATTTGACATCCAAAAATTTTGAAAACCCAATTTCAAGAAAATCATTTTGGCAAGCATAAAACATCAATGTAACACATTTTTAATCACATTAAAAATGATCCAAGGCATTGGAATTGAGAAATACACAACCAATCATTCCAAACAAAACAGCTCCAGCAACTTTCTCAAAACTGTCATGCTCTGTCTTTTGCTTGAACAACTCATTGAAACAATTTCAATAAATTCTAAGAAAATTACAGAGGTTACAAAATGTTCACAAAATGCTCCATGAATTTTTACAGGATTTATTTCCATCAAAAACTCATCCAACCTCAGAAACAAAGCCAATGTAGAATCTGTGTTCCTCAACACAGATATTCCCAGCAGCACACGATAAATTCTCAAATAAATAGTAAATCACCTAGAAAACATTTTTCCATCCTCATAGACATTCATAAATATATTAGAGACATGTTGGTGAAAGAAAATCCAAAAAACAATTTTCTATAATTTATTCTCGAATTTATAAGCATGCCTGTTCAAGGAATGTGCACAAAAACAACAACCAGAACATTAGGGAATAAATTAGCAAAACCATATCAAATCACATTGATAAATTCTGGTCTTCCACAGACATATTCAAAAACATCTTATGAGCACATCTGGGCAAGAAAAATTCGAAAACAATATTTCTATACTGATTTCGAATTTAACACAGACAACATGCATCATCGTCACAACCAATAGACAGCTCCGACCTTGTTATGATTTCTTCGTTATATACGACACAAGTGGCTCTGATACCACTGTAGGAAAATCCCGGTGTGTGCATCACATGCACACGGTGCGGAAAACAAAATTTTTTTATTCTGGGACCTTCCCAAAAGCCAGGATCCATGTGTCTATATAACAATATCAAACCATAACGGCCAAAGGAGACTGTCTCTAACGGTATCCACGCAGAGATCGGAGAACCTAACCGGAGCAAACCCTTTGACCTGGGAATAGCTAGATCAAAGTAAAGACTGCTAGATCTTACCTTTGTTTTTGGAGAGCTTGGAATCAACGATGAAGAAGATGAAACTTGAAGAAGAAGAGAGCTTGAAATCGTTGGTGAGAAGAGAAGAGCTTAGGATTTTCTAAAAACCCTTTCTACCTTTCTTATTCTCTCAAAACCAACGAACATCCTCATATTTCTTTCATTTTATGTCTTTCCTTTTGTCTTTTAGCCATTAAATGCAATTAATGACTAGGCAAAAGACGAAGCTTCTAATGCTTCTTCTCATCTTCCACGTAAACACACACACACACACACACACACACACACACACACACACACACACATATATGTGTGTATAAATGCTGAAGTGGTCCAGTCACACTGGGGTCGGTCCTACCGGCCTACCGGGTCCCGGTATGAAAAAACCACCGGAAACCTTTTTCAGTAATATCGATGTCGCGATCTCATCGGGACATATCTCGATCTCATCGGGATCCATTTAATCCTATTGCTCTCCATTTATTGGATCTCTATCCAAAACTATTTTACGAATTCTCCGAATCACTCTTATGCGTGTGATCCATTAGGTTCCCGATTATATTGGCCACTTAGATTAACACTTAATCTGAGCAAGTCATGAGCGGTATCTAGCAACACATCATCACCCGCAATTGACCGGAAAGTAATTAGTTTGATGAATGAACATATATTCATCATGAACCATATCACGAACCTTTCCATAGATAATTACTGTGCAATTCGTCCTTTCACCATGCTATACCCCACTTGGTTATGAGTATGGGCAAAGTGTCAACTCTCACTAGAATGACTAAGTCAACTCTAGTCCAAGTGATATTAGTTCTCGTCCTGGGACTCATTGCTTTATATGTCACTGAAGACACTCTTCATGACATATGAACTCCGGCCAGAGATTTCCAAGTAATGACCCTGACAAGAGGCCATGGGTATCATCTTCTGCTATCACAGAAGTGGTAAATTCTCTATTGGCTACTCAATTACTTTCGAATACCTCAAGCTGTACCCAATCACCACCCTATGAGCGACCTGTGTAAGGCAACAAGGAATGGAGTCAAAGCACAGAATCAGTATCCAAGATATCCTTGAGTACCTCAAGTCTAAGGATATTTGCACCATTGCTATGATTAGATTATCACTGACATTAGAATAGGACATCCATGTGATGATCTCATAGCAGGTCATCCAATGTACTTACTACCTCTAGTAAGCATTCACATCTCAACCCTAAACATCCCATATTTACAGTTTCTGAGATCCACTGCTTGATCAACTCAAGGAGCTTGAGATGTGCTAGTCTCTCCGGATTACCGATGTCCAGTTTCAGTAATCCTATGACTAGGGATAATTTAGATATTGATATAATTGCACATGATAGGAATCTCAGTAGTATGATCACATCATAATTTCCTTCATGCTATGTCATATATCATGGACTTCATTAATTCGCTTATAGATCAATATCCATTCATAAATAATGAACAGCAAAGTAATGAAATATGTCTTTCTTTATTTATTCATAAAGTATGTACACAACTTTGTACAAAACGCGCTAAAGGCGATTGCCTTTAGGGCACTACTCTAACATATATAACCTTACCTATACATTTCCTAAGTCATTAAAACCAAAACCCATCAAAATTTATCAAGAATTTCTAAAATTCCCTTACCTTAGGAGTCTCCCACGAAAATTGATTTGCTTCTAATGGAAGCTTAAACTCTTCCTCTTCCTTTTTCCTTCTTAAAGATCACTCCAATTCTCTTTTCTAAGGTAAGATAAACCAAAGGCCTAACCTTTTTCCTCTTCTTCTTATTCTTCTTCTTCTTCCTTCAACCGAAAGTCTCCCTCTCTCTCCTTTATCTTTGTAAAAATCGTAAGTCTCTTAAAAGACTTAGGGAAAAATGTTTCTTAACTTAAAACCTAAGCCTCCAAAATGTTGTAGTTTCACTTATCCCTTCTTTTCCTTATAAATTTCAAAGCTTGCCTCATTCTTACGACCCTATCCCATTTTGCTTCTTTTCTTCTTGTTTTAATGGGTATTTAAAAGACTATTATACCCCTCCTTCTTAGCCTTGAACTTTAGAAACATAAGCAAACTTCCTAAATTACCCCTACGCCATCTTATTCTTTTTAATTTCTAACTACATATCAAACTCTAATTTTAACTAAATTCCTTCATTTAATAATCATTAACTAAACACTAAAAACCTCAAATTGTTCTAAATAAGAGGAATTTATCAAAATAAACCTGAAAATAAAATAAACATGCCTATTTACTATGAAAAAGAATTGGGGTCCAACAGGCAACCCCAACGTCATCTAAATCCACCCATGATGGAAGTGGTTAAGAAAGAAATTTTAAAGCTTATTGATGCTCGCATTATTTATCCAATTTCGGGTAGCAATTGGGTAAGTCCAGTCTAGGTAGTTTCAAAGAAAACTGGTGTAACTGTGATTAAAAATAGAGATGATGAGTTAATACCAACTCATGTTCAAAATGGTTGGAGAATATGCATAGATTATGGGACGCTTAATTCAGTTGCTAGAAAATATCATTTTTCGCTTCCATTTATTAATCAAATGCTTGAAAGATTTGCAGGTAAATCTCACTATTGTTTTTTAGAAGGCTATTTAGGAAGGATTGAGAGAAGACAACCTTCACATGTCCATTCGGCACCTTTGCTTACTGAAGAATGCCATTTGATTGTGCAATGCACCCGTAATGGTAAGTATTTTTCTCTAATCTTGTGGAAAATTGCATGGAAATTTTTATGGATAATTTCACGATCTATGGAGAATCTTTTGAAATATGCATTGTCAACCTTGAAAAATTGCTTAAACGATGTTGGACTCCGATCTTTTAGTGGAATTTAGAAATATTAAAGGTATGAGATGAGTAGATTTGTATGGGTTATGAAAGTTAAAGTGAATGAGTTTGAAGTAAATCACACGTTAATATATTGAGTAATAATATGACCAAGATACACAAGAAGGGGGGGGTTGAATTGTGATAAACTTTTCTTTAATCCCTTCAATAACAATTGCTTGTTCTTTCAGAAAACTTATCGTAAATCAATTCTTAACTAGTTTGAAAAACTTTGTTAATAATGAAAACTACGATTTAAGAAAAGTAAGAGTTAGAGAGAAACACAGCAATTTTATCTGGTTCACCCCAAACCGTGGGCTACGTCCGATCCTCGATATTCTTCGAGATTTTCACTATCTCAAAGCGATTACAAGTATTCTTTAGGTGAGCCTCTTGGTCTCTTAACAACAAGTATTCTTTTACTCTTAGCCTCTTCAGCTATCTCAGTAGCACTTTTCAAAATGAAAAAGCGATAAAGAGCTTTTACAAAGAGTTGCTCTTCACTGATATACACTCGAAAATAGTTTGCAATTTTTTCTCGAGATAGAGCAGATATTGAATACGAGTTTCATTCACTTTTTCCAAAAGTTATTTCTTCTTGATCTCGACTCTTATTTATAGTGAACTTCAGCTGTTTCTTGACTATCTCGCTTGAATCTTTAAAAGCGGTTATTCAGTTTAGCTCAGTGTAGTCTTAAGCGATGTTTCTTTCTTCCGTCTTATTTTCGTATCGTCGCTTTTGTCTTCGTAAAGCTTCCGCCCTTTTTTGTATCGCCCGCTTTTCTTAGTCTTTAGTCCTTTTGTATAAATCGCTTTTCTTCCGTCTGCTTTTTCTTTAAATCGCTTTTCTTTAAATGCCTTTTGTATCGTCTGCTTTTCCTTCGTCATTTTCTTTCGTTTGCTTTTGTATCGTCATTTTTCTTAGTCGCTTTTCTTCCAAATGCCTTTTGTTAAATCATTTTTCTTCCGCCTTTTCTTAAATCGCTTTTTGTTTAAATCATTTTTCTTCCGCCTCGCTTTTCTTCCGTCATTTTTCTTCCGCTCGCTTTTCTTAATCGCTTTTGTTTCGCCTGCATTTTTCTTAGTCGCTTTTGTTTAAATCATTTCTCTTTGTTTATTATCAAAATTATTTAATCGTGAAGTCTGGTTTGACTTAACATTCTCCCCTTTTGATAATAACAAATACTTGTGAATTTAGAGAAATATGAAAAGTTTCATATACTTGTGAATTATCTGAAGTATTGAGATAAAAAATTATCTTCATCCTTCCATTGATTTCTTCCTTCTCCTTCTCCTTCCTTCTCCCTTCTCCCCTATTTGTTATTGATCAAAAATTATTTTCCAATCTGCTTCACCAACTTTTCAGCATCTTCTTAATCTTCTTCATATCTTTATCAAGCTTACGAACATGCTTCTTTAGAGTTGATGATTCATCTGCGGTCGAGTCTTGTCTTAACAACTTGCTTTTCAACGATAGCCCTTTGTTGTTGTATAAGCTTCCTTGTTAAAGACATTTGGTTCAATGATTTGCAGAAGAGGAGGAGGAACAAATACTGACTTGTTCATTGATATCAAGATCATAGGAATCTCTTATTCGTTGAAAAGTGCGTCCAAACCATGGCATAGCTTCTGAATTGAAGTGATCTCCACAGAGGTCGATTTAGCGAGAATGTTACGTATTATAGTAAAACAACATTACGAGTTGCCAATCGAATGTAACAATCTTGACCCATTCGATATTGCCTCCTGTGGATCATCTGCTGTGGCCTTAGTTAGACTTGGTCACGGATCTTGATACACGCAGATGGACTTACCACTCCTTTTCTCCTTACATGCTTCATCAATCAATTTTTGCCTCTTCAATCGATCGCAGACATGTCATCCAATCGACTCGGGTTGAACTTTCGACTTTAGCTTCTCATAATTGAGTTCAACAAAATTTGGTGGTTGAAGATCGGTACCACCTTGATTATTGTCTTGCTCGATATAGGATAAGAAGTGATCGCTCTCAAATGGCTCTGGTGGATATGGTTCTCTCCCAACTCTCTTGATTGATCATAGAAATTTTGTAACCCTATCCAATGATGAGAAATGCCATTATCATATTCTACAGATTTGAAGAATGCTTTGACAAATCTCTTGGGTTTGTCTCGATGATGGTGACTTGGTCTTCTTCTCCTTTCTTACAACCAATCTATGTTCCCATCTTTCTCTTTGAAAAGTTAAATACTTGGATGGAACATTAGTCATCACACTTACAACTTTTGAAGTAGCCTTCTATCCCAAAACATGTGTAGCAACTTGTTTATGGACAAGTGTAGACTGAAAAGTAGTAGGAACTATTTCTTCAAAATTGGATTATTAAAATTTTGTGAGAATCCTTAATATTACCCTTATGACTTCCTAATCGCTTGATGGAGGCTTCCATATTAACTTCAATGAACATCAACAAAGACATGCAATGATTTTTTAGAAATGTCAACAACAGTTTCTTCTAGCCTTGTCTTCTTAGCCTTTGCCTCTGTTGTTGGATTTTCTTCTTTTCTTGCACTCATTTTCTTTAACCTTGGTGACCTCTTGGATTGAACTTTCTTCTTCTCAGGTTCTTCTACTTTCCTTTTTCCTTCATTTCCTTGAGATTGAGTTTCAGAAACTTTCTCAAGGATTGATGATGATGATTTTGTAGCTTTTGATCTCTGCTCGTTCATAATGCTTTGGTTTGCTTGAATCTCTGGAAGGGTGGCTTCTTTCATGCATACGATTTCCTTTGTGGGTGGCGTTCTTGCTTGCTTATGAATGTCACTCACCAAAGGTTCCTTTCCGCTTTAAGTCACTGATTCAAAAATCGAGCAGATCTTGACTTCGACTCACGAGTGTGATCTTCTCTCCTTCATAGAGGATTTCTTGGTTTAGGCTCCCCTCGGTTGTTGCTTTCCTTGATTCTTCGGTCCTTGTTTGTGCGAAAATCTCGGACCCATTTTGGCAATCGATGTAGAATCTATATAACTTCTTCTGATACCTTACGTCGACTCCCATCTCAATCGATTCTCGATTCTTTAAACATCCTTGTCAACAACATCCCATACGGAGAGTGTTTGTATCCTTTATTGATTTAACCATATATTGATAAATCAAAATGGTAAATCTATTGGTTGGTGATTCAGGAGATGAAGGATACATTGTTCATCCAAAGTAGTGACTTGATGTCTTGAACCTATCTAGGTAACACGGTCACACAAAACGACAAACAAAACCCTTGCCTTTGGTACAAGCCAAGAGGCTCTTCTTTCGATTGGGTTGTTACGACCATAAAGTTGACGAGTAACTTCATCTTCGTTCAACTTCACTTAGTCATCCATTTCACCATGTTAGTAGGTTGAACTCCACTACTCGGACATTCGGTGACTCTTTCCGGTAACTCCTTGGTTACTATAACAGGAGTGTTTCTACATACGATCGATTGTATTATCCACGGTTTTAGTATGTTTCGAACTCATAAACTTCTTTGAGATAAACTTGCTCTCGTATTTGAAAGAAGTTTCTCCATCCTGCCGCTTATTATCTCGGCTCTATATCCATTTGTTCCTTCTTAAATCTTCAAAGTTTACCAATCTTCCCAGTTTGCTCTGGATCAACTCATAAAATGGGCTTGACATTCATCTTGTTGATTACGAGTGAATAGGAACTCGCTTGAAGAATTTTGAGAGATTTCAGAGAACTAGCAATTTCGAATTTGTTAGAGATCCCAAACGTCGCTTTTAGGGATTTTATAGCAAATTCTAGAACGATTGTACTTCTCGATGATCGTGACCTTTTTCCCTCTAAAATTTTCTTTGTGAAAGAAGTTTTAAGTCGAAACCGTCAACGCCGTTTAACTCCATCGTTTCATTGTCTTTCTTTTGAAAAATCGATGATCAATCATTAACTATCGAATCTTCTGTCTTTGTCTTTAAAAATCAGATGAATGATCCGTTAATTCCTCCGTCTATCTGTTTCTTCTTTGCGAAAAAACCAGATGATTGGTCCGTTAACTCCTCCGTTTATCTGTTTCTTCTTTGCGAAAAACCAGATGATTGGTCCGTTAACATCACCATATTGAGGTTGCGTCTGATTTCTTTAAAGCGATCTTCACTTAGTGGTTTTGTGAAGATATCGCCCTTTGAAATTTCGTTTCCACGAATTGTAGGTCGACAACTTTCTTACGAGCGTAATCTCTCAAGAAATGATGTCTAACTTCAATGTGCTTCACCTTGAATGTTGAATTGGATTCTTTGACAAGTGATGGTATTTGGTGTTGTCGCAGTATATTGGAATCTCTTCCTCTTGTATTGAGTAGTCCTCCAATTGATACTTGATCCACAGTAATTGTGAACAACAACTTGCGGCAGACATATATTCAGCTTCTGCGGTTGATAATGCAATCGAGCTTTGTCTCTTGCTTGACCATGACACCAGGTTTGGTCCAAGGTAGTGACAACCACCACTCGTGCTCTTCCTTTCAATCCTATCACCGGCATAGTCCGCATCGCAATATCCATTCAACCTGAAATCTTTACCTTTCTCATACATTAAGCAAAGATCGGTAGTACTGCGAGATATCTCAAAATTAGTTTCTGACTATGTAATGAGATTTTCTAGGATCGGCTGAAACCTTGCACACAAGCATACTTGAATAGAATGTCGGTCTACTTGCAGTAAGATAAAGCAAAGAACCAATCATCCTCTAAATAGGGTTTGATCCACCTTCTTACCACTTTCGTCTTTCGACAACAAGTTTGAAGGATGCATCGGTGTAGACATACTTTTAACCTTTGCACATATCAAATTTAGACAACAATTCTTTGACATATTTTGTTGATGGATAAAATCTTATCCTTAGTTTGCTTTACTTGCAATCCAAGAAAGAATTTTAACTCACCCATCATGCTCATCTCAAATTCATTTTCATCATATTTTCAAAGCTTATGCATAACTTTTTGAGGTGGCACCAAAATAATATCATCAACATAGATTTGCACAATAATAAAATGATTATACAAGTTCTTCCTAAAAGAGTTTTGTCAACTTTACCTCTAGTAAATCCATTTTCAATAAGAAATGAGCTCAGACGATCATACCATGCTCTAGGAGCTGTTTGATCCATATAAGGCTTTATGAAGTCTCATAGACATGATCTGGATACTTTATATCCTCAAATCCAGGAGGTTGCTTGACATAGACTTCTTCATCTATAAAGCCATTGAAATGCACTTTTACATCCATCTGAAAAAGCTTTATGTCATGGCAAACAACATATGCAAGCGATATCCTTATTGCTTCAAGTCTTGCTCTTGGAGCATATGTCTCATTATAGTCTATTCCTTCCTGCTGATTATAGCCTTGTGCTACTAATCTTGCCTTATTCGACTTACTTTTCTGATTAGTCTAGCTTATTCTTGAATATCCATCTAGTACCAATAATGGATTTCTTTTCGGGTTTAGGAACTAAGGACCGGACTTTATTCCTCTTGAATTGATTCAACTCCTCTTGCATAGCTAATATCCATGCTTCATCTTTTAGAGCTTCATCAATCTTTTAGGTTCTACTTGAGATATAAATGCCACGTTGGCTTCTCTTACGAACTTGGACCTTGTTCTTACACCTTCCGAGGTTTCTCCGATAATTGACTCTTTAGGATGAGAGCTTTTGTATCTCCAATCTTTCTTTAACTCAAAATTCTTAGAGATATCTGTCTTTTCATCATGAAGTGTTCTGATGAAGATACTTCCTTACAACTGCGTCAAGGGCATGTGAATAAACATTATCTTGATTCCTCTTCCTTATTAGGTTGAGAGCTATCATCGAACTTAACGTGAATAGTTTCTTCAATCTTTGAGGTGAGGTTGAAGACTCTAAATGCCTTTGAAGTGAGAGAATAGCCTAGAAAAATTTCGAAAGTGTCTTCGCATCAAATTTTCGAGCTTCCTTTGTGTTCGAAAAGTGCACTTGCAGCCAAAAGGATGGAAATAAGAAATGTTTGGTCTCCTTCCATTCCACAACTCATAGGAGTTTTCTTGACATTGGTCGCAGTGAAGACTCTATACGAATGTAGCATCTTTGTATTGATGACTACGCTTGAAGTATTTAGGAAGATTCATCTCGCATGACATTGTTCTTGCCATCTCTTGAATCGTCCTATTCTTCCTCTCAACAACTCCATTCTCTTTGTGGAGTCCTTGGGGCGGAAGAAGTTATGAAAATTCCTTTTTCTTCGCAGAATACTCGAACTTCTCATTTCAAATTCTCCTCCATGATCACTCCTTATGCTTGCTATAGACATTCCTCTTTCATTTTGTAATCTCATGGAAAGGTTTCTAAAACACTTGAAAGACTCATCTTTATGTGATAGAAAAAGTATCCAACAAAACCTTGTAAAATCATCAACAATCACAAGTCCATACTTCTTTCCACCAAGATTTATTATTCTTGTTGGACCAAATAAGTCCATATGTAACAACTCAAGTGGTCTAGAAGAAGTTATGAAATGTTTTCAAGAGAAAGAGGTTTTAACTTGTTTCCCTTCTCGACAACTTTCACAAAAGAAATCTTTGTCAAAACGAATTTGTGGCAAACCTTTTACCAAATCATGTTTCAAAGTTTTGAAATATGTTTAAAGCTGACATGACCTAGTTTTTATGCGGATCGGTCTTTCATCTTGATAGATAAAAACATGAAATATTTTGAGACCGAAAAGCGTCTAAATCAATTTTATAAAGATTGTTTAGTCTTTTGGCTGAAAAGAAGATGGAACCATCTTTGTTTCGACTTCACAAAATTTTGATTAAAAGAAACTTCAAAACCGAATCACATAATTGACTAATACTTATCAAGTTATGCTTTAAACCATCAACTAGTAAGACGTTATTAATGCATGCATGAGAATTCTTACCAATCTTACCAAACCCGATTATCTTTCCTTGTTGGTTGTCTCCAAAAGTTCTTGATCCTCCTTTCTTGTATGAAGATCTAGGAACATAAACTTGTTTCCGTCATGTGACGCGAGCATCCTTGTCCATATACCAATGGTGCTTGTTGGTTCTTCCAACGAAGGATTTCGTGGGAGATATTATTTTATTTTAGGTACCCAGATTCTCTTGGGTCCTTTAGGGTTAATCTGATGTAATGAATGATAATGATGTGTAGAATGATAATGTTGATGACCTTTCCGAAAATCGATTGATATCTTTTCTTATTTTTTTGAGCAAGCTGATTTTACTACGTAATTTGGGGCTTATTTTTAGTAAACCCTAATCCGGTTTTATCCTCGGATATCGTATTCTCCTATCATTTCATTCATCTTTTTGTACTATCTGTAAATTTAGCTAGATCAATTGAGAGATTATTAATTCTCGATTTCAATTGATTAATCTCTTGAATCTATCTAAAACTTTGTTGTTATTCAATTCCTCAACTTGCTTTCTCAAACTTATATTCTCACTCTCTATCTCATGAGTATGTTTGAGGTTTTCTACATATTTCTTCTTCACGGCTTGTCTTTGTTTCGAATAGCATGAGAATCCTCTAACAATTACGAATATGCATCTTGTATATCATTATAGTGGAAGTTACCTCCTCATCACTTTCTTCTTGACTACCGGACATATGTTAGCATGTTACGACGCTTGTGAACTTGTATCGATTACGATGAATCCAGATCTTCCACGTTGCCATCATGCTTTTCTTGTTATCTCTACTCCTTACGGGTTGTCTTTTCAACATTGGACACTCGGACTTGTAATGTCCCGACTTCTTGCATTCATAACGGTAATGGATGCTTTATCGACTTTTCATCGTCTTTGCGGCTGTTCCTTCTAAATGTTGAATTTCCTTTGGACTTCTTTTCCACATTCTTCTTATCTTTCTTGAAATGAAAGATAGCTCATCGTCTTCATCACTTGATTGATTCGACTTCTTGGAATCATCATCCTTTCTTCTTCAATCTTTAACGCCTTTGATGTATTCCTTTTGTTTTCTTCTTACGGATTTTGTGATTCTTTTGACTTGCTTTGAGCGCTATGGACTTCTCCTTTTGGGCTTATCTTCGCATCAAGCTCTACCGTGTATCTTCAACGATCCAAGCAATTCATCAAGCTTGATGCGCTTAGGTCTTTGGCTTCTTGACAACAGATTACTTTGGGTCTCCATCTTTTGGGCAGACTCCTCAAAATCTTTCGAACATGGTCTTGATTGTTATACGCGTTCTTAAGAGCTTTTAGCCCATTAACAATTGTTTGGAATCTTCCAAACATTTGATCAATAGTCTCTTCTTCTTTCATCTTGAATAACTTCGTCTTGATGCACCAAAATACTTATCTTGGACTCCTTCACTTGATTTGTTCCTTCATGTGCAATTGATAATGTATCCCACATTTCTTTGGCGATCGCATCCATGCACTTTGTCATACTCGCACGCTTTCAATACACAACTCAAGAAAAATTTCGCTTTGGAGTTTAGTTGAAATCTTGCTTTACGCTTTCAATTGTCCATCTTTCTCGTGGAATTGGATTTTATCATCATCTTGGTGTGTAAGGTCCATTCTCGATGATGTCCCAAAGGTCAATGTGAGTAGACTCGATAAACAATCTCATCTCGATCCTTTCAATAGTGGTAGTCTTCACCATTGAATCTTTGGAGGTCCAGTGACCGAGGCTCCTACGCAATATCGTGTGTGATTCCACCATTTTCTTTAGTTCACACTTTATTAGAGTGATTCTTGAACACCTTGCTCGATACCAATTGAAGTAAATCACACGTTAATATATTGAGTAATAATATGACCAAGATACACAAGAAGGGGGGTTGAATTGTGATAAACTTTTCTTTAATCCTTCAATAACAATTGCTTGTTCTTTCGGAAAACTTATAAGTAAATCAATTCTTAACTAGTTTGAAAACTTTGTTAATAATGAAAACTACGATTTAAGAAAAGTAAGAGTTAGAGAGAGAAACACAGCAATTTTATCTGGTTCACCCCAAACCGTAGGCTACGTCCGATCCTCGATATTCTTACGAGATTTTCACTATCTCAAACCGATTACAAGTATTCTTTAGACCGAGCCTCTTGAGTCTCTTAACAGCAAGTATTCTTTTACTCTTAGCCTCTTCAGCTATCTGTAGCACTTTTCAAAATGAAAAGCGATAAAGAGCTTTTACAAAGAGTTGCTCTTCTGATATACACTCGAAAATAGTTTGCAATTTTTTTCTCAAATAGCGGATATTGAATACAGAGTTTCATTCACTTTTTCCAAAAGTTATTTCTTCTTCAATCTCGACTCTTATTTATAGTGAACTTCAACTGTTTCTTGACTATCTGCTTCTTGAATCTTTAAAAGCGGTTATTGAGTTTAGCTCAGTAACTGTTTTAAGCGATGTTTCTTTCTTAGTCTTATTTTTGTATAAATCGCTTTTTGTCTTCGTAAAGCTTAAAATGCCTTTTGTATCGTCTTCTTTTCTTAGTCTTTAGTACGCTTTTGTATCGCCTGCCTTTTCCTTGATGCTTTTTCTTTAAATGCCTTTTGTATAAATACGCTTTTGTATAAATGCCTTTTCCGCCTCATTTTTCTTTCGTTTGCTTTTTTGTATCGTCTCATTTTTCTTCGCCTCGCTTTTCTTTAAATGCGCTTTTTGTTTAAATACTTTTTTCTTCAAATGCCTTTTGTTTAAATACATTTCTCTTTGTTTATTATCAAAATTATTTAATACGTGAAGTCTGGTTTGACTTAACAGAGTTGATTGAAATAGAAGTTGAAAAGCAAGAAATGAATAATGAAAGTGTTAAAGTATAGGGAATTGAAACTTTGACTTTGGGAGATGAATAGTAACAAAAAATTGACTTTTTAGTCTGAAATCTTTGTGAATTTTTCTGGATTGATCTAGAAAGATTTTGATAAAATGATCTTCAAGAAACTTTGAGAAATTGTTGAAAGGTTTCTATCGCTATGAAGTATGACATGTTTCGATATCGGGATTGACATTTATGATCAGCCAAATTGAAGTGTATGTTACTTTGTTTTTGAAAATGCTCATAAGTGTAGGATATTGTATGCAGTGTTTTGAGGAAAATTATGGACTGATATGTTTTGAATTGAGTTAAGTTGTCTACATGAAAGTCATAGATGATTTTCATAGCTTTACAATGATGTATAATATGTTATTTTCGATTTTGGTAATTGGAAGATGTGAAATTTGGAAGTTTGGATGTTGTTTTAAGATGACAATTTTCTGGAAGAAACTTTGATTGAAAAATTGACCTACTTAGAAGTTGAAATTGCTTTTAAGTTCTTCATGAAAGTTTTATATTATGTTTTTATCTTTCCATTAATGTAAAGTATGGAATTTTTGGAACATGGAATGTGAAGTTATAAATTTTAGAAGTTTCTGTTATTGTTTGGCATGATCATTAGTGGACAGAAACTTTGAGTGGCTTTTTGACTCCATTAAAGGCATAATTGATTTTTATTTCCTTCTTAAAATTTTTAGGTTGCTTTTTTATCTTTCCATTAATATAAAGTATGAAATTTTTGAACCTTGGAGCTGAAAGATAGAAACTTTTTTAAGTTGAGTTATTGTTTAGGGAGACATTAATTGGACAGAAAGTTTGAGTGGGATGTTGACTCCTTTAGAGACGGAATTGATTTTTTAGTTCTTCATGGAAGTTGTAGAGCTTCCTTTCAGATTTCTTTTGATACTAAGTTTGTGAATTTTGGACTTCTGTGTAAAAAGTTATGAATTCTTGAAATTTAGTATGCGTTTTGGAGCGATCCTTTGTTTTGGCCGACCGACCTTTGTTTTCGCTGATCGATCCGATCCTTTATTTTGGCCGACCAAACCGATCCTTTGTTTTGGCCGACAGACCTTTGTTTTGATCGACCGACCTTTGTTTTGGCCAACCGATCCGATCCTTTGTTTTGGTCGACCGACCTTTGTTTTGGCAGACCGATCCGATTCTTTATTTTAGCCGACCGATCCAATCCTTTGTTTTGGCCGACCGAACCAATCCTTTATTTTGGCCGACCGATCTGACCCTTTGTTTTGCCCGACCTAATCCGACCCTCTCCTAATCTTTTGCTTATATCTTTTCCGCCCGACATCCGATTGACTTGATTTTCGAAGCGTTGAATTCCTAAGACATCCCTCTATCCACCCATGGAAAATTGTGGATTTTTTAGACTAAATTGAAAGAGATTAATTTAATCAAAGTGAGTTGGATAATTTTTTGAACATGGTTCAGTATTTTGATAAATTCTTGGTCTGTGGAGATCCAATTGAATTGATTCTTATTAAAAAATAAAATAGAGACATGGGGCTACAAGTCTTATGAAGGAATTGAATTTCAATTTATCCCCTAAGATTTTCAATTTCTGAATTAAAGTTGAGTTTAATGTTGTAGCGCCCCTTTACCGTAGAGTATACACCGGGACACTCGTAGGTCGTACCGCTGTATAACCTACGATGAGGGTGCACCACGATACGATCGTTCTATAAACCTCATGGCATCAATATAATAAAGCAGTAATATCAATTTCACTAAAATTTGAAACCAAAAGATATCCGTCATTTCATTCATTTCATAAAACCCTAAATACACCATCCGTTCATATATTTACAACTGTACAAGTCCAAAAGAACTAACGTAACCCTTAACTATGTCATCCCCCAAAATATTCCAAAAGATTCCCAGCTGACCGACCTGTGGGCCATGCTCCTCTCGCCGGCACACACACAGCAGGAAAAGTCTCACGGACTGGAGCTAGGAGTCAAACTATCGCTGTCTTGAAAAATAGATGCAATGTTGGGTGAGTTTGCGAACTCAGTGAGAAACCATCATCGATGGTCCACCCAACTCATGCATATCCAGACAATCACACAGTATTGTACAAATATCACAACCAGAATCACATGCAGTTAATTTTCACATTTATAAGGCGATACGCCTTTCATACAATTCACATTTGAACATTTATATATGCAATGTACATGTGACTCTTTCGTTTTCTTTCGTTGTTGTGACCGTGCGCCTGAGCTCATATATGTTGAGCCATTGGCTCTGAAAACATTGGGCTCAAAAGCCCTAATACGTTGAGCATAAAGCTCTAAAAATCGTTAGGCACGAAGCCCTGTGCGTTGAGCTTAAAGCTCTGGATACGGTGGCTGCACCGGTCACAACTGCCTTTATCTGATCATACTGTTATGCATGTATGCATATGTCCAATTTACAATACATGCATCACACTAAAACTTCATATACCTAATTCTCACCATTTGGAACCAATTATGAACAATTTATACACAATTAACACTTCTATATCACAGTCCAAATATTTCAAACACCTGTGGTCCGAAATCAATCAAAACAAACACATAGAATCCATCCTTAACTCCACATGGCATATTGCATCGAATTTAACACATATAGGTTGAGAAACCAGCTAGGTTACTCACCACAGAACTTTCGAGCTAGTGCCGGGAAGTCTCGCCTACGTCGAACAATCGGCGATCCACTTGAGCCGCTATAACAATCCAAACATAATAACATTACTAATTGTATCAATTCCAATGTTCAATGATGCATATGAATCGAATAATGTACGTACTATACGTGTTATGATATTTCCGACACAAATCCGGATTTCCCGATCTCAAATTCTAATTCCTGAATTCATAATCTCCAGATTGAATTTCATCCATAACTAATTGAATCCATAAATTCCTAATTCCCCAAATTCAAAAACCTCAAAACCTAAACTTTCTGAATTTGACCTTCCTCGCCGCGACGTCTGGTTCCTCGCCGCGACGTGAAATTCTCTGCTCGTCGCGACGTGCGCTGCTGCTCGTCGCGACGTGCAGGCGCAATCCGTTCGTCGCGGTGCACCCATCCCCTCGTCGCGGCGTGCGCCAGAATTCAGCTCGTCGCGACTAATTTTTCATTTATTCATCGCGACGTGCAAGGAAAGGGGGCTCGCATGGCGTGTTCATCTGCGTCATGACGCGAACGAAATTTCAGATTTTCGACTGATATCAACTCCAAATCCAAATTTTCTCCTTACAAACCACTCCTTAATAATTCCATACCTATCATACAACTAATCTTTAGCTTCTATTTCATCAAACAATCATTATTCCCAAAATTTCAACCCTAAAACTAACGAAAATAACCATCGAAAACCCTAAATGCCAAATCCTCTAATATACAAACTAAATCATCCAAATAACTCTATAAATCAACCAATCAAACTACATGAGGCAAGAAAAAGTAACTTACTTGATTAATAACCTCAAATCTTCAAGGATCACACCAATCAAAGCTCATCGACACCCACGGCAAAACACCAAACTCCAACCCGTCTTCAACTCTTTCAATCTCAAGCCAGAAGATAGATTCAAGGATGGAAGAGGAAGAAATTAACAAGAAAGAACCAAGAAGCAATCAAAGAAAGAAATCACGATGGAGGAAGGAGAAATTCTTCTTTCAAAGGCAAAGCATCCTGATTCTCAAATTCAAAGGAGGAAGTTTATAAACTTAAGAAACTTAAGGCTTGATTGGCAAATCTAATTGCCACAAGTCCGATCCGAACCACCTCAAGTTAGTTTCTAATTCTAATTTCTCCCGAATTCCAATGGCTAAACCCTAATTCCTCAAATCAAATTTCTAACCTATCTGTGCCATTGGAGAATCAATTTCGAAACCGGAAATCCAATTAACCAGTCATTGATCAATTTTTCGGTTCGGGCTTATTGCTCCGAAAATTCCAGGAAAATTCCTATAAACCCACAAAAATAGAAAGCTCATAATCGTATACTCCAATTTCATGATTCAATTTCCTAACTTTCATTTCTAACTCAAATTCAATTCTCGAGCCTACTTTGACCTAATTATCACTCATGCCCTAATCATCTCCAAATCCAAGTTATCCCAATCATAACAGACATATGTCATACATGTATGTACGTACGAATACTAATACAATCATCGCCAATTATACATAATTAAATCATGCATGCACATGCAAAAATACGTGTGCAATGAACTGTACCCATCCCATCGGTGACGGGATGTTACAATTCTCCCCTCCTAATAAAAATTTCGTCCTGAAATTTTCTTACCTGACTGATCAAACAGATGAGGGTACTGCCTCCTCATGTGCTCCTCAGTCTCCCAAGTCGCCTCCTCAGATGAGTGATTCTTCCAAAGGACTTTCACTAATGGAATCACCCTGGATCTCAACTGCTTGACCCATGATCCAATAATCCGCACCGGCTCCTCAACATAACTCAAATCACTGGCTATCTCGATCTCCTGAGCCAGAATCACATGAGTCGGGTCAGAACGATATCTACGAAGCATGCTCACATGGAAGACGTCATGCAACTGAGACATCTCACTCGGCAACGCCAATCTATAGGCCAATGGTCCAATCCTCTCGGTAATCTCATACGAAGCTATATACCGAGGACTCAACTTGCCCTTACGGCCAAATATGAGAACTCCTCTCCACGGAGACACTCTGAGGAACACTCTATCACCCACAGCATACTCCATCTCTCTCCGATGCTAATCCACATAACTCTTTTGCCTGTCCAGAGCCGCCTTGATGCGACTCCTAATCAATTGTACCTTATCCACTGTGTCCTGGATCAGCTCGGGACCCTCTAACATCCTCATACCCTCTTCATCCCAGTAAAGAGGGGATCTACACGGTCGTCCATATAATGCCTCATACGGTGCCATACCAATGCTACTCTGGTACTGATTATTATAAGCAAACTCTACCAGAGGCAAATACTGATCCCATGCACCTCGGAACTCCAATACACAGGCTCTCAACATATCCTCAACAGTCTGAATAGTCCTCTCGCTCTGCCCATCTGTCTGAGGATGAAACGTTGTGCTGAAGTTCAATCTCGTCCCCATAGCTGACTGCAACCTCCTCCAAAACCTCGAAGTAAACCTGGGATCCCTATCCTGAACTCTCCTAATCCGATCCTGCAACACTGGCCTCAGCCTCAAAGTAGCGATCAGAGCTCCATCCTGACTCAAATCCATCTGCACATTAAGAGCTCTCAACTGAACTAAGCACGGTAACCTCGAAACCTGAATCTGAGCTGCACTACCATGCGATCTCCTACTCAATGCATCTGCCACCACATTGGCCTTCCCTGGGTGGTACTCAATAATGCAGTCATAGTCCTTAAGCAGCTCTAACCATCTCCTCTGCCTCAGATTCAGCTCTCGTTGGCTCAACAAGTACCTCAAGCTCTTATGATCGGTGAAGATCTGGAACGTCTCCCCATAAAAATAATGTCTCCAGATCTTCAAAGCAAATACAATTGCTGCCAACTCCAAATCATGCACAGGGTAATTAATCTCATGGGATCTCAACTGTCTCGAAGCATACGCTATGACTCTCCCATGCTGCATCAGCACACAACCTAAACCCTGCTGCGAAGCATCACTGAAGACCTCGAAACCTCCTGCTCCTGATGGCAGGGCTAACACCGGTGCCGTAGTCAACCGATGTATCAACTCCTTAAAACTCCTCTGACACTCCTCTGTCCAACTGAAGACCACACCCTTCCTCAGAAGTCTTGTCAAAGGGGTTGAGATCACAGAGAACCCCTCGACAAACCTCCGATAATAACCTGTCAATCCGAGGAAACTCCTCAACTCTGACACGTTCCTCGGAATCTCCCAACTCCTCACTGCCTCGATCTTGTGAGGATCCACCCGGATACCCTCACCGGACACAAAGTGGCCTAAAAACACCACCTCATCCAGCCAAAATTCACATTTAGTGAATTTGGCATACAACTGCCTATCCCTCACAATCTGCAACACTATCCTCAGATGCTCCACATGCTCCTGACTAGACCTCGAGTACACCAGAATATCATCGATGAACACTATCACAAACTGATCCAGGTAGGGCTGAAAGAATCTATTCATCAAAGCCATGAAGGCTGCCGGGGCATTAGTCAACCCGAACGGCATCACTAAGAACTCGAAATGCCCATACCTGCTCCTGAAAGCACTCTTAGGCACATCGGCCTCTGCGATCCTCAACTGATAGTATCCAGATCTCAAATCTAACTTAGTAAACACCTGAGCTCCCTGCAACTGATCAAATAGATCATCGATCCTAGGCAGTGGGTACTTATTCTTAACTGTAACCTGATTAAGCTGCCTATAATCGATACATAACCTCAAAGTCCCGTCCTTCTTCTTCACAAATAACACCGGAGCTCTCCACGGCGAAATACTCAGCCTGATAAACCCCTTATCCAATAACTCCTGCAGCTGAGCCTTAAGCTCCCTCAGTTCCATCGGTGTCATCCTATATAGAGGTATCGATATAGGGGCGGTACCTGGAATGAGGTCAATCTCAAACTCCGTTTCTCGATCCGGCGGCAAACCCGGTAACTCCTCGGGAAACACATCTGGGAACTCCCTGATCACAGGGACATCATGCAAACTCTGCTACACTCTGGAATCCACTACATGCGCCAAATAGGCCTCACAACCTCCTCGTATCAACCTCAGAGCACTCATGAATGAAATCATCACGGTAGCTTTGCTGACTAATACCTCGAAATCTGACCCTAGTCGACTAGAGACTCAATACTACCTCCTTGGTATAACAATCCATAAGAGCCCTATGGGCAGTGAGCCAGTCCATCCCCAAAATCAAATCAATCTCTCGAAGGGGCAATACAATCAGGTTTGCACTCAATACCGCTGAATCAATCCGAATCAGACACCCCTTGCAGACCTCGCCTAAAGCAATAGTACTACCCAAAGGTGTACTCACCTGCAACCCATACTGCAACATCTCCCTATCCACATGCAATCTACATGTCACATGCAGTGCAATAAAAGAATGCGTGGACCCTGGATCTATCAATGCATAAACCTCAATATCTGATAGTAGAAGCAAACCTGCAACCACATCAGGAGAATCCTGGGCCTCCTACCTGGTCATGGCGTAGACCCTGGCCTGAGACTGTGGTCTACTGCCTCGTCCCTCGGTCCCCATAAAGGAATCTCGGGCTCTACCTCGGCCCCTAAATCCAGGTCCACCGCTACGGCTCTGCTGCACCGTCGAGCTACTACCAGCTCTCCCACTAGCAGCTGACTGAACTCCCAAAGTCAGAGGACAACTCCGAATCATATGATCCATCGAACCACATGATAGGCAGGCTCCTGTCACTCTCCAGCACTCTCCACTGTGCCTCTTATCACAATGTATACAAACTGGCAAGGCCTGTCCTGCTCCTCTACCACCACTATCGCCACTCCTACCGCCCAAATCTCCTCTCAAGCAGAACCCACCGTATCAATCCCCTCACGATCTGAACACCTTTCTAGCGTTTACTCGTACTCTACGGAGCTACCCTAACTGTCACTCGATCGCTTGCCTCCAGATTCCTGACCAGTCTCGGCTCGGCTCTGTCTCAAAAGCTGCTCAATCCTCACTGCAGCTGATCTCAACTCCACAAAGGTGCCCATATCTGACCGAGCTAACCTGGTACGAATCTCCAGATTAAGCCCTCCCTCGAATCTCCGGCACCTATCAGCCTCAGAAGCAATCAGGACAGACGCATATGCTGACAGCTCGTTAAACCTGACCTCATAATTGGCCACTGACATCGACCCCTATCTCAACTCAAAGAACTCCTGCATCTTCATTTCCAAATAGTCCTTGGACATGAAATTATCCTGGAAAGCCCTCAAAAAATCAGCCCAAGTCAATACACAAGGCCTGGTGGAACTACCCGGGACAGTCTTCCACCATTGATACGCTGGACCCTAAAGCAAAGAAACAGCATAATTGAAGTGCTCCTCAGGGTCGCAATCCATCTGATCTAGGACCCGCTCGGTCCTCTCCAACCATCCCTCACCTCGGCGAGGTGCGTGTTGCCATAAAATCATGACCCCTCGCTACGCATGAGCGATCATACCTCCGTTCCATCTCGTGGGAACTCTAAAAGCTGCTCCTCATGCGAATCGAAGACTCCTACCGCTTCGACCGATCCTTGGTCATTTGGTTGATCAACTTGATCACCAAAGATGGATGACCTGATAAAACCACAATTACGATCAATTTCTTGCTTTTCTTACGAAATTCAAGCCTAAAATATACTATGCCCAAAAGATGCCAAACCATGCTCGATACCACCTAATGTGGCGCTTCTTCAGTAGAGTATACGGGACACCCGTAGGTCGCATCATTGTATAACCTACGATGAGGGTGCACCACGATCTGATCGTTCTATAAACCTCATGGCATCAATATAATAAAGCGATAATATCAATTTCACTAAAATTTGAAACCAAAAGATATCAATCATTTCATTCATTTCATAAAACCCTAAATACACCATCCGGTCATATATTTACAATCGCATAAGTCCAAAAGAACTAACGTAACCCTTAACTATGTCATCCCTAAAATATCCCAAAGATTCCCGGTGACCAACTTCATGGGCCATGCTCCTCTTGTTGGCACACACACAGCAGGAAAAGTCTCACGGACTGGAGCTAGGAGTCAAACTATCGCTGTCCTGAAAAATAGATGCAATGTTGGGTGAGTTTGCGAACTCAGTGAGAAACCATCATCGATGGTCCACCCAACTCATGCATATCCAGACAATCACACAGTATTGTACAAATATCACAACCGAATCACATGCGGTTAATTTTCACATTTATAAGGCGTCGCGCTTTCATACAATTCACATTTGAACATTTATATATGCAATGTACATGTGACTCTTTCGTTTTTTCGTTGTTGTGACCGTGCTTTGAGCTCATATCGTTGAGCCATTGGCTCGAAAACATTGGGCTCAAAAGCCTGTCGTTGAGCATAAAGCTCGAAAATCGTTGGGCACGCGAAGCCACATGCGTTGAGCTTAAAGCTCGGATACGGTGGTCTGACCTTGGTCACAATCGCCTTTATTTGATCATCTTGTTATGCATGTATGAACATGTCAATTACAATACATGCATCACACTAAAACTTCATATACCTAATTCTCACCATTTGGAACCAATTATGAACAATTTATACACAATTAACACTTCATATCACGGTCAAATATTTCAAACACCTGTGGTTCGAAATCAATCAAAACAAACACATAGAATCCATCCTTAACTCCACATGGCATATTGCATCAAATTTAACACATATAGGTTGAGAAACCAACTAGGTTACTCACCTCAGAACTTCCGAGCTAGTGCCGGGAAGTCTCGCCTACGTCGAACGATCGACAATCCACTTGAGCCGCTATAACAATCAAAACATAATAACATTACTAATTGTATCAATTCCAATGTTCAATGATGCATATGAATCGAATAATGTACGTACTATACGTGTTATGACATTTCTGACACAAATCCGGATTTCCCGATCTCAAATTCTAATTCCTGAATTCATAATCTCCATATTGAATTTCATCCATAACTAATTAAATCCATAATTCCTAATTCCCCAAATTCAAAAACCTCAAAACTTAAACTTTCTGAATTTGACCTTCCTCGCCGCGACGTCTAGTTCCTCGCCGCGGCGTGAAATCCTCTGCTCGTCGTGACGTGGCCGCTGCTTTCGTCATGACGTGCGGTATAATCCGTTTCGTCATGACGCACCCATCCTCGTCATGGCGGCGCGCGAAATTCAGCTCATCACGACTAATTTTTATTTATTAAATCATGACGTGCAAGGAAAGGGGGCTCGCCGCGGCGTGTTCATCACACGTTGCGACATGTGAACCCAGAAATTTCCCAGATTTTCGACTGATATCAACTCCAAATCTAGATTTTCTCCTTACAAACCACTCCTTAATAATTCCATACCTATCATACAACTAATCTTTAGCTTCTATTTCTTCAAACAATCATTATTCCCAAAATTTCAACCCTAAAACTAATGAAAATAACCATCAAAAACCCTAAATGCCAAATCCTCTAATATACAAACTAAATCATCCAAATAACTCTATAAATCAACCAATCAAACTACGCAAGGCAAGAAAGAAGTAACTTACTTGATTAATAACCTCAAATCTTCAAGGATCACACCAATCAAAGCTCATCGACACCCACGGCAAAACACCAAACTCCAACCCATCTTCAACTCTTTCAATCTCAAGCCAGAAGATAGATTCAAGGATGGAAGAGGAAGAAATTAACAAGAAAGAACCAAGAAGCAATCAAAGAAAGAAATCACGATGGAGGAAGGAGAAATTCTTCTTTCAAAGGCAAAGCATCCTGATTCTCAAATTCAAAGGAGGAAGTTTATAAACTTAAGAAACTTAAGGCTTGTTTGGCAAATCTAATTGCCACAAGTCTGATCCGAACCACCTCAAGTCAGTTTCTAATTCTAATTTCTTCCGAATTCCAATGGCTAAACCCCAATTCCTCAAATCAAATTTCTAACCTATCCGTGCCATTGGATAATCAATTTCGAAACTGAAAATCCAATTAACCAGTCATTGATCAATTTTCCAGTCCAGGCTTATTGCTCCGAAAATTCCAGGAAAATTCCTATAAATCCACAAAAATAGAAAACTCATAATCGTATACTCCAATTTCATGATTCAATTTCCTAACTTTCATTTCTAACTCAAATTCAATTCTCGAGCCTACTTTGACCTAATTATCACTCATGCCCTAATCATCTCCAAATCCAAGTTATCCCAATCATAACAGACATATGTCATACATGTATGTACGTACGAATACCAATACAATCATTGCCAATTATACATAATTAAATCATGCATGCACATGCAAAAATACGTGTGCAATGAACTGTACCCATCCCATCGGTGACGGGATATTACAAATGTTCAGTCTTGGATTGTTGGCGTTATGAAATTGAGACTATAAGGAACATTTCTCTAGAAGGAAGTTTTAGCAAATTCCTTCAATTTGATGATTTGTAAAATATCCTAAGCAAAACCTGATTTAATGAAGTTTGAGACTTTGATTTAATTTATGATTTTGAAGACTTAATTAGCATGTTAACATGAATAATTAGCATGTTAATTTGAGTAAGATCATATGGCATAGGTTGATTGGATTAAATAAAATTAAAGTGTTGAAAATGCTTTAGGGGCAAATTTGGAAGATCACTTAAGGTTTTAAGTTAGAAGGCTTATATGGAGGGCATAATGGTCATTTTGCATTCATTAATGACAAGTGATTTTGGGTTGTCGTTTAAGAGGGAAGTAAGGCACGAACTTGGGAAGGAAGAAAGAAAAGAAAAGAAAGAAGAAAGAAGAGAGAGGAAGGAGACTTCGGTGGAGAAGAAGAAAGAAGAAAGAAAAAGGTTAGCGTTTCATTTTTTTTTCTTGGATTTTGAGAGGGATTTCGAACTTGATTCAAGAGAGAAAAAGGTGGAGGACGATGAGAGCTCCAATATGAGACAAGAAATTTCGAAATTGGTGAAGAATTAAGGTAAGAGAATTTTTTACTTTGTTAAATTGTGAAAAGAGTTTGGTTTAGATAGCTTGAGGATTGAATGGGTTTGTGATTTCTAAAGTTAATTTTGGTGATTGCATGGTGTGAATTATTCAATTTTCGGTGTTTATGAATTAGGGAAATTAAGAGAGAAAATGGAGAAATTGAGGCTTTGAACAAGTTCCAAGCATGGAAATGAGGTGGGTACTATGTTTATATTTTGAATTATAAGCTAATTATAAGTTTTCAAAAAATCAAGAAGAGAAATGATTTGCAAATTCATTGTTTACGTTTTCGAAAAATCAAGAAGGAGATAAATATTTTCAATTTCATTGTAAATGATTCGATAAATTGCTGCAATTGCAAAATGTATTGTTTTTGCATAATTTGAGAAATGCCTATAATTGATGATTTCATTGTTTTTGAATTAATGTGAAATTGCCATGTGAATTTGGATGATGAATGTGCAATGTGAATGGAAATATGTTTGAATTATGATACGTGTATGAAAACTAAGTTTTTGAAAGATGCCTCCGGGCAGTTCGATTTCATGTGTGATTTGTCTATTATGTGGGTTTGGTTAGGTCCCATAAGAGGGTCAAGTGTACTTGTCTAGGATTCGCCCGCCTGCCCGCTAGTGGCATTGGAGCTCCGTTAAGGACTTCCATAAGTTCATAGCTACACCGGACCGCTATGCGGGAAGGTGTAGTACGTTCTGTTCACGACTGCACAAGACCGCTATGCGGGAATGTGCAGTACGTTCTGTTTCTGGACTGACCCAAACCATTATGATGTGTTTATGTGCTTTTGTTTTGTTTCGAAGTGTGATTGCATACATGTTTTAATAAATGTTCATAAATTCTTTGATAAATTGAGAAATTTTGAGAAATAAGTATTTGATGAATTTCATCTGTAAAATTTTTATAAAATGGCAAAAGTTTTGAAAAAAATGATTTTTGCTTATTTTTCAATTTATAAACATGTTATCCACGAGCTGTAAAGCTCACCCCCTTTCATCCCCATCTCCAGGTTTCAAGAAGGAGATCGGATGAAAGAAAGTCAAGACGTTCGTCCGTTATGTTTGTTTATGATGTTTTTGAAGTTAGATTTTTGTAAAAATAAGATTTTAGGCTTATGTTGAATATGGTGGAGGTTTTTGTGACTTTTGTATCTAGTGTATTCAAGAGTTGTATATTTTGTATTTCGGATTATTGATATCGGTGATGTTTATGGTTTGGAAATGCCATTAATATTTATGTAAGCATTTATTTCATGATGTGTATGAATTATGAATGTGTGTATTGAATTGAGATATGAATGTGACTTGGTGATTGAGCCAAGTTTATATTATAAATTGGCTGCATTTTCATAGCTACTTATGCATGTGTTGACTCCTTATTGATGATTTTTGTGCTTAAATTGGTTCCTCATACTGAGTTCTTTCAATTCTCAATTTTTCAGTAAATTGTCTTGATTTGATACTTATTTTTCCATAGTTTTTATTGGGACAATTAATACTGCAAATTGTTGTTATTATTTTGTTGCAGGAACAAAGGAGTCAACGTCAGGAAGTCAACAGTCAAGGTCTGTCCGCAAGTCGCGACGCATGGCGTCTCACACGTCGCGACGAACACACTTCCACATGTCGCGGCGCATGACGATGCAGACGACGCGACGAACAGACGAGTGCACACGTCGTGACGAATTTAATTCATTTATCTTATTAATCATGACGTCTGGCGAATACGACTTTGTTTATGGAAAGTCTGTCTCACTATTACAACCCGAGCCCGTGACCCATCATATAAGAGCTTCCATTTTTAGGTTACGGGTATGCGAAGAGAGACGAACACACAGAGAGACAATACAGACGAAAATATACTGAACGAGAGTGACGGCTTGGAACGCAGACTCTGGAGAAGAAGACCTCCACATTCTCATCGTCGTCCATCATTATCACCACAGTCATCATCATCACCGTCAGCGTCTTCTGCAACATGAGTCTCGTTCATTCTCCAGCATCCGAGGGATTGACCGGAGACATGCGTAGCTAAACCGTCCGTCCTCTTGAAGATGTAGCAATGGCTTGAGTTTACAGAGCTTCGAAGGGGAGTAATCATTTAGTGTCGAAAGTTTAGTTATATCTGTGTAATGTCTGAGTTAGAGATTGCATCGGTGTAGCTAGATTAGCATGGTTATAGTTTAATCATGTGTTGAACACTATTTTGAAATTTGGACGAGTATTCTGTAGAACTTTTGTGCTTAATATATGAAGTTTCATATATGTCATTGGATTTTGCATCTACGGTTTTAATCTGCCTAGTTGTGTTTGATTGAGATTGTTGTGTTCTATTCAATCGACCAATTGCATTTGCTTGTCTAATTTTCACACTAAGGTTTTTAACAAAGATTTAAATGATGGAGTTCATTAATTAAATCTTTGGACCTAAAGAGTCCTTTAGGGTTGATCTTTCGAAACTTAGTGGATTGTATCCCCGAAAACCATTTTTGAACTGTGATAGCCTGAGCCTCATTTTCAAGAGGATTTTATCAATTTGATTTTATCCGATTCTTTTTTTATTACATTATTTCAAAAATCCCAAAAAATATTCTTTTATACTTTTTTTTGTTAAATTTTGATTACTTCACCGGTTTCGACCAAATTACCAAAACCCCCGTTTATCAACTTCAATTGCAATTTTTGACATTTAGGCTAGATTAGACCATTTTCATTTGGTTCCAATTAAGTGAGACGACCCGAGGTTGCATCCTACACCACAATCTTGGAATTTATTCTATTTGACGGTTTCGAGGATCGATCGAAGATCGCATCGATAAACATGATCAAATTGGCGCTGATTCGGGAACCGCGAATTGGTTCTCTAAGTTAGTTTTGTCATTTTGTTCCTGAGTGAAGTTAGGAGTCTTTTCTTTTATGTTGCATTTTCATTTATAGCTTTCCTTTGTTTTTAATAGTTAGCATTCTACAGATTACACCTTCTGTGAAAGTTCGCTGAGCCTAACTCTTACTATTTCTGCGACAAACATTTAAGGTGAATCTGGCTTAGTGGAGGCCGACACGGACATGGAAATGGATGAAGTTGTTTCACCACAACATGGCCATCTGTCGAAGGATTATCGGAAGTATCAAGAACCTCCATAACTCCCAGGTTGTCTCTTTCTTTCACTTGTTTACTTACTTAAGTCTCGTGATTACTTGTGATATATGTTGGTGCATTAGTTTGTTAAGTAAGTGTCAGGGAGAAACAAACCTTGTAGGAAAATAGTTTAGCTTTTAGTTTAGTAAGTAGCCTTTCCATTCAATAATTTCTCCCTTTTGAGTTCTATCTCTTGCCCTCCTGTTGTTGTGTGGAATTGCCCTTTTTGCTTCCTTCTCTTATGCTTATCCTTTGCTTGTTCCACATTGAGGACAATGTATTGCTTAAGTGTGGGGGAGCTATTTCCCCATCTATCTTTCTTGTTGCATGCCTGTTTGACATCTTATTTATGAATGTGTTAGCCAATCTTGCATTCTGTTGGTAAAAACTTGGTAAATTTAAAAATTTGTCGTCATTCTCTTTGTTCCTCGTCATGGCTGACAGTCACACGCCATGCGAGGCTCACATTCATCACCTGTACGTCGCGGCGTGCATGTTGTACGTCGCGACGTCCACCCATTTTTGCAGAATAAAAATTTCTCTCAATTCAACTTCTTCCGCATAAAACTTTTGTACCTTTTGTGTTTCAAAGACCTTATAAGTTCAAAGTGGTACCTGAGTTTATGAAAATCCCTTCCATTCTTTTAATGATAGTTGGTCTTGACTCATTTTACTTTTGATGTTTTCAATTCAAAGTGAATTAAGGTATGCTAACAAAGTAGCACTTTAAGTTTTTGAGACTTGAGATTGTTCATTGAGATAATACACTTGTTGGAAGGATATTTGGGCCTAATTCCTTTTCTTCAATCTTTGTGTGCATCTGCTTATTTCATTCTTCTCTAGAACTTGTTTCAATTCTTAATCGAAGCTTGATGGACTAGATTTTTTGTTGATGTGATAGAGGCGTTCCTTCTTCAACCCCTTTTCCCAAACACAGTCCCTTAAACACTTATCCCTTGCTAGCCCATTGAGCCTTATTATGTATGAGCACTTGCGAACATTTCATATGATGTCATTAGTTTAATTTGCATTTCTTTTTCCTAAACAAAAAGAAAAAGAAAAAGAGCAACAAAAAAAGTGTGTTCCAAAAAGGAACAAGAAAAACAAAAACAAAAAAAACAAAAACAAAAAAAAACAAAAAAACAAACAAATCAAAACAAAACAAAACAAAAGAGAAGGAGAAAGAATAAATAAATAAATACATAAAAGAGTCATTATTAGTTCAACTGTTGACATCCATTCATAATTTTAGTGCATGTGTTCATATCTTTTCTTTCGTTCATTCCATCCATTCATCTAGCCCTCTACACATTACAACCCTGAAAAGCCCTCTTGATCTTCAAATTCATAGTTCTTGTAGTGGAGAAATAGAGCTGATACAAGCTTATGGTAGAGTATGGATTAAGCAGATTGAGAGTTACAATATCCCTAAACACAAGTGAGGTGAGAGCAAACATTTTATCTTGAGTGACATCTCTTTTGTCCAATCTCTTGGATTAAATTCTTTTAGTGGTTGTTTTATTAGCACTCTTTCAATATGCTTTGATTGAATTCTAAGAAAGTGTTTTGTGTCAATTTCCTATTATTGTTTTGAGCATGGGTGGATTTTTCTTTTACACTTGTATCTTTTTGACTCTTATAAACTTTTTCCAGGAGTAAAAAGGTTTAAGTGTGGGGGAATTTGATTGAACCCAAGTTTAATATATAAGTGGCTACACTTTCATGGTTGTTAATGCACTTTTTTGACTCTTAATTCATAATTTTTGTGCTTAAATTAGTCTCTTACGGTGAGCTTATGTTTTATGCAATTTGCTAGTAAAATTGTACAAATTGACATTAATTGCATTATAATTTTTCTAAGAACAATTGATACTGCAAAGTGTTATTTTATATTGTATTTTATATTGTAGGACAAAAGGAGTCAAAAAGGATCAGAAGAGTCAACACGGCATGAAGTCCTTAAGGCACGTCACGGCGTGAGCCGCGGCGAAATGTAATTCCCACATCGCGGCGCATCAATACAGATCGTACGTCGCGACGTCAACAATTCAGCACATCGCGACGAGCAAACCAGATCGTACATCGTGGCATCCCAGACATCTCGTCGCGGCGAGCAAGACAGAGCACACGTCGCGACGAATTTGATTTATTTATTTTATTAAATCGCGACGTGCGACGGATACCGAACTCAAATAGAGATTTCTCTCCTTCAGATCGACCCGCCCGTGACCCATCCTTTAAATCTGCGAATTAGGTTATCATCATCATCGGAGAGGGATCGAGGCGAGGCAGAGAAAAGAGGCGAGTGAAGAGAGAACAAAGAAGAGAGAGAGAGATTCACGACCTTACCATCGGGGTTCCTTCGGGGTTCCACAGGTGAAATCTTTATAGTTTTCTTTTCATTTTCAGCCTCGACTCTGTCATGGGTAGCTTGGATTAAATCACGAGTTGTGAAGGCTTGGGTTACTATCGTGGCTTGGCATTTCTTTCTGTTGAAGATGCAGGATGGTGGAGTTCACCGAAAGGGAGTAGCTTAATCTGTAGTTTAGCTATGATTTATAAATGCCTAGGTTTAGGGATTTGTAATTTGTAGTGAAGCTACTTGATTATAGCTAAATGTTTGACATTTAATGTGTTGTTCGGATTGGTAATTTACATTGTCACATTTAACTACATTGTTATGAATAGTCGAGTTGGGGTTTATTGCTTTGTAGTTAGATTAGCTTAATTAGAGTTTAATTAAGCGTTGAACAATGTAATGTGTTGTGGGTTTGCTTATGTAGAATTATGTGCTTAAATATATGAAGTCTCATATATGTCAATTTGTGATCTTGTTGATTCTCTTTTATCTGCCTAGTTGTGTTTGATATTGAGTTGATGCTAGATTTCATTTGACCCATTGCATTGGCTAATCCACCGCACACACTAAGATGCTTTTAACAAGGTTTTAAGCAATGGAGTTCATTGATTAAAGCCTTGGACTTAAAGAATCCTTTAAGGTTACGAGGCTCAAGAGCACTCGATGGGGTCTTGAGAAATGGAGTCGAGTGAATGAGTCCATTAATTAAGACCACGGACTTAAAGTGAATTCTCTAAGGTTTACCATTCACACTTAGTTTTGAACTGTGATAGCCAAAGCTCGTTTTCAAGAGGATTTTATCACTTGTTTTAGTATTTTCTTTTTCTATTTCCAAAAAAAAAATCCAAAAATACTGTTTACATGCTTTTTAGTGTAGTTAATGTTTTCAAACAAAACTCCATTTTCCTTACTGATTTCACTTGCATTTTATGACATATAGGGTAGCTTAGGTCCATTTCATTAGGTTTCGATTAAGTGAGACGACCCGAGGTTGCATCCTATACTGCAGTCTTGGAATTTATTATTTTTGACCGATTTCCAAGGATCGATCGAAAGATCGAATCGACAGAGCCGCGATCACTTGGATATAGATGAATGTGATGGAATGTGATATGGGTTCCGGACAGGAGGTCCGATGAATTGTGTTGATTGAGCTGGAAATATTGAAGTGCTTTTTGTTTATGGTTTGAATTGATGCTATATAGACATGCGTGCGTTTTGATGGCAAAAGAAAATAAGAATTTGTCTAAACTAATGGTTATGATTTGCACAAGAAGACTTTTATGAATTGAGTTATGAATGTGGATGAATTTTCCAAATGGGAAATTGATTTGCTTTGTATAAGATTGAATAAAGATGAATAAAATGAAGAAGAAAAAAATTTATACCGATTGGATTGGCTTAGATTAAATTTCTTATTGGTTTCCATCGCTAGTTTTTCCTAAGTTTTTGTCTTTGGTTGACGTTTTCGGATGTCGAAATTTTTGCTACTTTGTTTTACGATTTCTGATTTCGAGGTCGGGTTAGTTCCACACGTTTTGTTTTCTTTGTGATTTCGAGTTTTCGTTTTCTTTCGTTTTCGTTTTTTGTTTTTCAGATTCCGATTTCGCTTTTGGCTTTCCGCGTTAGATTTCCTTCGATTTCGCTTTCGGCTTTTGTTTTTAGTTTTGCCATTCGATTCCGTTTTCCGTTTTTTGGGTTAGGCTCCAGTTCCAAAATTGGGTCCCAACATGTTACATTGAAACTAATTTGGTTTTAAATTATGAAAAAGGTCATTTCATGGTTGATCAAGGCATTATTTTGGGTTATACTATTTCTTCGAAGGGAATTGAAGTTGATAGGGCTAAGATAGATGTTATTTGATCTTTATCTTACCCCACAAATGTGTAAGAAGTTTGTTCTTTTCTTGGTCAAGCAAGATTTTATTGGCGATTTATCAAGGACGTCTCCAAAATTGCGCAACCTATATGTAGGTTGCTCCAAAAAGATGTGAAGTTTGATTTTGACGAGCCATGCAAAAGTGCATTTGATGAACTCAAAGAGCGATTCACTACAGCACTGATAATTCAGCCACTAAAATGGGACATATCATTCGAGTTGATGTGCGATGCTTCAGATTATGCAGTTGGCATCGTGTTGAGCCAAAAAGTGGACAAGATACCTCATATTATTTATTATACGTCCATGACACTTAATGATGTCCAGAAAAATTATTTTACAATGGAGGAGGAGTTTTCAGCAGTAGTCTTTGGATTGGAGAAGTTTCGATCGTACATGTTGGGGACGAAGGTGATCATCTATTCAGACCATGCAGCTCTGAAATATTTAGTGAATAAGAAAGAAGCCAAGGCAAGATTGATTCAATGGATTTTACTTCTCCAAGAATTTGACTTGGAAATCCACGACAAGAAAGGAGTGAAAATTTGGTGGGTCAATCACCTAAGTAGGGTCAATCCGAGTACCGCATCTGATGTTCTTCACGACGAATTTCCAAATGAAAGTCTCTTCGCAATTCAACAGGTAATTACATAGTATGCAGACATAGTAAACTTTTTAGTAACTTAAGTCTTTACCTAGTGATTAATCTAGAGCTGAGAGAGATAAAATTAAGCGAGAGGCTAAATACTACATTTGGGATGAGCCTCACCTTTGAAAATTTTGTTCTGACCAGATTATGAGGAGATGTGTCACGGATGATGAAATTCCTTCTATTTTACATTTTTGTCATTCATTTATGTGTGGGGGAAACTTTGGTCCCAAAAGAACTACCCGAAAAATTCTTGAATGAGGAATATTTTGGCCTAAGTTGTTTTATGACTCTTACATATTTTGCAAGTCTTGCGATCATTGTCAAAGAATAGGTAACTTGGGATTGAGAAATCAAATGCCACTCATGAATATGTGTTATCTTGTTCATTGGTTTCTTAGTTCTTAAAGCTGCTATTCACTTGAACCTATGATCGTATCTAGGTTGTTGAGTAATAAAAATGCTTAGAATATATGTTTCTATTCATTTACACTTAAGAGAAAACAACCCCCGGTGAATGTTCATAGATAAACTGAATTTTATATCAAAGATCCATTTAGTATGCTAACATTGGTGACCCAAAACTAAGGTTTGTCTATTAAATTTTCAGATCCAATTACTTTTGTTAATTTCAGATTTTTTTATTTCTACATTCTTAATTTTACGTGAATTGCAAACTCCCCTTCGTTACTTTATTTTAGTTTTGAATTCGTAAACTCTTTACCATTGAAATTCCTCGTGAGAACGATATCCACTTACCACTACTACATTAATTTGTATTAACGGAAGTTTTTGAATTTGGTTGCAGGCGACAACAGTACCAATGTGCTTGCACACGCTGTACAGTAGCCGCAAGTCGGTGCTGGCGCATGTCGTACACACGTGTTGATGTGGCGCAACTGACGTCAGCCATATGGAGCTATAATAAATTTTGAAAAAACACACAAAAATTCTAAATTTCTTGTAAGGGTACCCCCGGGATGTTTTGGATTAGTTTCTGGGTCTGGAAAATTTATAAAGTCAATTTTTATTTTTCTAGATTTATTACATTAGTAATAAATTAAAGTTTAACTCCACAAAAAGGAATTAAGGTATTCTGGATCCGATTTCAAGAGAATTTTCATGCTTCAAACATTGTATGAGGGAGATACATGAGATTCTCGTGTCTCAAGTCTCATGTTCCGTGCTCAGGATGGCATGATAATCAATTGAAAAAGGAATTAAGACATTTTGAAGCCATTTTTGAGTGAATTTTTGTGCAACAAACTTGTCATAAAGGAGATACATGTGGTTTTAGTGACTCAGGTGTTCAATTCAGTGTCTAGTGATGCACAATAATCACTATACTAAGATTTTTGTTTTATGAAAGTCTCAAATGAATTTTTCAGAGAATGTCTTCAACACGAGTGTGTGACAATGAAACTGTTCATTCAATTTTTTGCATTTATTAATGTTACATTGTCACATACTATATGCCCATAAAGAATGTAAGGATAACATAAAGATGTATTCCTTGTGTTTGTGGACTCTTTGAGTGCTAATAAGAATGTTGTCACCAAAATGGGCTTTCAAGTCAGTATTTTGAATTGTTATGCTTGCATGTTAGGTGATGTCTCTGATTTTATATTTGGTTATTCTGCCCAAAGATATTGACCTTACATAACATTTTGAGATGTGCATAAAGGCATTAGATGGAGAAAATTTATTGCTCAGGTGATCTATTCACCCAGAGGTGGTAGTGTCATAAGAGTTGATAGTTTATACTCTGATCGCTTTTATGTGTGGAGGTCTAATTGCATATATTATGTATTCAACCCAAAGATGTTTCATAATAAGTGTGATCGGATTTTCAGTAAAGGTACTATTTAATGGCTTTAGTATCGCTGTTGTTCTACATTTGTGTTGATTTAAAGATGTTCATCATGAAGTCATATTTTCAGTCAACAAAATCAGTGTCACCATTGAAACCCTAGCCGACTTCAATACAAAGAAGTGGACAGAGGATGTATTAAATACTATAGAGATAGCTATGGTTGATATAACCATATGGACAGATAACCATCTCCATTAACATCCATGACCTTGAAAACTCATAAAGCAACCAATGAAACATGGGATCGGTATAACAGATTATATCTGATGACCATTAAGAGGTCCATTCCTAACCATCTGCTAAGTGGACTTTCAGACATAGACATAACGAAGGAGTTTCTTGATAATGTCTCCTAGAGGTACACAGTCTGATCTAGTGTTGAGACAAGTGCCTTAATGAAAGAATTATTCTCCGTATGATATATGGGAGAAAAGGGGAGTAATGGAGTACATATTGAGAATAATTCATCTTTACAGTTGATTGGAGATGTGAGATTTCAATGCTTTGATAGCCCATTTTGTTACTGAGGAGAAGAAACTGAAGTTTGCTACTCCTACAGTCCTCGAAGCAACTAATGGGAAGACAAAGATGAAGCCCGTCAAATTCAAAGGTAGAAAGTTCAAATCTTCTCCACATACTAATGTTGGTCAAACCGGTACTGATAAAGGTCCTAGGGACATTAAAAAACCAGAAGTATAAGGATTAAAAGGAAAGTTTTAGACGCTCAGGTTACTCATTGGCTTGTCAATTATGAATCTAATTGCGATAGTCGCATTAAGTACATGATGACTATATAGCGGGACATATGATGAAGGTGCTCCCGTGACACAGTAGTTTATATCAAGGATAAAGCCAAATAAAGGGAAGGAGAAACTGATGGTTCACGGCAATAAACAAGTGGAAGTAATATCTATAGGAGATGTATGTACTGAACTTTATTGTAAGGTTCATTTGGATTTCACACGATACATTTTATATATGATCTTTTGATCAATTTTGGCAAAGAAAGTTGACGTTTTGAATTTGATACTTTTGTTGTACAGTTGTTGTTCAATGCAAAACATAATGGTATATCCTTCTCGTCATATAGTTTGTATAGAATGTATCTTACCCCAAATTAGATAAATGCTTATTCGTATCTTACTAAACAAGTTATGAAATGGACCCTAATGGATGAAAAGTCATACATGGTGTAGTATAAAAGTTTAAGCCATATTTCCAGAGCTAGGGTTAAGAGATTGATCAAGGAAAGTATTTCTCAGTTCTAGATTATGATTATCTGGGAACATGTGTTGACTGTTGTAGGGGATCATTATATTTACTTCATATACATTTGTACATTTTGATGTATTATGACAATATGATGCTTCATAGATAAGGATGATCATCGTTTATCCTCAAAAATATGTGTCATCATACATTGTCATAATACATATGAAAGTCTTAAGATTTGTGTTGGTCTTAAGCATTTATAAGTCATTGGGCATATATACAGATTGACCCTATGCCTATGCCATTTAGACACATACAGTTTTAGTATAGATAACTATGAAGTTTGACTTGACACAAGGGGATGTGAGTTTTTTAATCCCATAAAGGTTCTCTAATGTAGTTTAGCATTTAGTTGGAGAACATATAAAAGTGATCGAAACAGGGTCTGGTGGTTATTGGAAAATTTTTGGGCAATTTGGTTTTTATCGGGTAAAACTGGAACAAGAAATATGAAGGCATTTTTGGGTTGTTTGGCTGGTAATTTTGTTTCTAGGAAAGAAGCAAAGTTGTATAATTTTTTGTGAACTACAATTTAGACACAAGAATCGGATTAATCGGATAAGAAATGATTAAGTTATGGTGGATTTTGTGGTGACATGTTAATTTGGGTGATAAAATGAAGGTAGATGATAAAAACAGGAATTTTGAGGAGGCTGGGGTTTGAATTGGGTAAATATGTCTCTGGAGATTTTTAATTTAAGATGTGAGAAACAAACTTGAAGAAGGGAATTTTTTGATTTGACAAACACAGGAAACAGAAACTAAAAAACGAAATTGAAACTTGGACAGAATTATGGAAATCACACAACCCACAAATGATTGAATGTTTTGGGCAAACAAACAAGCCCTTTTGATTATTTTCGGAAAATAATCAAACCCAATGATTGTTCTTTAGAACAAACAATCAAAACCTAGACAATTCCTTGCCAAAAGATTGAGAGAAAATCTCGACTTTTCCTTATATTTTTCTAAATAATACTGAATAGGAAACAAATGAGTTGAAATAGGAAGCAAATGGGCAGCCACAAAGTCAGCTTCTCACCTTTGCTATTCTGCAGTTTTTTAGCTCATTAAAACATAAATAAAACCTATAATAAAAGTCTTACAAAATAGCTAAAATAAAACAAACCAAACAAGTTATTAAATCGGGCCAAAATAACAAATCCGGGCCAAAATAAAACAAGAAATAAAATAAGTCTTTATATCAAACCAAATACTATTTAAATTAAACCAAAATAAGCCCAATTTAAATATGAGAAAATCTGCTGCTCTTAAGCTTCGAACTCAATATGATTAGGTGCAAAAACACAAATTTTGAAGTCACCAAATGGGCTCAACATCACCTGGAACTTTAAGAACAAGTGCAACCCAACTTCTTCTCCCTCCAAGACTTCAACCGACTCTTTTTGGACTTCAACTCCACCTGATGATTTTTCTTCAAGCCCCATGGCTTCCATATCCTCAATTGCAAGCTTGGATGACCTTCCATCAATATAAAGGTTTTCTTTAATGTGTTTAGCATTTAGTGAGAGAAAACAAGTTTTCTCTAATGCTGTTTAGCTTTTGGTGAGAGAAAACAAGATTTCTCTGATGCAGTTTAGCATAAAGTTGGAGAAATCGAGACCTACAAATGAAGATGATATAATTTAGATCATAAAGGTATCCTCGTAACTTTTCACACTTTATTTTTTCATTCATATTAGTGAGATATTAGGTATACGTGATTGTATTAGATCTGTCACACATGACATATGCATCTGATATTTTTTTATATCGAAATCCTTGCAGAACAGAATGATGGACTTTCATTATCTTTGAATCAAATGTTTTTGTTTTTAAAACTTAGTCGACTAATACAGCAGCATGACTTAACCGAGTTTTCAAACTGTTTTCAAACTAGAGTCAAAATTGCAATTAATGGGAGATTGTTAAGCAATTTTGTCAATTCCAATAAAGTTGGACAACTATTAATTTCATTTTTTAATTTTTAAAGAAATTATCAGTTAAGTTACGTAATTTGATCCAAATAAAGATAATAAAGTGACCTAATAAATAATCTAGATTAATGGGTCGAAGTCATGGTAAAAAATAGGTCTCAATTAGTATAGACTAGACCCATATCGGTCTTGTGATGAGAAAACTCAATATGGAAGCTAAATAAAGGCTAAGGTCTCCTGTAATTGCTCATATCAATCGTAACTATAAGGAATCTCTGACTCATTATGAGAGCTTACGTATTAAGAAAACTGTAGAAAGACCTAGCTTGTGTCTTTGTAAATACTTTCTGTATAAGTCCCGGGAGGTTCATGATCATTTGGAGCTCAAAATCGGTATCGGAATCAGAGATGGAACCAAAATAAGGTATTTTGCATTACTTTCATTTTTAATCTTTTCATTTTTAATCTTTTCATGTAGATCTGGGGTACGTGATAAGATATATGCTATGTATTATATTTGAAATTAGTGACCTCTATCTTAGAGACGTGGGAGAGCATATCCTTTAAAAGTATAGAGTATGTAACGAAATTTCCTAAGAACAACCATGGTCCTGAGACCTTCCTTTTGATACCCAGCAGCTACTTCGACAGCATGTCCCCCTGGAAAGCATAGTTGGAAGTGTGTATGAAATTGATCCAACTTGTTCCTAGTTCACTTTTATCCACCATCACACTGATGCTTTGGATGGAGATATGTCTGTAAGGATGTTACACCAAAGTACGGGTTATAAGCCACTATTGTACGCCCCAGATGATTAGAATGTTTTGGAGATCATGTGACCTCATTCTGCTTTCCAAAAGCCAAAACATTAATTTTAAGTTGTTCATATAGTCATCCACTAGCAATTGCTTTCCTGGATCATTCAACACCCTAACATTCAAGGGAAAAGAAAGGACATGTTAAGAAATTGTTTTGATTTTTTCTTGGCCTTTCGGTCTGACTTGCGTCTCTCGACAATAGTTAAATCTTCCTATAAAAGTGCTGGAGTAAATGGATGTGTAGAAGGGTCCCTAATCTCCTTTTGAATACTCTGACTTGCTTGTCTTTGGCATCTGAATCTTCTTTGCTGGAGCCTCCTGAAGTGTAGATTCACTATCCATGTCTATCGATAAACCTCCATCTACCTACTCAAATTGAACCTCTAAAAATTCCCCTTGGGACGATCAGGTTCCATTGTTCTCAGCTGCCTTATCCAACTCATTCAATTTTGTTTTGAGTTTTCTTTTTTTAAATCTTTTGAGAGCTCCATCAATTCCTGACGATCACACCTTACAAATGTTCTTCTTGTTGGACGCCAAAACTTCTTCTGTTGGGTGGGGGAGTGCCTCCACCCTAATTGTATCTTCAATTTGTTGATCATTTTCTCCGAACATAAGGAGGGGGTCCTCATCGGGGAGCTCATGTCTTAAGTCACAGATGCGAACATAGCCCACTCTTACACCTGGTCGATGTTGCTTCGTCCATTTACAAAGGTTTTTTGATGAAACTCGCGAGGGAAATTAATCCATCAGTCGACTAATATTTAAGGTGGATCTTGTGTAAGTGCACCCACAATGGCACCTACTTTTGTTGAACATCCTCTAGCTTGACTCTCGGCTTCCGCATTTGCAGGAAGATAGGTATAATGTTTAGATGTCAAGAACCTCCCTCTTTACCCTCTTTCGCCAGGCTTTTTATCCGAGAACTTGAAAAGAAGAAGGGAGTCCTCATTTAGTGTTGCCTCTTGAATTCCTCGAGTATTCCATTATTTGTAAGCCCATTGTTTCACAACTGGGAATCCCGACCTTTTTCTGATGAAGAACTCCGCCATTGTTGATGACCAAGAGCTTGCGCCCTATTTGAGGACACCTAAGGGGGAGAGACAACAGCTACTCCATCTTTGAGCACCGGGGGATTGTAGGGTTATACAAGGGTTCAGAGGCTGGAGCGGTAGTGTGCTTTTGAGGGCAAAGGTGGAGACTCAAACTCTGGCTTCTACCCAATGTTTGCAGGGAAAAAAGGCCAGTTTGAGAGGACAATTAACCCAAAAAGGATCGAAAGTTGTTGTCATTTATGGACAAACAGATCAGAGAAATAATTGCAAGTGGTCAGTATTATAAATGGAAATTACTCGATAACAAAACGGGAAAAACAACTCCGCAGGCCACACAAAAATATATCAGAATAAATAACATTACATTAGAATTTGAGAAGCGAGTGATAATGTTACTTTGCTTTCCTATTTCCCATTAACCCCAATCCACAGGATAGCTGCAGCAGAAATTGTCTAATCTATCCAAATTCCGTAGCCATCAACTCAATCCCGTTCAGAATTTCTTTTAACCAAAGCGAAGTAGGCCAATATAGCACAAACACAAGCAACAACATTCCCTTCTTTCAACAGGATCTTGAACAAAAACCCAACAATTTCTCTCGTTAGCTTCCTTGCCTCGACAACCAACGACCTCTTTGGCTTCCCAAAGAAAGCCAACAAAACCACCACCGTGATCCATATAACCAAAGTTGCCGGCACTGCCACCGCAAGTGCTGCAACCATTGAGACCACTCCAAAAACTGCTCCCAGAAGAACGGATGCATATAAAGCTGGCCACCCAGAAGCCGGAGATGTCAATTGGACTTGTTGCTTGTACCAATAGAGTATGGATTTGAGTAAATTCCAGGAGAGCGACAAGATTATAGCATATACAAGAACAAAAAGGCATACCCATGTCCTCCTTTTGCTCATAATTCTTAGAAACAAACTGTAAGCTGACGATGGTTGTTGTGCTGTCGGGGTGCGTGGTGTTTCCTCCTCTTCTTCCATTGGTGTGTCTGACCCGGAAACAAAACTAGGATTTTTCGCTGTCTAGACTCTCTCTCTCTCTCGTTTTATCGGTACTTTGGGTTGGCTTTGGTGAATTTTTGGGTACCTAATCGTGTCCGGATGACCTCAAATGAGATACAGAAGCAGCCATGAGCTTTCCATTTCCTCCCGAATTATGACACGAAGTGGAGGATTATTGGCGTGACACGTGATGGGGTTTAAAAGCCCTCGCTTCGGGCAGACCGAATAGTTTGGGCTATAAGCTGTGCTTTGAGTGATTAATTGATCAAGGAATATTAAGGGTTGAGAATTGTGGACTAAGAAAAAAAGTCCCAAATTGGGACCCGAGCTTCTCTTCTTTTACTACCTCTTTTTGCAGTGGAAGGTTTCTTGCTGGGGTAACCAAAGCGGAATCTTCAAGCTTGACTGCCCAGCCAACTGCTTTGCTTCTTTCTTTATGTGGCCTCCCTACCACTTGGTCACATCCATTTTCTTGTCCCTTTTTTTTTGTCTTTTTCTTTTGACCAATATTTAAGGATATTTAACTTCTTCTTTTTTTTTAAAAAAGTATAAACATATTTAATTGTTAATATAATCATTTCATACTGAAAATAATTACGTATTATATAAATAAATAAATTTTAAAATATTTACTAACAAGTTATTAATAAAATTATTTTATTTTATTAAAATAAATAGTTTATAGATTAGCTTTTTATTTTAATTATTAAATTAAAATTTATTTAATTTTATATATTTTGAATTTAATTATATTTATTAATATATTTAATTTAATCACGAATAAAATTATAAAATAAAATAAAATTACTCTTAATTTTTATTAATAATTAATTTAATTGATAATAAATGAAAAATTAATACATAAGATCCGTCTGTGGTCGTCCGTCGACTTGATTAAGAAACTTCGGGTAAAGCAATTTCTAATTTCATATAAATCGAAGGATTAAACGGTAGTGCTCCACCTCTTCTGCCCCAGCTACTACGCAACTCGCCACGTTCGATTTAAGATTCATTTGCTTGAACGTGGCAATAGGAAGAGTATATCCGCCAAATTACATTTCGTAAGCTTTTGGGAGAATAGTACCCGACACGTAAACTTGTCATAATAATAATGAAATCTAAATCAATGTTATGAATACAGTATCACGCTCGATACTGGATTGGGCTCTAGAACGGAATTGTATCAGTATCGATCGGTATCGGGTACAATTTCGATATATTTTTTAAATTTATAAAATAGTCCATAAATTTTTTAAAAATTGCAAAATAGTCCATATTGATATATTATACAACCTGTATCTTGTATACTTTACTAGTTTATTGTTTACATCAACCATGCTTTAAAAATCTTAATAATAAATAATAATGACAATTAATTTGAAATAACAATAATTTTAAATATTTTACATATAAATAATAGCTACAATTAATATAAATAAAGACAATCATCATCATGCAATTATAAAAATAAGAATAATACAAAGCATTTAAAATATTACAATCATACAATTTCATCATTATAATAAATAATATTACATATTTACATTAAAAATTCAAAGCAGTAGATAAAAGAACAATAAATATTACAAAAGAGTTGATGACGAATAAGCAATCAAGTAGAAGTTGAACTCGAAACAAAATATTACGGTTATATTACATACATATAATTTAACATAAACATCAATGATTAAATACAAGTAAAATTAAAGAAGAGGAAAAACACGAAATTAATCGTCAATGAAGGATACCATTGAATCAAGACTAACTCCACTGATCATTTGGTACAAAAATCCTCATCATTGAGAGGAGCTTCATCATCATCATCATTCAAATTTAATGCACCAAATGACATGTCAATGCTTTCCTATTCAAGATTATCTTCCACATTCAAATTACTCACATCAACCAAATTGAGTTCTTCAGAAACTCAATCTGCCAAAATATCAATATTATCAATCACAATTGGATCATTTGAACAACTTGTGCTACTAAGAGTCCTAGTAAACAATTACATTTAATTATTAGAAAATTATAAGAAATTATATCAAAATTAATAATGAAAATAGAATACCTTTCTCGAAGCTTTAAATTGTAACGAACATAAATCAAGTCATTCAACCTCTTATGCTCCAATCTACTCCTTTTCTTGGAATGGATAAATTCAAATGTGCTCCAGTTTCATTCACACCTAGTTGCACTCACACATTAACTTAAAATTCGAATCGCAAACTTTCTCAATTCTGAAACACTACATCCAAATAGATCCCACAAAACAGCTGCAAGTAATAAGAAAACAAAAGGAGTGCTATAAACAAAATAAAGTGATAAATAATTTTTAACAAATAAGAAATAGAAAATAAGTAATACCTGGAGAAAGAAGTCCTCTTTGTTGAATAGCGGCCGACATTCCAAAATCTTCATAAGAGTACTTATAAGTCTCCATTTGTGTGGTTAAAACAACTTGCATTGAGTCATGAGGAACAATTGTTGTAATTGTGAAAAGCATTCCTCTACTAACTTCAGCTTGTTTTTCAACATCCAGTCTAGAATATACATTAGGATTCAAAAATGCCCCAGCTACAAACAATGAAGAAGAAAATTGTTTTCTCCTTCTCTCATTAATGATTGAGATATATGGTTGATATAAAGAAAGCCTATTTTTCATATTAGCCTTGATTGCTTCCGTTGCTCTCTCCATAGCATCAAAAATATAACACATTGTTGGCTTTTCTTCACTATCAGCCAACCGAAGTACCCTCACCAAAGGCTCACAAACTCGGATAACGAATTGACATTGCGACCAAAATTCTCTTTCTTCCAGTATGATACTACAAACCTCCATTCCAGCATTAGACCTAACATGCTGAGATGTAATCCACTTATTACTTGTAAACATTTGTCTTAACTCTTTCTTCAACGAAAGAAAAGACTAAAGTGATAAGAAGTTTGTTGCAAATCTTGTCACAGCAGGGCGACACAAATTCTTACCATTGGTAAATTCTCTTCTCATCAAATTTAAAACCCATGCACGATTATAAATAAATTTTGTCACCTTTTTTGCCTTCTGCATGGTCTCATCAAAAATAGGAAAATACCAAGGATTTCTTATATCCTCTAGCATTAAGTCAATACAATGTGCAACATAAGGAGTCCAAAAAAATGAATTATAGGTTCTCTAGAACCTTTGCCCTGCAGCTTTATAAGCGGAATCATTATCAGTAATAAACTGGACAATGTTTTCCACCCCTACTTCATTCACAACTTGATCAAATATCCCAAACAAAGTATCAGCATTTCTAATCAGGCCAGATGCATCAATCGATTTTAAAAACATAAAGCCATTACAAGATTAAACCAAAAAATTTATAATTGGCTCTTGTCTCCTATTCGTCAAACCATCACACATAATTAAGCATCCATTAATACCCTAATTCACTCTTCTTTCAGCCAAATAAGTTCTCATTTCGGACACATCATAACTCAAAAGTTTATCTCTTAAGTCATCAAACGATGACCCTTTGTATCCTAGACCATAAGAGGCTATGACATCTATCATAGGTTGATAATAATATGATTGAGAAGCATTAAATGACGAACCTGTATCATACCACCATCTATCTCCTGCCATATCCACATTTTGAGCCGCATCTCTTTTCTGCATTGCACTACAAATTGAAGGTTGGGCTCCAGGAGTTGTTCGTGGTGCAAAGAAACTAGACAACTGCCTTCTTCTCTTCCTCACTTCAGATTCTGTAGGATCCTGAGGCTGAGATGGAACACTACCAATACCACTACCGCTATCACTACCACTTTCACCTTTAACATCTCCATAATCACCACGGAAATCGGGAAATGAACTTCCACTACCAATTTCAAGATTCAATCTTCCCCTTCTATCTTTCTCAAATTGATGTTCATCAAGCAATGTTTTCATCTGCACTTCACATCATGATTTACTTTTTTACACACTTCCACATCTCCTTTAACCCCAGCAAAATGCCTTTTCAATCGAGTGATTCATCCACCTTTCAAATGTTTGTTACAAAACAAGCAAATGGTATGATTTTTTTGACCAGGAACCACACCAGCATGAGCCCAAGCTGGATCACTGTATCTTCCTGAACTAGGTTGATCGGGAGTATTTGAACTTCCTTCCATTTATCTGTACACAAAAATAAATAACACACAATTTTAGTACATAATGACAATATGCATATCTAAAAATAAGTAACATAAAACATACTGCAATAATTTGCAATTTCAACAATTACAAAAAATTCATAATATCATCTCCACTTCCTTCCATTCCCACAATCACAAGACATCCATTTACAATTTCCAATTTTATCAATTTATGACAAGTTCCAATTTCCAAGTATCACAAACATACATCGACAAGTTTAATTTCCAACAAGTTCGAATTTCCTACAATCACAAGACATTCATTTCCAATCCTAACAATTACAAAACAATCATAATTCAATTTCCATTCATTCCATTTCCAACAATTTCCAATCCTAACAATTACAAAACATTCATAATTCCATTCCATTTTCAATCCATTTCCAACAATTTCCAATCCTAATAATTACAAAACAATCATAATTCCATTTCTATTCCATTCCATTTCCAAAATTTCCAATTCTAAGTTTCTAACAATCATTTCCTTCCATTTACAACAATTCCCAATTCTAACAATCACAAAGCAATCATAATTTCGTTTACATTTCCTTCCATTTTAAAAAAATTTTAATTCCAACAATCACAATCATAATTACATTTCCATTTACAATACAACAATTAGAAATTACAACAATAACAAAATAATCATAATTCTATTTTCATTTCCTTTCATTTACATTCTCATCCATTTACAACAATTCTCAATTCCAACATTCACAAAACAACCATAATTCTATTTCCATTTCTATTCATAATTCCATTTCCATTCCAACAATAACCAACAATTTTCAATCCCAATTCTTAACAATCACAAAACAATCATAATTTCATTTCCATTTACGACAATTAACAACAATCACAAATTTAAGTGATCTAGAAGGGGGGTTGAATAGATCTTAAAATTCTTTGAAAAATTTCTACAAGAAAATCAGAAGTTAAACACACAAAAATAATTTAGATAAACTTTAATTGAAATAGTATAGGAAGAAGATCAAACACTGCGTTTTATAGAGGTTCGTGTCAAGACCCACGCCCTCTACCTAAGCTCCCACTTAGGATTTTGCCAACCACTTTATTGCACACTTTGTAGTTGAGTGTGAACTTTTTACAACTTCACTTGAATTCCGGCTCAAGCAACCTTTACACACGATTTGTATTACGACACAAATCCTACCTCACGTGACCTTCCCTCTAGCCACTCAATTGTAACAAAACAATATAAAAATTGAAGAACAAATGCTCAAAGCAAATTGTAACAATATAAGAGCAATAGTGAGCAATATGAAGTAATATGAGAGTATTTGAGCTTGTGGAACAACAATTTAATCTTCTTCCATCATCCTCTATTTATAGTTGATGAAATATAGCTATTGGAGCTCAACTAACCGTTGCTTGATTGGATATAGTCGTTCCTTGATAATCTCCATTCCATTTTTATCAAATTGGACCGTTGGAGCTGAATCTGTGCTTCAATAAGTCGACTTGTCGAATACATAAGTCGACTTGTTTCAACCATTTACGTAAAACTTGAAGCTTCGCTCTCTAATAAGTCGACTTGTTATATATAAGTCGACTTGTTTGCCTCGATAAGTCGACTTGTTTCCAATAAGTCGACTTGTGTGAATTCATCTTCATATGTAAGTCAACTTGTATTGTGTAAGTCGACTTGTTTAGCCTTCAACGGTAACATTCGGTCAAATCCTCTAGAATCTTCATGTGTAATGCCATTTATACTTAGAATGAACCTCCTTTCTTGATTCTTCAATAATTTAAACATTTGTTCATCTTGTTTTGCATGATTCTTTCCTTGAGTAATACCTGAAATAATTTCTTAACTAATTCTAGATATTTTATTATTATCAAAACATAAAGGGATTTAATTTGTCAACCACCATTGGTCCAACAATCTCCCCCTTTTTGATAATGACAAAATATTAAGAAATTGACAAGAATTTGGAAAGAGATAAAATTTGATCAAGGTTTTGTTAGTAGTGTGCCCTAGGCCAATGAACATTTGTGATTCATGTATTAACATTATGATTTGTTAATAATATATTATGAGGTATTCATTTTATATATGCATGTATTTCATTTATGTAATGTGATTTACATTCCATGAATGGTATTAAACTTATGTCATCAAGTATGTGACTTGATAGTAAAACCATAAGTGTTATAATACTATTCTAAACTGTCCCTAGTCGATCATTATTGGTGGAACAATAATGAATTAAGACTAGTATGTGTTCTGATTGATGATCACGTTTTACTGATCATGGATATGAGATATCAAATCAGAAACATAGATATATGTTAGAGAACATATATTGGACCGACCCAAAAGGAGAATACTACATGGTTTCATGTCATTAGTGATTCTCAATATGGTTTGACTTTAGTCCTTTGACCTCAAGTCATCATGGTTCCCTACATGAGGAATTCGGTGTTTTGATATTAGACTAAGTTATTTTTAACCGAATAACAAATAGTCTTATGTTGGACATCAAATGAATCATGCGGAGGGATGTGAATGACGTAGATGGAATTTGTACCTCTCTTAAATGAGAGAGATATCATTTGGGCCTCTTGACAAGTGTGACTGAAGAAATGCATGGTCGTGCTCAAATGAATTGATGAAGAGTCATCAATTTCATTTGTTATAATCATCAACTTGGGATCAAGAAACTATGATTAATCAAAGGTTAACATGTACCATGCCTTGTGATTAATCTTGATATCGTGTTACAAAGGACCGAGCCTATAACCATAGTTCTGAGTTAAATCGGATTATCGATCCTCATTTGATTTGGGTAGTCATAATGTCTTGCTAGAGGCCGCTTATGATTTATGGGCCTTGAAGTGTAATCGCCCATTGCCAACATCAAATGAGCTCTGCTGTGGTCGCATACAAAGAGCAATGTGATTTGGGCTTATTCTCTGGGCCTAATTTATTAGGTGTTGAATAAATATATTTAGATATATTTATTGGCTAGATTTAATTAAGTTGTCGGGCTTTTATTATATATGATATAATGGGCGAAACTTAATAGGCCTGAATGAGATTAGGGTTTCTCTATAAATAGAGAAGCTTAGCTCATTAGGTGAATGACACAACTGTCAAGAAACCCTACCGCCAAGAGAAAGATCGATGCGGCTCGAAGGTTTTCAGACGTGCTAGCACACTACTACCGCAGCTCGGATCGTGCATGCTCGTGTGGATACCGGTAGAGGACATTAGCGATTTGCAGTGTCTTGGAATCCGAAAAGAAGCAATCCATCCACGAAAATAAGGTATTTTCATTAATCCTCGTGTTTTCGATTATACTTGATAATTTTGTATGGTCTCTTCCGTAACGTATTGTGAATACTCGGACCATATGCGATCCAACAGGTTTCCCTTGTCTTGATGGTTAGGTTGTCTCCCCCTTAATCAATGAATAAAATTGAAATCAATAAAATTGCAAATCAATGAAGAAATTTTCACTCCCCCTAAATCAAATATCAATTTCAATCTTACTCCCCCTTTTTGTCATGATCAAAAATTCAAAATTAGATATAGCAAAAATGAAGAATAATGAAGTCGAAATCCAAACCTAACATCAAATTCAAAAGATGGGAATAGTCAATACAAAAGAAATGTCAAAACAACATAAACACAAAAAACACATAAAGCAAGAAATCAAAATGTTGGTCACGACGTAATGCAACACACATCATGAAGAATCATCATGTCTACACCCAAGCTTATCAAATAACTTCTTGATGCTCGCTCTAAACTAGTAAGAATGTCTGCGTTGCTCGTCAATTTTTCGCTCCACCAGTATGAGTGAGTCTTGGTGACCATCCCGACGCTCATTAATCTCATCTAATTGATCTCAAGTTCTCAGATATCACTTGTGAGACCTCACTGCTTTGGACATTACTTGGTCGTGAGCTGCTCGGACGCTCTGTTGTCCTAGATCGTTTCTTAGAAGATACCTGCTCACCCACCAATGTCAACCCAAGCTTCTCCACATGATAGGAGTATACCCAACCTTTTTCAACTGTCCGAACCAACTTCATACTCCTTAGGTTGTAAGGCGTGAATCGCCAACTCTGAGGATAAGGAAAACTTATATAAGTGTCCAGATTGCATCTTCTAATCTGAGAGATATGAGTAATCAAAGCAGCAAACCACATTCCTGTATGCCGGACAAGTTTCCCCTTCAGCTGTCCACGTAATAAGCTTGCTTTTCTCCTCATCATCTGAATAATCAAACTCGAAAAATTTATTTTCCGACCTCCTCCATATGCCACAAAATCTCCTTATCCAAGGCGTTGATCGATTATTGCTGGCCTTCTTAGGAAACACAACCTCGTTAATAGCATAATGCAATAAACGATAATTCAAAGGAAGATCCATAGCCTCAAATGGAGGGGAATGGTCGGAACATAACCGAACCAACAAGTCAGCACCCTTTTCCTCAAGATAGCCGAAATTTTCTTCGCTCGGTCGATGTCACCATCAACATTTCTCATAATCTCAAAATCGAAAAAGAGGCTTTAGGCCTAACTCCTCCTCTAGGCAAGTTAAACATAGTGCACAAATCTGATTCACTAAGATAGAAAGCTTTCCCGTTAATTTTCGAAGACAAGAGAACTCCCTCTTCAACATTGCTCCTAATCACAAATAGATTCGCAAAAAATTCTTTTACCGCCTCTTCATAGATAACATCATGGAAACCCAAAAAATCTTTTAACCCAAGGTTCACAATTTCAGAAAATACCTCCGAGAACTCACTGCTATCTAACTCACCCAATCGAATCTCATAGAGGGAATTAAAACTTCATCTTTCAAGACCTTGTAATACACATTTTGAGCATCCCTCGAGACGAATCTAGGTTCAAGAACGTCATCCTCCATTGTCGCATCTCCTCTTGAAGAAGATCCACGAACCCGTGGCCTTGGAGAAACGTGAGGATCTTGAGATGGAGCGGTTGCTTTCCCTTTTTGAGAGGCTTTTCTTGGATCCATGGAAGATATTTAGAGAAAGGGAAAAAATTCAGATGTGAGGTTAGGGTTTTAAAGAGGGTTTTCAAAAGAGTGAAGGATTAGAGGAGGTAATGAGTGGGTAGTGAATGGGTGAAGGTCGAAAATGGATGGGTAAGTGAGATTTGAGTAGTTTGTAGAGGATAAGTCGAGTTTTGAGAGAAAGGTTTAGGGTTTAGTGAGAGAAATTTTATGAGAAGAAGACGGAGAAGGGTTTTAAAAAGCTCATCCAGAATAAGTCGACTTGTTTCCTTAATAAGTCGACTTATCGACCTTAATAAGTCGACTTGTCGATACAAATAAGTCGACTTATCATCCAATTTTTTGGTTTCCAAAACACTAAATTCCTCATAACTCGACTTGTTGATGATCCAGTCAAAAAGTATGTCTATAACTCCCGAATAATTCACTTAATTTAGCCCAAGTGAGCAACATGATGAGTGTATCTTCGGATGTGATTGCATAAATGCCTCAAATCTTGACCATTTGATATATGAATAAATTCAACCAAAAGTATTTAAATCACACATGTCTAATCTCAATTTAATATTCACAAACACATCTTCTTTAAGAGGCTTAGTAAAAATGTCAGCTAATTGATCACTAGTAGAAACATGCTTCAAACAAATGTCACCTTTCAAACAATGATCACGAATAAAATGATGCCTAATCTCAATGTGCTTTGTCCTACTATGCAGAATTGGATTTTTACTCAAACAAATAGCATTGGTATTGTCACAATAGATAGGAATATTTTTTACCACAATACCATAATCAAGCAATTGATGTTTAATCCAAAGAACTTAGGCACAAGCACTCCCAGCTACTACATATTCGGATTCAGCAGTGGAAATGGCTACACTAACTTGCTTTTTGCTAGCCCAAGAAATCAAAGATGATCCTAAGAAATGGCACAAGTCACTAGTACTTTTTCTATCAATTCTACAGCCACCATGATCAGCATCACTATAAGCATACAAATCAAATGAATCACAACTAGGATACCACAAACCATGATTAATAGTTCTACTCAAATATCTAAAGATTCTTTTGCAAGCAGTTAAATGTGAAACATTAGGGCATGAATGAAATCTAGCACATAGACATGTGGCAAACATAATATCAGGTCTAGAAGCAGTTAAATACAAAAGAGAGCCGATCATACCTTTATAGAGTTTTTGATCAACGTCTTCTTCATGTTCATGTTTTTCCAAGACCAGGTTTGTTGCCATTGGAGTTGCTGCTACTTTGCATCCATCCATTTTAAACTTCTTAAGAAGTTCCTTGGTGTACTTCAATTAATGGATGAAGATCCCATTTTTGTGTTGCTTGATTTGCAATCCAAGGAAGAACTTGAGTTCCCCCATCATGCTCATTTCAAACTCACCTTGCATTAAATTACTAAATTCTTTGCACAAAAATTCATTAGTGGCACCAAACACAATGTCATCAACATAAATTTGACAAATAAGCATATCATGATCAACATGTTTAATAAACAAAATATTATCTATCTTACCACGAACATATCCATGTTGAGTTAGAAAAGTACTTAACCTCTCATACCATGCTCTAGGTGCTTGCTTTAGTCCATAAAGTGCCTTCTTGAGTTTGTAGACGTAATCCGGATGCTCATGATCTTCAAATCCCGACAGTTGTTTGACATAGACTTCCTCTTGAATATACCCATTTAGAAATGCGCTCTTGACGTCCATTTGATTTAATTTGATCCTTTTATGTGACGCGAAAGCACATAACAATCTAATTGCTTCCAAACGAGCCACAGGAGCATATGTTTCATTGTAATCAAGGCCTTCTTCTTGATAAAATCCTTGAGCCACTAACCTTGATTTATTTTTGATCGCTTCACCATTCTCATCATACTTAATTCGATTTACCCATTTAACTCCAATGATGGTCTTGTCTTTCGGTGGAGCTACCAAATCCCAAACATCATTTCGTTTGAACCGATTAAGCTCCTCTTGCATAGCTAAAAGCCGCTTTCATCTTTAAGAGCTTCTTCTATATTTTGGGTTCTACCAACGAAATGAAAGTGAATTACTCATATTCTCATAAATGTTTCTTCTAGTCCTTACTCCAACATTCAAATCACCAATCACTTGCTCCATAGGATGATTCTTTGCTTTTGCCCATGATTTAGTATCGGTACATGGTTTTCTTCATCCAAACTTCAATTCCTCAATCTTGGATTCAATTTCTTCAAATTTATTACCGAACTACCCGCATCATCATCAAAACAAACCTTTCTCGGGGTGAAATTATTTCATCAAATTTAACATGTATACTTTCTTCAACACATTTAGTCCTATTATTATAAACTCTAAAAGCCTTACTAGTTTGAGAATAACCAATAAATACACCAACATCGGATTTAGAATCGAATTTTCCCAGATTACTCTTTCCATTATTATAAATAAAAACTTTACAACCAAATGGATGAAAATAAGAGATGTTGGGTTTCTTACCTTTCCAAAGTTCGTAGGGTGTCTTATTTTTGTATCTTCTCAAGTGCACCCTATTGATGACGTAACATGCGGTATTGACCTCTTCTGCCCAAAATGATTTAGGGAGGTTGTATTCATTCAACATGGTTCTGCTCATTTCCTCAAGTGAGCGATTTTTCCTTTCTACAACACCGCTTTGTCATGAGTCCTAGGTGTTGAGAAGTTATGCTCCATCCCGTATTTGTCACAGTAGATTTTCAAAAGGTTCACATTCAAATTCTCCTCCATGATCGGTCCTAATAGCAACGATCGACAAATTTTTCTCATTTTGAACCAATCTACACCACTTGGTAAATTCATTAACGGCATCACTTTTATTTGCAAGAAATCTTACCCAAGCAAATCTAGAGAAATCATCTACAATCACAAGTACATATAATTTTCCACTAAGACTAGCATGCCTAGATGGTCCAATCAAATCCATATGCACAAGTTCAAGAATTCTAGATGTGCAAATTTCTTTCTTTGGTTTGAAAGATTCTCTAACATGTTTGCCTTTCAAGCAGGACTCACACAAGTGATCTTTAACAAATTTAATCTTAGGCAAACCTCTTACAATATCATTCTTTGAAAGCTTAGAAATTAAAGGCAATGGTGCATGTCCTAATTTTCTATGCCACAAAAATTCATTTTCTTCTAATGTTACTAGACACTTTTCATTAAAAGAGCTATCGTCATGCAAGTCTACAATGTATGTATTTCCATGTCTCAAACCAATGAAAGCAACATGTCCATCCTTTTAATCATGCAATGTGATGATTCAAAACTAACATCAAGTCCATATCACATAGTTGAGACACACTTAGCAAGTTATGTTTCAACCCATCAACAAGTAAACGTTGTCAATGGTTGGTAAAGGTTTCTTACCCACTTTACCAATTCCAATGACCTTACCTTTGTTGTTGTCTCCAAAGTGACATAACCTTGATTTTTGGTTTGATTTCTGCAAAAGGTTCTTGTCCCCACTCATGTGTCTCAACATCCGCCGTCGATGTATCAAGTGCTTGACGACCTTTCATCCCTCGCTTGTACTCTACAATATCAACGTTCTTTTTCTTATAGGTACCCAAGCCATTTTGGGTCCATATTGGTTAGCCATATAAACCACATTTGGTGGTGTTGTGCCTTTAATAACCCAAATTTTCTTAACCTTAATACACCTTCTAGTACTTTGCAAGCAAGTTCTATATGTCCATCTCTCAAACATCTAGTACATCGAGCAACTTTTCCATCTTTGGTAAATTTGGAAATTAAAGAACACTCTCTATTATACGGATCATATCCTAATCCATGTTTAGAAATAGTATATCTTTGTAAAGACAACAATTCTTCAAACTTAGCATTTCCACCAAATAATTTACCAACCACATACGAAAATTCTTTTCAAGCCTATCAAGTTCATAAATAAGATTTTCTTTTCAATAAGGCATGCAGAATGATCTTCTTTCGACTATCTAAATCATCAATCGTTTCATGTAAAGACTGCTTTCAGCAATCAACTCTCGTATTTTCTTTCTTAATTTTTGTTAATCTCAATGGCTTCTTCAAAATCAGCTTGTAAAGCATCCAAGGAATCTCTTAAATCTTGGTCATAGTGATTTACCTCATTTTCATCGCCACTGATGAACTCTTCGCCATAAGTGCCAGGTTGTTTTCATCATCGCTTTGGTATGCATCCTCCTCATCACCCAAGTTGCCACCAAGCTAGTTTTCTTTTTACCTTTGTCGATCTATCATTTTTCCGAAAGTTTGAAGTTGATGATGAGCTTTTGCATTCTCTTGCGAGATGTCCTCGCTTCCACATCTCCAACATTCTTCGTTGCCTTTCTTTTCGTCATAGCCTTTTGTTTTTCTTTCCGCCAAACCTCTTTCTTTCTACCTGTTTTCGCCATTTAATTCTTTTCTTCGATTTTGAGAAGTCCTCGAACTTCCTTAAATTTCTAGCGACATCGCGATTTCTTCGCCTTCCTCACTTTTATCTAATTCCTCATCACTTTCATCAACAAGAGAGGTGTTAGCTTTAAAAGCGATAGATTTTGAGGCTTACCTCACCGTAGGAAAATCCCGGAGGTACATCACATGTACCGCAATGAAAACAAAAATTTTGTTCCTGTGACTTTCCCGAATCCTGTGATCCGTGTATCGGTATGAAGACATCAACCTAAATAGCCAAAAGAGACTATCTCTAAAGGTGATCCACGCAGAGATCGAAAATCTAACCGAGTCAAACCCTTTGACCCGGAATAGCTAGAACAGATTAAAGCCTGCAGAGCCTACCTCGTCCTGGAGAGCTTGGATCAACGCTGAGAAGAAGGAGAAGCTTGAAGGATCGATGATGAAAGATGAATTTCCTTTAGGTTTTCACAAAACCCATTCTTCCTTCACCTTCTATGATCCACGATCATCACCCACCATCTCTACCTTTTCTATGTCTTTTAACACTTAAAAGACATGTAGAAACTTATGGTGGAAGCTTGTCCACGTTTTCCTCTTTATATATATATATATATATATATATATATAAAGTTAAACTTAAAGATAAAGCTTCCTCTCCTCCTCCTCCCACGTGTCACACACACATATATATATATATATATTAATTATTTATTTAATTAATCATATATATATATATGTATATAATTGCTTAAGCGGTCCAAATACACTGGGTCGGTCCCTACTGCTATCGGGCCCCGTCTTCAAAACAGCTCCTAAACCTTTCTTAGCAATATCGATGTCGCGATCTCATCGGGACATATCCCAATCTCATCGGGATCCATTTAATCCTAATGCTCTCCATGATTAGAACTCAGTCCAATTACTATTTTACGGATTCTCTGAAACACTCTTATGCGTGTGACCCTTTAGGCTCCCGGTTATGTTGGCCACTTAGATTAACAATTAATCTGAGCAAGTCATGAGCGGTATCTAGCAACACATCATGACCTCCAATTGACCGGAAAGTAATCGGTTTGATGTATTCATCACGAACCAGATCACGAACCCTTCCATAGACAATTACCGTGCAATTCGTCCTTTCACCATCCTATACCCCACTTGGTTATGAGTATGGTCAAAGTGTCAACTCTCACTAGACCGAGTCTAGCCTAGTGATATCGTTCTTGTTCGGGACTCATTACTTTATATGTCAATGAAGACACTCTTCATGACATACATGCCGCCAAATTTTAGTAATGATCCCGACAAGAGGCCACGGGTATCTCTTCGCTAATCCAAGTGGTGAATCCTTTATTGGCTACTCAATTATCTTCAATACCTCAAGTCGCACCCAATCACCACCCTATGAGTTACCTCCGAAGGCAACAAGAAATGGAGTCAAAGCACGTGATCAAGATTCAAGATATCCTCGAGTACCTCAAGTCAAGGATACTTGCACCATTGCTATGATGAGATTATCACCGACACTTAGATAAGATATCCATGTGATGATCTCATGGCAGGTCATCCAATGAACTTACTACCGCTAGTAAGCATCCACATGTCAATTCTAAATATCTCATATTTACAGCTTCGAGATCCACCGCTGATCCAATCAGGAATATGACATGTGCTAGTCTATCCGGATTAATGATGTCCAGCCTCATTAATCCTATGACTAGAAGAATTTAGATATCGACATAATTGCACATGATAGGAATCTCAGAGTATGATCACATCATAATTACCTTCATGCTATGTCATATATCATGGACTTCATTAATTGATTAAAGATCCAATCAATTCATAAACAATGTTTATGAATATCAAATTAATGAATAATGCCTTTTCTTTATTTATTCATAAAGTCCGCACACGACTTTGAATAAAACGCTAAAGGGATTGCCTTTAGGGCACAAATAAACAGTACCGACCTTGAACAAGTCGACTTATCCAATGAACAAGTCGACTTATCGGTACCGAACATGTGTAAGTCGACTTACACATGGTACAAGTCGACTTACACATGGTACAAGTCTACTTATCACTTACACTACCTCCTCTGGATTTGAGAATAATCTCATAGTTGATGAGTGATCCCACCAAAGCGTTGAATTCCAGATGGTCGAGATCCTTCGACTCCATGATTGCAGTCACTGAGAATCCCATTCCTTTGGCAAAGGAACGAAGAATCTTCTTCACCTTCTCGCTATCCGTCATGTGCTTTCCTGTGTTGCCTAATCCATTTATAATTTCTGCAAAACGGTCAAGCATTGTAGAAATTGACTTACCTTCTTTCATGATTAACATCTCGTAGTCGTGGAGAAGCATGTTGATTTTGTCTCCGTGACTTGATTTGTCCCTTCATGAGTTACTCAAGTCTCTCCCACATTTCCTTGGCGGTGGTGCAGAATTTACCCGATTTCTTTCCTCAACCGTTAACGATAATATATCACTTCATGGCTTTGGCGTTGATGTACGCTTGCCTCCAATCGTTATCATCATACTCCACTGTTTTCGACTCACCATTTTCTTTCGAGGGCTTGAGTCCAAGATAATGATCTTCCAAAGATTCGACTCCTCACTTATAATATGGTACTTCATAGGATTTTTCATGAAGAATAGTTAGAGCCATTAAACAATGGAGGTCGGTTATTAGTGTTACCTTCTTCCGCTAGGTTGTTGTGTGCCATCCCGTATACTTCGCTCGATACCAATTGTAAGTGATCTGAAGGGGGTTGAATAGATCTTAAAATTCTTTGAAAAATTTCTACAAGAAAATCGAAGTTAAACACACAAAATAATTTAGATAAACTTTAATTGAAATAGTATAGGAAGAAGATCAAACACTGCTTTTATAGAGGTTCGGTGCCAAGACTCCACGCCCTCTACCTAAGCTCCCACTTAGGATTTTTCCAACCACTTTATTGTATACTTTGTAGTTGAGTGTGAACTTTTACAACTTCACTTGAATTCGGCTCAAGCAACCTTTACACACGATTTGTATTACTAAGACAAATCCTACCTCACGTGACCTTCCCTCTAGCCACTCAATTGTAACAAAACAATATAAAATTGAAGAACAAATGCTCAAAGCAAATTGTAACAATATAAGAGCAATAGTGAGCAATATGAAGTAATATGAGAGTATTTGAGCTTGTGGAACAACAATTTACTCTTCTTCCATCATCCTCTATTTATAGTTGATGAAATATAGCTGTTGGAGCTCAACTAACCGTTGCTTGATTGGATATAGCCGTTCCTTGATCATCTCCATTCCATTTTTATCAAATTGGACCGTTGGAGCTGAATCTGTGCTTCAATAAGTCAACTTGTCGAATACATAAGTCGACTTGTTTCAACCATTTACGTAAAACTTGGAGCTCCGCTCTCTAATAAGTCGACTTGTTATATATAAGTCGACTTGTTTGCCTCGATAAGTCGACTTGTTTCCAATAAGTCGACTTGTGTGAATTCATCTTCATATGTAAGTTAACTTGTATTGTATAAGTCGACTTGTTTAGCCTTCAACGGTAACATTCGGTCAAATCCTCTAGAATCTTCATGTGTAATGCCATTTATACTTAGAATGAACCTCCTTTCTTGATTCTTCAATAATTTAAACATTTGTTCATCTTGTTTTGCATGATTCTTTCCTTGAGTAATACCTGAAATAATTTCTTAACTAATTCTAGATATTTTATTATTATCAAAACATAAAGGGATTTAATTTGTCAACCACCATTGGTCCAACAACAAAAACTTCCATAATTTTATTTTCATTTCCTTCCATTTACAACAATTCTCAATTCTAACAATCTCAAGATAATCATAACTCATTTTTAACAAACCATAATATTATATACACCATTTCATATTTCATTTTCAATATATATGTTGCTTTAACAATTTTTAATTGACATTAACAAATGTAAGTATAAATAATTATAATTTACAACTACAAGTCTACAACATATTCACAATTTAACAACAAACATTCAATATATCACTTCTTTATGTTGAAACAAAATTTTTCCTATTCGAGTAAATTCAATACAAATATTAAAATAACTTAATATTTCACAAATATTAACAATATATCAAATATCAATAAATGATTTAAAAATCTTTGAGTGTTGTGAAAAGTTAGAGTCATAAATAAAAGAGATAGGTGTCTTGTAGTTTTATATAATGAACACAAATAACATTGATGAGTTGATCAAAACTAGTAATGACTATTGACTACTCTCATATCAAAGGTAATAATAATTTTCCTATAGTGATTTAGCATTTAGGTATGATTAAAGAAAAGGCCCATCATTTTTCTAAGAATTATAAATTTCTAATCATTACAATTTCTCTAATCTCCATACAAAACTTAGTCTCAATTAAATTATTGCATACTTATTCTAAAAACAAATTTTATAATGTTATTTATTTTTTAGGATGGTTATCGTTATTAATTTTACATTTGATTATTAATTTTACATTTAGTTTTAAATGTTAATTACTTAATTATCAACTTTTAATTTTAAGTTTTAACAATCTTTAATTCTTTATTCTTTGCATAATACACAATTAATTAATTACATAATACATACTAATCTTATTTTAAATTTCCATTTTCAATTCCAATTACAATTTTCATGTAACAAATTAATAATAAAATTCCAAACCTATTCGGTATTCAACAACAATTCTAATTCCAATTCCAAAATAATTCCAATTCGGTATTCAAAAACCAAAAACCAAACCCATTCCTTTCCTCTATAAACACGGCAAAGGCAATTCCATTTTCAAATCGGTATTCAAAAACCGAATCCAATTCCTCCACAAATCCATTCCAAAACCAATTCCATTTTCATCAATTCATCAACACCAAATCACCAATACACGGAAGCAAACACAAATCCAAATATCCAATCCATTTCTATAATCTAAATTCCAATCCATAACACAAAAAACAAAATCCATTTACCAGCAATTTTTGGAGTTTCTATCAACGATTCAACTTTAGTCCTTAGAGTTCCGGAAAATTTTGAAATTGCCTGAAATTTTCCAAAATGTTGGGTACCGGCCGGAACGGAACGGAATTCGAAACTCTGATCTAAATTCAAACCGAACCATAATTTGTGAGATAAAATCACTTAACATATTAGCATTAGTCTGCCAATACTATGACCTATACATCAGTCATACCTATTTAATACCGAAGAAAAGGAAACCAAAAAAATGCATCGATTTCAATTATTTTCTGAAAAATAGACCTACTATTTATTATATAATTTAATTATAGTTATTATTTAAATAGTTTTTAAAGGCTTAAAGTACTTGCGTATATTACAAAATGGTTAATAATATATAGGAATAATTTACTTAATATTAATCATTAAAATAATAATTTTATTCTATTTTTTTGAGAATTTAAAAAATTCATTAATAAATAAGAGGGTTATATCAAAGAAGTTCTCTGTGATCTCACCACTTGAGTCTTTGAGTAAGCCTAGGTAAAAACATACCGCAACGTTTAAATGTAAAACACAAAGCGTTAGATTTTACAAAGTCATTTTACCACTCGGATATAACGACTTGCTACTTTCTCGAATCTTCTACCTCTTACTTGATTAGGTTAGATGATTGCAATCTCTCTACCAACGATTCAAACGAGTGACTTAGGTAGCTAAATCACTTCATGTATCTTTCGCAGTCTGCAGAATCCTTTTCGATTAGATCTTGATTTTTGTCTTTCAACTTTCCAGATCTTGAGATGTAGAAGGAAGAGGAGTCTCTCTAGGGCTCAGCGTTTTTGATAACCGATAAGGAAGATTTTGGTTCTAATAAGTGTCATCATTTTAGATGTTGGGTTTTTCTTAATGTCTTTTCTCAAAACCTAAACTAGTTAGAGAAACTTTCTTACATTGGGAATGGAATCTGAATTTAGGATTTGATGAAGTGTTGTGCTTCAGCAACTAAGTGAGAACCTCCATACAAATTAGGAATAGATAAGGGAATAGAGGATCCCCTTACCTAAGACCTTTTTTGCCTCTAAACATCTCTGTGGAGCCCCCATTTATCAAAATCCCATAGCAAGCAGTAGATATGTATTCTTGAATCCATCTTATGAACCTTAGGGGAAAGTTCATTATCTCCTTGGTTTTTAGTAGGAAATCCCAATTCACACTGTCGAAAGCTTTCTGTAAGTAAATTTTAATAGTGGAATTCTGGGGACTTATCCTTTGATTATACCTTTTGAAAGCTCCTGCACTATAAGGATATTATTCCCAATATCTCTGTTAGCCATAAAAGCTTTTTGATTCTCACTAATGAAAAATTTTAGAATCTCTTTCAGCCTATTAGCCAAAATCTTAGTAATGATCTTGTAGAGGAAGTTTATAAATGAAATAGGCTTGTAATCACCCCAAGTATCTGGGCTAGAATTTTTTTTTATCAAACAAAGAAAGGTCTTATTATTTTTTTTAGCAGAACACCCTTTATGGAAAATTCATGCATTACCTCCTTGACTATCCCACCCAAACTATTCCAAGTTTTTTAGTAGACAAAACCATTCAAACCATCATGTCCTGAAGCTTTAAAATTATTCATGTTGAAAAGAACCTTTTTGATTTCTTGATCTGTAATAGGTCTTGTTAACCAAGTAACTTCATGATCAGGAATTTTAGAAGTTACCACTTGTCTTAGATCATACTCTGTCTCTAACAAGGTAGCTTTTAAGCCCAGTAGTTTTTTTGTAGTAGGTTATTGCTTCTTTAGCTAAGTTTTCTTTCTAAAAAACTTCCACACTAGCTTCAGTTTAATGGAGGAGATTCTGTTACCATTCTTTTAGGCTAACATAGAATTGAAAAAGAACTTAGTACATAGTACATCTATCTCCATTTTTTATCCAATTAATTCTAACTCTCTACTTCAATAAAGAACTTTGGTTGCCCACCACTTCCAAGTATTTTTTAGAGCTTCCTTCTCTTTTGTAGCTAGAGCACCATCCATGGGATTTTCTGCCAGTGATTTTTGAACAGAGGAGAGTTTATCCCTAGTTTTTTCAATCTCCTTAGAAAGATTAAGACCTCTCTTGCTATTAAGAATCTTCAGCTCTTGTTTTATAGCTTTGAGCTTTTAGATGCATATATACTGCTTAGTTCCATAGAAGCCATACTATACACCCTTCTCTATTTCTTTTTGAAATCCTTCCATGTTAACTAGAAAGTTGTTAAATTTGAAAGGATGTTGGACTCTGGAGGTTGTGAACAAGTTGTCAATCTTTGTAGGAGTATGGTCAAAGATGCCAGGCTCTACGAATTTCGTAATGCTTCTTTAAAAAGTGTGTGGCCATTCCAAACCAAAGCCATGTCCTTTTTTTTTTCCTGATGTGCCAAATAGAACTTTGCTTATTAGTCCAAGTAAACTTATGACCTTCAACTTTTAGATCTATAAGTTCCACCTCCTGCATATAATCAAACAAATCAGAGGAATAGTTGAGTAGATTGCAATTACCTTCATCCTCTTATCTTAACAATATGGTATTAAAATCTCCACACACCACCCAAGGGACATTTATTGAATTCTTAATCCTTCTTAGATCATTCCACATATCTGATCTTTGGAACATAGTGTTGAATCCATAGACAAAGGTAGCTAAGACCCAAGTATTTTCCATTATAAAATGAATCTTAGTGTGAATATGTTACTGCCTTGATTCCAAAACCTCCACTTTCAATGAATCACCATTATAGGCTAGAATAATCCTTCCATATACACGAATTTGGTGGTTAGTGATGAACTGCTAGTTGCTACCTAGGCATACCAATTTATTTAGATTCACTTCCCTAATTTTAGTTTCCAACATACAAAAAACTCTCGGCTTTTTTCTTAGGACAAAATCCCTTAAAGCATTTTGTCCCTTAAAACATTAAGCTTTGAGGGATTATTTATTGCTCGCACATTCCATACAATCAAAGTCATAGGCAATTTGTTTTCCCCTTGGAGCTTTTCCTATTACTCCTAACACTTTTTCAAGAGGTGACCTGATCAAACTGCTCCTCTTAATTACTACCATTTTGCAATTCAACCTTGGATAGGCTTTGTTCAATTTATTGACTAATCAAGGCTCCTTCTTCTAGATTAGTACCACTAGTTTCTAATACATTTTCCTCTTTGTTCATTAAAGGCTTGCATACTTCTTTTGATGGAATGTGTTGAGCTTCTTCCTGCTGAACCGAATCATGTCCAATCTCCCTCAGATTGCACTTCATTATTTTTTGGGAAACATTATCTGATTGAACCATTCTTGGTTTTTTGCTACTTATTATGCATCCTTAGTCTTTTTTATTTTTTTCAAACTCATTATTTTCTATACCCATCACTTCCTAATAGTCCCCTTTAATGAAGACTCTACCCGTCAGTTTCCATTCCTTACCTTAAACTTTAAGAGACTGTTTCCATTGGTAAATCACCAATACTTTGTCTTCTATAAGAGAATTTTCATCAACCAATCTTAGGATAGGGATGCTATCATTCATTTACTTATAGATGTCCATACCCACACATAGTCAAACAAAACCTACTCTTTTCCTCAATGCTGTATTTTCATCTATACGTATAGGTTTTCCCAAGTAGCTCACTAGCATATTCAACCCCATTGTAGTCCAATACTCTAAAGGGATATTGTGTACATTCACCCATAGGGTAATGCTCTTCATTCTAATTTTTCCTAACTCCATTCTCGGTTGCCAATTTTGAAGAAATAAAGGAAGTTGAGAGATGCCATGGACCCTCTTCTATTACCTTTTAAGCTTCCGATATGGAAGAAAAGGTAAGGATTATATTATCCCCTTCAGTTAGCATTACCTCCAATAGACCTCTGCCTTTCCAATTTCTTGAAGCCTATGCTTGTATGACAAGAAAAGTAGGCCTTTTATCTATGAAAAAATCAACAAGGGTAGCTTCCTATGTCCTAGCTCCCTACTATAAAATATCTAGTCTAAGAGCCACCATAAGCTTACTATCAATCACTACTGAAGGGCTGAACACAAGAGAGGAGTCTAAATTATCTCCCACAACCTAACTCCATGTTTTCCTAGGTGCTCTAACCATGTTTCCAACAATAGTTGGGTTAACACCCTTAGGAGGAGCTGCAGTGTTAGGGAGAGGTTAGTTGAAGAGAAGGATGGGGAAAATAGGGGAGCTATAGTAAGTTTAGAAGGGGAGGAAAGGGTAGGGTTAGGGATAGGGCTTCATAAGATTCCATGCCAATATTAATCTGATAACTGTTGTTACAAGCAAACTCTATCAGAGCAAGATATTTATCCCAATTTTCTGAGAATTCTAACACACAACCCTGAAGCATATCTTTCAACAGCTACACATTTAGTATTGAATTGCTAAATTAAAGGTGATTTTTTTATCATGTTTATCATCATTAAATAGAGTAATGATCTTATCAGTAAATGGTTTAATGGTTTTCTTTTAATGATGTCATGTAATGTAACCTTTTAGCATTCATTTGATTAAAGAAAGGAAGAGGTGCATTTGATGTACTCTCTCTTCCTTTTTTCATCCATAACTAAAAATGGGAGGGTCTCATTTAGGTTATTGGGCTTTTCATATAGCCATCTTAAACAAATGAGATTTTATTGGCTTCTTTATGATTGATTAAAGAATGAAGTGATGCATTAGATGCACATCACTTCTTTCTTTCATGTTAACCGAAATTGAGAGGGTGTGTAGAAGTGGTTCTTGCATTATTTGACTCACTCTCTCCTCTCTTGCATAGCAAGGAGTCGGTATATTTCTACCGTCTTGTTCTTATGCTAATTATGTTCCTTATACTATATCATGTATGACTTATACATGTTGATTTGGTTATGTTATTTCTATTGCATTTTGATTTCGAAAAAAGTTTTAAAATCCACTGTTTTAGCCAAATCTTGCATGCTTTTATTTTTCGATCCAACAACTACCTAAAAGGAATATTAACTATGTTTGAAGTTATTGTTATATGTGTAGCTGGCTTGAAGTTTCAAAGATGCAAGCTCTGGGAGGATGTCAGAGGTATCCATTCCATAATGAAAATACCTTAGCTTTGATTAGTGATCTGAAATGTTTCCTTTATCCTAATAAGGTTGAAGGTAACAGAATAAGGCTAAAATGAATAGATAAGGAATTGGAGCAAGTTGTAATTCAACTATAAGTTGTGGCTTTGAGATTTATAAGGAACCTATTTATATAGGATAATAGGTAGTAAGAGATTAGTTCATTAGGAAAAAAATGGATAGGGTCATGGTTTTACCAATGCCCAATCAATCCTTTTCCTAAAAAACCAAATCCCTTTCTGCTATTAATTGACTTATTTTGAGTTAGTTAATATTGTAATAATCGCAAATGCACAGTATAGTTGCAACTAGTATCAATAAGTACGAGTTGATCCCATAAAGATGATAAATACTAGTAATTAACCTTCCTATATTATCTAGCGTTAGGATTAATTTTAGGTTTTTAATTAAAAGAAACTAAAAATAAGGCAAGTTAAAAAAATAATTAACATTGAACAAAGAATTCAGGAAGTGAAATTATTGAAATTGAGAATTAGTATCTAGATTTTAAATCCCCCTAAATCCTTAATAGATTGATTTTCATTATGTAATTATTCCATTGATTTATTAAACGGTGGAGACTCCTATAGTATGCTAATAGTTGATCTTGAGACTCTTATGGTATGCTAATAGCTTACAGGATTGCTTTTATGGATCCCTGTATTAGGTTTGACCATAATCTGGAAGATTTATGTCATCCTATCTCTAAAGTTGCAATAAAATTCGTCCAATTATAGTGGATCTATTTAAACCTAGGATTTCTCAATCTCTACGTATGAAATTAGATTATGTTGTAATATTCCTGAGTTTATTAGAACATAAAGAAAACACATAATTGGATCACAACAATCAATCAAACTAATTGCATTAATAAAAGAATCAAATCATATCAATGTATAACATAAGGTTCATCTAATCTAAATACTAACTGGATGTTTAATTACATATTATTGAAACTAATATCAAACATAAACTGAAAGAAAAACAAAGATAAAAAGTTCATAATTATTAATTTCCCTTTATCTCCTATCGGGCAAAGGTTTGATCTAATATTCTATTGGATTTTTCAATGATTTTTTTCGTGTTTCCCATGTTCTTGGGTCAATATCAACCCTTCTAGATATTCTCCACATCTGGACTCATCTCCAAAAGGTTTCTTCCTTTTATCTTCCCCCAAAAGCATATTTTTATGGCAAAATTTATGGTTTTGTGTGATGCATGGGCTGACGCATAACCTTGCATCAAACTGTGCATAACCAAAATGCCCAAAAATCTGAAATTGCACAGTCTGAGAGAAGTGTCTAGGCTATTGCATGGCCCTGCATCACTTCTATTCTTCAATTCTTTGTTTTATGTTGCATTTTCATCCAAATTCTTCTCCTTTGAGTCCATGATGGCAATTATTAGCCATGAATGCAGTTGGAGAAAATTAAGTACCAAATATACAATAGAAGTATAAAATGTCAAGAAAAATATATATCAAATATAGGTGTAAAAATATATTCAAATATGCATATATCAAACATCCCCACACTTAAGCTTTTACTTGTCCTTATGCAAACCATAATCAAAATTATAAATTTCACAACAGCAAAATCTCAATGTGTCTATTCATACTATACATCATCATATTCTATCGAATCAAATTAATATACAAGCATAATTGAATTGTCCTAAAATTAACTCTTCTAAGCAATATTAATCGTAATCACATCAACAATCACATTGAAATCAAAGGCATATATCTTTACGCCCTCATCAAGATATCACTCAATGTATTAAGGTGTTTAGGCTGAAAAGTATCAAAAGTCTCAATCAATGTATAGTAGAATTCTTACCATATACTTGCAATAAAATTACATCTTCACCACTTATGTACAAACTAGAAACAAAAGTCAAAAGGTCTTTGAGTAAGTTCTAATGGGGTTTAGGTAAGGTATGATTGGTTAATAAAAATGGTTAAATTGAAGGAAATTTACTACACAATATATTTCAAAACTCGCTTACAAGTATACCTAGGTCCTTTCATTGCACAACTAATTGTAATATAAATATATTCATTTATTCATTTTTTATTGTCTCCTTTTTTCTTTTTCATGTTTCTATCTTTTTTCACAATATAATTAGTTCCATATTTAAACAAATATTAGACCTTTCATAAATTTCAAGTCTCAACAAGAAAATAACGTAAATAACCTTCAAGGCTCAAAACAACAAAAAAGTCTTCAAATAAAAATAGGATAAGTGATATATGTTTAAATGTTGATTCATTTGATTTACTACACTTAGTGATTAATGTCTTAGAATTGCTTAGGATACTCACTTTAGCTCATATTTGATTTTAGGTATATTTCAGAAATGAAGGAGCTAAGGTGACCTGAAAGCATATTCATTGAAGCCATCCTTTTAATGACCGTACTCTATTGATTCATCTAGTAAGAAGAAGAAGAAGAAGAAGATAATTAAAAGAAGAAACAAGGAAGGAACTGGGAAGATCACTCATGGTTTGCTGGAAATTGTCACAATTATGATTGATGTCTCACAATTGTGACAGCCAACTATATAGAGATAAGACTTTCTCACTCCCATGAATGCCTCTTGAAAGCCTATGCAACCTTTTTGACAGCACCCATGCATGCTTCTCACCATGGACAACTAGCTGCCTTCCTATCCAGCCAACTGCCTTCTCACGATGATGCCAACAACCATCACCATGCAACTCCCATGCATGCTATGGTGACAACTAGTAGCTAAGCATCGCACACCCACTATCTAGCTCCTGTGCATGATTCTTAACAGCTCATGCCTTCTCACGGTGAAGCCATCTTCCAACTGTAATCCCATGACAACCAAGGTAGAAATGCTTCTCAGGATTGTGAGAAGCTACTCACCAGTGTGACATGTTGAGTCACATTCATGAGGTGCTCTCATACCTGTGAGAAGTAATTCACAAGCGTTAGAAGGCCAAGTGTCCTATTATAGCCATTATCTTTTGGTTAAAACCTAAATCTTTACTACATAATGAAAAGTGCGACGACATAAATAAGACATTGGGGGATAAACCTAGTTTGAACGTTTTTATCTCATTTCTCTTCAGGTTTTCTTCATTTTTCAACACTGATAGTGGCAATGGAGAGGATGGCTGATAGTGAGAGCTTAAAGATGGAGATGGAAGGGTAACTTTCCGATGCCAGTTCAACGAGGATATTAAAGCCAAGTCACGATTAAGCTATTTCATTTTATTAATGTTGAAATCTTTTTTCGGATTGTTGTGATAAGTTGGGTTTTGGATAGATGATCTTAATACATTATTTTGATTGTTTTATTTTGAACTTATTGCTATAATGTGGAATGCAATCCGTAATTGTCACATTTGATGTTTGTTAGTAGCATATAATAATAGTGAATTGTTACGAAAAACATAACTTAGGATAAGATACTCACTTTGACTCATATGTCCTTTTAGGCACAACTCAGAAGAAAAAAAGTTAACATGATTTAAAAGCACGATATTTGGACCATTTTTTGAAGATTGATATTCACTTATCTTCATGGAGCAATAATGAGAAATATTGAAGCAAGTAAAGACAAGAATATCAAGATGATGAAGTAACATAGCTCATGGTTGTTATGCATGGGCCACGCAAGGTGTACGTGAATTTAATGGCATCATAATTCTTGCATAAACCAAAGACCCATGTATAAAGAAAAGGATGATGGAAGGTGGAAAAGAAAAATACACATGCGGTAGTTAGGATGCAAATTTAGCCCAAAACAATGCGTAACAAACAATAAAATGAAGCAAAGCAATAGCCAAAGGAAAACAAAGTGTAGTGTAGGAAGTCAAGCAAGAGCAACACAAGCAAAACGAAATGAAAGATGCACAACAATGTCTAAGGAGCATCAAAATGTGACACATATGGATGAGAAAGCATGCCAAAATGTAGCAACTAAAATGAAGTATGCAAACGTACCAAAAGTAAAAATGTAGAAGTAAAGAGCAAGTAGGGGTAAAAAGTAGACGTTTGGCAATGGAGGAAACACAGTTGTTGGCTAGGAGCTAAAAACATATAGTGGCAAAAGAATAAAAAGGGCAGACAATGAAGAATGGTTTTCACGTGTGAAGTGTGGATTTTACTAAAGTAGCGAAGGACAATAGTGAGGGTTGTCTTTGGATAGAGGGACATTCCATTAGGGAAAAAGCATTCTCTTTGGAGCTCTTGGATTTAATAAAGAAAAGGAGGTAAGCTCTCTACCGTGAGAAGACACATAGAGGGGTAGCTTCCCGACGCTAGTTTGGAGGTGATTTCGACGCCTACGACCTGGTTAAACATTCCTTTCATATTTTTGTTGTTTCTTTCTCTTTATTGAACTGATTGTGTTATTCTAAGCATATGGATTTGAGTTTATGTATGAATGATAATATTATCATATAGTTCAGTTGTCCTATAGCTAGAGTTTTGATATAATTCTTAGTTGTTATATTTGAAATTCATTTGTAGTTACTAATGGTCTGTAATCATTAGGGATAGTATAACCTAGGTTAAATGATGCATCGTATATGGTTGTTACCTTGATTAATCGATTTTCCTAATTCATAATTATACTACCCAATTAAATCTAGAGATCATATCCTAGGTTATTCGGTAGTTTGGTTTAATTAACGATCATATCTTGATTAAACTCTACTTAATTAAAAACTCAGGTTAATTATTAACCTACGATTAATAGTTGCTAGGAGAGGTTTAAGGACAACAAATCATTGAAAAATGTTTAATTAGGTTTTAAACCGACATTGAACCAAAGAATTAGGTTCCTACCAAATTCTCCACTTTTATCATTTTTTATTTGTTTTCTTTAAATTGCTTTTATTAGTTAGTTTAGTTTTAATGTATTTTCTTATTTTTAAAACCAAAAACTCCCTAAACCTAAATACCAATTATTTTTCATTTCAATAACTTTACACACACTCTCTGTCAGATCAAACTAGACTCACCACTACTACAATAGTAGGTTTAGTTTATTTTGACTAGCGTTATGACATGTCGTCAATTTTGGTGTCATTATTAGGAGTGCAGTGTTTTAGTTTTTGTTTGTAATTTTAATTAGTGTTTTGTATATATTTGTTTGTAATTAGTTTATTTTCAGTGATTTCTTGATCTTTCCATTTTCTCTTTTCTGTTTGTGAAAATAAAGAAAAATTTGTTATGGATAGAAATAATTTCTTTTATAACTCTTATTCTCAATCATATAGCCAAGGTTAGACTGTTGGATTGGGAAAAGAAAGCATGTCATATTTGGAGAACCGGTAGATTTCAAAACTTTTTAGAAATCTTATTTGTAGTGGAAGCAATATATCCAAATCATTATGCCAATCTATACCTGATATGGTATAAGGATAATATTAAATATAAACAAGATAGTGATATTATCGACTCCTTCACTATAGCTTATAATTCCTTGCCGCGCTATCCTCTCCTTATTGTATCCAAAGCCTTTGCTTTTGAATCCTTTTCTTTGTCAATCTATCCTCTCCTTGTTGTATCCCTAAACAATTTGATTTACCTCTTGTTCTTCTAGGACAACTTGGTTAACAAAATCCTTTGGTAGGAAAGGACAATAAATGTTTGGAGGAGATTTTCTTAGAAGAAATGAACCAAAAGTGAGACTTTTCTCTTGCAAATTTCGGCTCATGCATGAAAGGAGAGAGAGAGTCAAACTATGTATAAACATTTTTTTACACACTCAATTTTGGTTATGCATGGAATGGAAGAAGAGAATAGCATCCAATGCATTACTTCTTACTTTAATGAATCATCAAGTAGCCAATAAATAAGTCTCTTCTCATTTATCTTTAAGATGGTTGTATGCGAAGACTATTAACCTAAATATGACTTACCAATTTCGGTTTTGGAAGATGGAAGAAGGAAGATGATCCATCCAATGCACGTCTTTCTTCTTTAATCCAATGAATGCTAATAGGTTATATGCCAACATTAAAAGATAACCATTAAACCATTTAATGGTAAGTTCATAACTCCATTTAATGATGGTAAACCATAATAAGGACCATCTTTATTTTGCAATTTAATGTCAAATATGCAATTGCACAATCAATCCATTAAAACCGAAATTGCTACTCCTTTCTTTAAAAAAATTAAATATAATTAATCTAATCAATTAGATTAAACCAAAGTCTAGCCCATTTCTTAATAAACATTTGGGCTTCTAATTAACCATTTATTAGTGCAAGCCCAACATTCAATTATGGGCTTCTAAAACCTCCATTTATATTTTTTACTTAGCTTGATAACCTTCCTTGAAGCTAAGTGCGGAATCTTATTGAACTTTGATAATTCAAGCTCTGATAAACCTAGAATTAATTTAATCTCATTAAAATTAATTCTAGCTTATTAACTAAATTTCATTCCACTAAAGACAATTAGTTGAACTCTTAAATTATTAAATATTATGAGAACACATATTTTATGTCCAATTGCAAACCCTAACCTTATTATAGTCATCCACACAACAAAGGGTAAAATTACCATTTTACTCTTATGTTAGTTTTTCCTTCTAGATCTCCCGTTTTACTTTATATGGTGATTAACACACAAGATCTCATCTTGGAGTTAAGACTTGATGGGTAGCTAGTCCATCAAATTACTGGCACCAGTTTAATTACCAAATCTCCTTAAAACATCTAAAAGTGATTATATCACTATAAACTCTTTATTTGAGTGAATGTTCCTTGATACATGTTTCAATTAATAATTCCAACATGCAGACACTGGATTAATACTTTGTAAAAATCTATTCCGATCATACCAAGAATTATAATGAAACACATACGAGTTCACCACTCATCAAGATTGTGGTTCATAATCAGATATTGCTTAAGTTGTATGTTTTAAGATTAAAGTAATGACCCACTTTATTCTTGAAAAAATACTTGATTCCATATTCATTTAATAGTGCCATTTCGATAGTCAACTACTATCATGATCCGAAACTCATCATTCCCTTGAAGTAAACTCCTTTACTTACACGGAAATAAATCGTAACACTACAGTCTAAATCATAATGAAGCAACCAACTTGATTATTCAACTGTGAATCCATTAATTTAGATTCTAATAATATACATGTTTCCCATACATCTCTATGTATATGTATATTACTTACAAAAGAATCTTGATACCTTATGACTAGATATATAATTGATCAGCGGTGTCTTTCGATCTTACCCTTAGCGGTCAAATAAAAAATTTAATTCCAAGGATTACAATATGGAGTGCAACCTCAGATCGTCTTACTTAATTGCAACCTAATGTAATGGACCTAAGCTAGCCTAAATGTCATGAAATGCAAACTAAATTGGTTAGGAGGGGGGTTTTGGTTCTTTAAGAAAACTAACAAAATTAAATTAATTGTAAGAAAAGTGTGCAAAAGTATTTTTGAATTTTTGGGAATAAAAATTTGAAAGTTAAAAACAATGATCAAATGTGATAAGATCCTCTTGAAAAATGAGCTTAGGCTATCATAGTTTGAAATAAATCTTGGTGGGAGTGAAAATCGCCAAGTTTTCAAATGATAAACCTTAAAGAACTCTTTAAGTCCAAGGTTTCAATCAATGAACTCCATTTCTTAAAACTTTGTTAAATGCATCTTAGTGTGTGTAATGGGTAAGTTAATGTAAATGGTCAATTTGGGATCTAGCATCATCTCAATATCAAACACAACTAGGTAGATAAAATAGAATTAACAAAATCACAAAAAGACATATATGAGACTTCATATATTCAAGCTCTAAGTTCTACATCAACAAACCCAATAACACAATAAATGTTCAACACTTGATTAAACTATAATCAAGAAAATCCAACTACAAAGCATAAATCCTAACTAAGGAGTTCATAAAAATGTAGCTAAACATGAGTAAACTACTCCCCTTTGAAGCCCATTGAACTCACGTCATTGCTACATCTTCAAGAAGAAAAGGTGCTTAGCCAAGCATTGCTTCGGGAGAACTCACAACTGGAAACCCACCAATAGCATCCATGGAAGCAGCTGATGATGAAAGAGTTGGCGATGAAGAGGAAAGAGAGTGATGAATGCTGGTCGAAGTTGAGAGAGAGAGCCGAGTGTGTGAATATGTTATGTCTTTTTATTATGTATCTTGTTGTCAGCTCTTAACCTAATTTGGTAGGTTTTTAAACGAAGGATGATTGGATCGGGTCGCACAGTGGGTAATTTTTTTGAAAATGGTTCGTGTTTTAGAAGATTCGCTGCGGTGACAGATAAGTTCACTGCGGTGAACTTTTTCTGAAAGGTTTTGCTTCGGCAAACTTTTCCCGAAAGTTCAGCTAGGTTTCTTCGTATTTCGCTGCGGCGACAGATCCTTTTCACCGCGGCAAACTTCCTGTTGCACCTGTTCTCTTGTTGACTTCACTTCATCCTTCTTTGACTCTACATCTTCTTCTTGAGTCCCTTTTCCTTGAGTCTCCTACAATAAAAATGGTAGTTTGCAGTATCAATTGTTCTTAGAAAATTAATTAGTGCAATTAATACTGATTTGTGACAATTTTTACTCTCAAACTACATAAAATAAAAGTACACACTTAAGAGTCAATTTAAGCACAAAATCTAGAAATAGGAGTCACAAAGTGTAGTAAAAGTCATGAAAATGTCGCCAATTTATGTAATAAACTTAGGCTCGATCAATAATGCTCATTAAAACCAAACTCTTTTATTTTATTAATAATAAATATTTTCATTACAAAATTGTAACTGAAGAAGATTAAGGTACATGTAAATACACTTGTTTTCTAGGGCACTATATTTACATAACTCCAACAAGACTGATCAACTTAACTTTTGTTATGGATGGGATAATCCACATAATTACTTTTAAGATAGTTTGTAGGATGCACAACAATTCCCATATAGACCAGAAGTTTTTTTATCATGATTCAATACATCTCTGAACTACTATATCAAGACCTGTAATGCTAACAATCTTCAATTTCAATAGGGTATATAGTAGCTTCAAGAGAGTATGTAGCAATTTCAATAGTGTTAGACCCCGATTTTTGAGTGAAATTTAGAAATATTAAGTGAAATTAAATGATTGGTTTACTATATGTATTGTGTTATGGATGTATTTATGTTTAAAGGAAATTGATAAGAAAAGAAATGCTTGATTTTGATAACTTTAGGATTTGAATAGATTGGTATGAGCTATGGAAGTTAAGTGAGTGAGATAACTGAAATGGAATTTAAAAATCAAGAAATAAGAGAAAAAGAGAGAGAATTTGAAAATTAAGAGAAAGTTGACTTCTGGGAATAGCGAGTTGACTTTTTGATTTAAGCAAAATTTGAGAAAATAATTTTCATGAAACTTGTAGCTTCTGTTGAGAATTTTTTGTCGCTATAAAGTATGATAGTTTTCGATGTCAGAATTAAAAGTTATGAAATTTGGAAGTTTGAATGTGGCATAGGTTGACCAATTATATGGCTGAAACTTTGACTGAAAAATTGACTTAGTTAGAGCTTGAAATTGCTTTTGAGTTCTACATGAAAGTTTTAGATTGTGTTTTGATCTTTCCATTGATATAAAGTATAGAATTTTTGGATCATGGGATAGGAAGTTATGATTTTTTACAAGTTTCTGTTATAGTTTTGACAAGACTATTAGAGGACATAATCTTTGATTGGAAAATTGACTTCCTTAGAGGTCAAATTGATTTTTTTGTCCTACATGAAAGTTGTAGGTTTCTTTCTGATCTTTACATTGATATAAAATATGACATGTTTGGACTTTGGAGTTGAAAGATAGAAATTTTCAAAGTTGAGTTATTGTTTAGGGAGACATTATTTAGACAGAAACTTTGAGTGGGATTTTGACCCCTTTAGAGATGAAATTGATTTTTGAGTTCTGCATGGAAGTTGTAGATCTTTCTTTCAGCTTTCTATTGATACCAACTTTGTAAAATTTAGAGTTCTGAGTCAAAAGATATGAGGTTTAAAAGTTGAGACATAGGTTAAGAAGAAAGGGTCGCAAGTCCACTCAAATGTCGCGGTCGTGCACGCGCACGATCGCGACTCTATAGGTTCACCGGAATGTCGCGATCGTGCACGCGCACGATCGCGACTTCCCTATTTGTTTAAGAAAGGAAATTTTTTGAACATATTTTACTCTTTTGCTTCTAACTTTTCTGTCCGACATCTGATTGACTTGGTTTTTGAAGCGTTAGATTCTTAAGACAATTATCTTCATCCTCAGGGAATTTTGTAATTTTATGAGGTTAAATTGAGGTTGACTGATTTAATCAAAGTGAGTAGGAAAATTTTCTAATCATAGTTCAGTATTTTGAGAAATTCTTAATCTGTGGTGATCCGATTGAAGTGATTCTTGAGGCAAAATAAAATTAATACATGGGGCTACAAGTCATATGAAGGAATTAAATTTCGATTTAGCACCTAAGACTTTCAATTTCTGAATTGAAGTTTGGATTAGTGTTTAGTCTTGGATTAGGAACATCTGAAAGTAATTGCGCCATAACTTTTTCTCTAGTTATCCAAATGAGTTGATTTTTGATTTGGATTAAACTAGACAAATAGATATACAATTGTTATGAAGGCATCGAGTTTTAATTTTGTCCTTAAGAATGTTAATTTTTGGATGGAAATAACATGCTAAAAAATGATTTAGCATAAGACATGTCCAAACTTTTTGGGGCATAACTTTTGGTATAGTCCACCAAATTAAATGATTCTAGTAGCGTTATGAAATTAAGATAATAAGGAACAATTCTCTAGAAGGAAGTTTTGACAAATTCCTTCAATTTGAGGGTGAGAAAAATGTCCTAAAGTAAGCATGACTTGAAATAAAGTTCAGGGGTAATTTTGGAACATCACTTAAAGAATTAAGGTTTTAGGCTTATGAGTAAGGGGCAATTTGGTTAATTTTAATTCATTTAAATGACATGGAAATATAAAACAAGATGGTGGTCATTTTTAAGAAGAGACCCACGTAAATTAGAAAAGAGGAAGAAAGAAAAGAAGAAGAAGAGAGAAAGAGTGAGTTTCGGGTGAAAGAAGGAAGAAGAGGGAAAGCTTAGGTCTCGATTTTTATGGCCCTTCAAGAGTGATTTTCGTGTTGATTCTAGAGGAAAAAAGTGGAAGAGCTCAAGAGCTTCCTTCTAAGCCAATAAATTTCAAAAATGAAGAAGAAATAAGGTAAGAGGCAATTTGTGACTTTTGAAAGTTTATTGAGTTTTTGGTTTAGAAAGCTTAAGAATATCATGGGTTTGTGATATTTAAGCTCAATTTTGGTGATTACTTAGTTTATTGGTTCAATTGTGGATAATTGTGAATTAGGGTTTTGCCCAAATTTTTTGATTTGGGGATTTTAGAAGTTTTTGATTTAGATATCTTGAAATAAATATGGGTTTGTGAATTATGAATTCAATTTTGAGGATTATGTTAATTATGATGTTGAATTTGGGTGAATTGGTTTAGGTAATTTTAAATCGGAAGAAGAAAAGAAGAAATGCACAAATTGATGATTGAAAATTTCCCGAATCACTTTGATTAAATCAATCAACCTCAATTTAATCTCATAAAATTACAAAATTCCTTGAGGATGAAGATAATTGTTTTAAAAATCCAACGATTCAAAAACCAAGTCAATCGGATGTCGGACGGAAAAGTTAGAAGCAAAATAGTAAAATATGTTCAGAAAATTTTCTTTCTTAAACAAATAGGGAAGTCGCGATCGTGCGTGTGCACGATCGCGACATTTGAGTGGACTTGTGACCCTTTCTTCTTAACCGACGTCTCAACTTTTAAACCCCATATCTTTTGACTCGGAACTCCAAATTTTACAAAGTTGGTATCAATAGAAAGCTGAAAGAAAGATCTACAACTTCCATGTAGAACTCAAAAATCAATTTCATCTCTAAAGGGGTCAAAATCCCACTCAAAATTTCTGTCTAAATAATGTCTCCCTAAATAATAACTCAACTTTGAAAATTTCTATCTTTCAACTCCAAAGTCCAAACATGTCATATTTTATATCAATGTAAAGATCATAAAGAAACCTACAACTTTCATGTAGGACAAAAAAATCAATTTGACCTCTAAGGAAGTCAATTTTCCAATCACAAATTCTGTCCTCTAATAGTCTTGTCAAAACTATAACAGAAACTTGTAAAAAATCATAACTTCCTATCCCATGATCCAAAAATTCTGTACTTTATATCAATGAAAAGATCAAAACACAATCTAAAACTTTCATGAAGAACTCAAAAGCAATTTCAAGCTCTAACAAAGTCAATTTTTCAGTCAAAGTTTCTGCCATATAATTGGTCAACTTATGCCACATTCAAACTTCCAAATTTCATAACTTTTAATTCTGACATCGAAAACTATCATACTTTATAGTGAAAAAAAGCTCTCAACAGAAGCTACAAGTTTCATGAAGATCATTTTCTCAAATTTTGCTTAAATCAAAAAGTCAACTCGTTATTCCCAAAAGTCAACTTTCTCTTAATTTTCAAATTCTCTCTTTTTCTCTTATTTCTTGATTTTTAACTTCCATTTCAGTTATCTCACTCACTTAACTTCCATAGCTCATACCAATCTATTTAAATCCCAAAGTTATCAAAATCAAACATTTCTTTTCTTATCAATTTCCTTTAAACATAAATACATCCATAACACAATACATATAGTAAACCAATCATTTAATTTCACTTAATATTTCTAAATTCTACTAAAAAATCAGGGTCCAACAAATAGAATACCTTACAATTCCTACAGGATAGATTCCAATTTTGGCATGATACAAGGTCTAACATCTAAGATGTGGAAAGTCAACAAGATTTAGGTACATCTTTGGAAGTTATGCCTAATATTATGACTACTAACAATCTTCAAATTCAATAGAATATAGAACATACCCAATAAGACATCCATCAATTCCAATAGGATGAATCTGGTTTCCAAAATTAGGAGAGCCAACAAAACTTAGGTACATCCTTGGAAGAATTAGTTGATGATGTCACTGCTAAAACTTTGCAATTTTAGCAAGAAGTGAAATGATTCTAACAAGATGCATTGCCTTAGTGGAGAGATATCAATCATTAGGAATTGCAAAGTAAAGAGGAGCAGTCGTATCAACCCGACGTGTACATAATGGACATTAATATGGAAACCTTATGGAGTGATAAGGAGCTTGAGAATTTTGAGGGCAATACTCAAGAAATTGCTTATGAAGAAGAAGTTAAGGAGGAGTTCGAAGCAAAATATGATATATCTTTTAGCTCAGAGATGAGTACTAAGTCCATAATTATTTTTAAGACAAACTCTTCACCTTAACATAGTAGATTGGAGGAATTAAATGAGGAAGAAAGAGGTAAAGAGTCATTTGAAATATTTCCCGTGAGTAAGAACTCAGTAGAGATAAAGATTCTGAAGATAAGGAAGATTTTGAATGGGAATGATCAATTGAGGCGCTATCCTGAAGAACCTTATATGGAGGAGCCACATGTGACATCAAAAGATCACAATTTTGTCACGTGAGGAGGAAATATGGAGTCAAGCTAGTGACCATAAACAAAGGTGTCTCTTGGGAGGCAACCCAAAGGAAGTAAATTTCTTTTCTTTACATTTTTGCATTACTTTTTATATGTATGTGTGGTTCTATTTTTATTTCTTGTTTGTTTTAAGATTTCAATCAAAACGAGAGAAAGAATAAAACAAATAATCAATCATTTGCTTGTTTTCTGTTGCTTTTAGGACTATGCAGTCATGAGTAGAGAATGAATTGAATAGAGAATTTCATCGCAAATTTTAGCATATACTTTTGTTATTATGATTGGTCGATGTTCATTATCTTTATAAGAGTAGTGACCAGTGGTAGATAAAACTAGTGAGATTTTGAGCCTTTGTAGATTGACAAATTCATATCAATCTTATTGTCTTTTGATAATGTGTGACCTTCATAATATGTACATCCTGATTTTGCTTTGATTTTCTATTCAAGACCACATTTTTATCAAATGCATTAACATAGATATGATTAAGCATTCTTTGTTTTTCAGAACTACATTAGCCAAATAGCCTACCCATTATATGATTTTCCTTTTGATAAACTCCTTTAAGCTTTATACCTTTCTTTTTGTATAAACCACATTATATGCCTTTAAACTTAACCTAATGTCTTATCCAAGCCATAAAGCTAGTGGAGCATTTGTGATCATTAAGTTTGGGGATGTACAAAATTCTAAGTGTGGGGATGTACATATGTGTGGGTTGTGTATGATGTTGGAATGCTATTTTATGTCATATCATTGGAACTTCCATGTTAATGTAGTTTTTTAATGTTTAAAAAAAGAAAAAGAGAACAGGTAAAAAGAAAAGAAAAGAAATGAAAAGAAAAGAAAAGAAAATGTATACGCTTAAATAAATGTATTAAGGAGGAAATGAATATATGTTGAAAAGTTGTTTATAATTAATGATTCATCATAAATTTGTATTGAATGGGATATTTGAGTAAGTTAGATATGAGGTAGATGTTGTCTTAGAAAGTTTACTTATAGTAGTTTCAATTTATTGTTATCATCAATCTTTATGAGTGATCCCTTCGGATTGGTATATGCTTAATGTGGTTTATATATGAAAGCTCAAATTTAAGATAGGAAATATAGTTTTTGCATTCATCATAGTTGATGTACAAAATTGTGAGTGAATATTAGTTTTTGCACTTGATGTAACATTAAATGTTGCTTTTGTTTCACTAGCTTTAATGGCTTTCATGTTACTTTGCCCAAATATATCTCACCTCACCTTTGTCCATATTACAACCTTGAAAAGTCCATTGATTCATGATTTTTCATGTAAATTTTGGTGGTAAAGAATGAAATGATATGCAAAGTTGTGAAATGATATGATCATGAATGGTATTGAGTGTACTTAGCAAAATATTTTAGTTGAACATATTTTCCAAATCTACCATTAGATTTCTCGGTTTTCAAAGGTATTGAATGTTGATTGATCATAAGTAAAAGCTTGGAATGTTAAGTTTTTGTTATAATTTTTGAAAGTCAATCATCTTTGCTTATGATTATGTATTCTTGGAAAATATGGGAATTGAGTAAATGCTTTTGGGTCTATGAGCTTAATTTTGACGTTTTGCCTGAGGATGACCAAAAGCTATGTGTGGGGGAAATTGAAAGGTGCGTAATTAATTATGAATTTATTTTATAACGCTTAGTGATTATTGCTATAAAATTGCTTAAGATACTTACTTTAACTCATATATAATTTTAGACATAACTCGGAAGCAAAGAAGTTAAAGTGAGTCGAAAGCTTAATATTTGGACCATTTTTTGAAGATTAATATTCACTTGTCTTCATGGAGCGAGAAAGAGAAATATTGGAGAAAGTAAATGTTAAGTTTTCATCTTGCATCACATGCATCAAAAATAGAAAATAGCAATGGAAATATAAACAAAACCTAAAAAGCTAAAAACTTTTAAGTGCCATTTGAAGTAACTTTAACAAAACATGAACTTAAGATGTGTACCTTACATTTTACTTCATTCTTTTTTGTCTTTGTCTCTTTGGGTTGTCATAAACCATAACGACAAAAGGAGGACATCTCTAATGATGTCCACATGAAGAGGGAAACCTGAAATCACTTAGCAAGAATGAATAAAACACACACAAAGTGCTAGCTTTGTGATGTATTTTTTGAGAGAGTGTTTGTAGAGAGTGAGAGAAGATGATGAAAACTTTACCAAAAAGTCTCTTGTTTTCACATAATACTTGCACAAAAATTGATGTTTCTTATACCCTTTCACCTTCCTCTAACCCCCAACATCAATGGAGAGTTAGTGGGAATTAAGTGGCTTTTAATCCAACTTAATTTAGAATTAAACTTCCACCCCTTCTTTAAAGGGTAATTTTGTCATCTTACCTAATAAGCATGATTCAAATGTGTCATATGATTCACAATCAAATGACCCTAAACTACTGCACTTGTGTAGCTTAGTCATGCATCTCTCATATCTTAGATCCCCATCCAAAACCATTTTACTCTTTCTTCACATCTTCAATGTGTGTAACCCATTAGGTTCCTAGTTATGTTGGCCATTTGAATTCACACTTAATTTAAACAAGTCATGAGTGATATCTAGCAACACATCATAGCCCTAATTGATCGAAAAGTTAGTGGTTTAAGTATGAACCCTTCCATAGACAATTTTCTTGTGCAATTCATCCTTTCACCATCTATACCCCACTTGGTTTAGAGTATCGTTAAAGTGTCAACTCCCACTAGATTGACTATGTCACATCTAACCTAAGCGATATTAGTTCTTATCCCCGAGGTTCATTGCTCAACTAGATATGTCACTAAAGACTATCTTTATGACATTTTTACTCTAGCCAGAGATTCCCGAGTATTGGGCCAGACAAGAAGCCGTGGGTATCATCTCCTTCTATCAAGAGTGGTGAATTCTTTATTGGCTACTTAATCACCATCGAATACCTCAAGTTATACTAATCACCACCCTAGAAACAACCTTTAAGAGGCAAAGAGGAATGGAGTCAAAGTACAGGATTAGTACGCAAGATATCCTTGAGCACCTCAAGTCTAAGGATATTTATGTCATTGCTATGATGAGACTATAATTGACACTAGAATAGATTATCCATATGATTATCTCATGGCAGGTCATCTATTGTACTTACGACTCTTAGCAAGCATCCATATGTTAACTTTAAACAACTCATGCTTACAGCTTATGGTAGGTCATCTAAGGAGTATAACATGTGTTAGTATGTCCGGGCTAATAATGTCTTATCTCATTAATGCTATGACTAGAGATAATTTAGATACTAATATAATTACACATGATAGGAATATAATTTAGATACTAATATAATTACACATGATAGGAATCTCATTATCATGATCTCATTATGATTTTCTTTATGCCATGTAATGTATCAAGGACTTTATTAATTCAATTTAAGATCACCATCAATTCATAAAGAACATGAACATCAAATTAATGAAAAAATCTTTTTATTAATAAAAAGTATTTGCATAATAAATGATAAAGGTGATTGCCTTTAGATCACTCTCTAACATCATATGATTCATAATCAAATGACCCTAAACTACCACACTTGTGTAATTTAGTCATAGGTCTCTCACTTATATGACCAAGGCAACAATGCCATAAATAAGATGATTTCACATTATTTTGTTTCTGTCTTCTATTTTCATTGATATTTAAAAATGGATTAGACATATCTAATATGTATATTCCATTGCATAAATGTGCCCATAGCATAAAGCATTCCATTCAAACTAATAAAACAACCATTGTTACAAAAATTTAAATGGAAATTAGTTTTATTAAGACCAAAAACTGAAATAATATTTTTAGTCAATACAGGTACATAAAAACAATCCTCCAATTTTATTACAAGCCCACTAGGGAGTGTCAATACATAAGTTCCAATGACTAATGTAGTAACTCTTACTCCTTTGCCCACATGCAAGTCTGACTCTCCCTTGTTGAGTTATCTATTGTTCTTGAGGCCCTGCATATTAGTACATATGTGTGAGCCACAATTGATATCCAATACCCATATGTTATTATTAGAAATAGTATTAATATCAATAACAAATGTACCTGAACTAGATGGGGCATTTGATGCCTTCTTCTGCTTTAGTGACCTAGATAGGCCTTATAGTTCCTCTTCCAATGGTTATCCTTATCATAGTGAAAGCATGTTCCCTTAAGGGCAGTTTCTTTAGCTTTCTTCTTAAACACACCTCCTTCAGGCCTTGTGGACCTCTTTTTCTTTTAATTCTTCCTCCTCGAACCAGAAGAGTCCACTAACATTATAGCCTTACTGCCCTTCTTGACAGATGGCTCAATTGTTTTGAGCAAGTTGATCAATTCAGGAATCATCCTGGATATCTAGTTCATCCTATAGTTAAGCACAAATTGTGAATAACTATCAGACAAACTAGTCAGAATTAAGTCTATATTTAATTCATGATCCATTAAGAAACTTAAGGAGGCCAATCTCTCAATATAGTCATTCATCTTTAGTGCATATTGCACTAGAGATGTCCCCTCGGCCATCTTGGAGTGGAAGAGCAATCTCGAGATCTCGAACCTTTTGGACCTAACTTGTTCATCAAACAACTCCCTCAAATGAAAGACTATGGTATGAGCATCTATAGCCTCATGCTACTTTTGCAATTCTAATGGCATAGTGGCTAGCATTATGCAACTAGCCATCTCGCTATCATTGAGATGCTTTCTGTATGCCCTCTTATCACTATCAAAAGCATTAACAGTAGGGGGATTGGGAAGTGTTTCTTCTAAAAAGTAGCCTAATTTCTCCAACTTGAGAACTATTCTCAAGTTCCTAAGCTAGTCTAGGAAGTTGAGTCCAATTAACTTATTGGCTCCCATAAGTGAGCATAGCTTCACATTAGTAGTCATGGAGAATAGTTCTCAAGTTATAGGAATACTCAGCAACCACCTATATCGCATGGAGCAAGAGCACCCAACCCCCTAGGTTTTAACCAAAGCCAAACATTCCAAGACCTATGCCACCACCTTCTAACCCTTCTTCTTCTTCTAATCCTTCTTTAAATGAGGTTATGGATATGATGAAAACTATGGCATCTAACACCTTGTCCATGTAGCAAAATTTCATGTCTTTTCAACAGGAATATAAATCTTTTTAGCAAGAGACAAAGTTGGGCATCCAAAACCTTAAGAGGAAAGTGGAACAGTTGGCCTCTAACCTTGGAAAGATGGAGGCCCAAAATTTTGGAAAATTATCGTCCCAACGGCTACAAGGCAAGGAAAATGCTTTTGCACTTAAGCTAAGGAGTGGTAAGGAGATTGGAGACAAAGTGATTATTTTGGATGAGGATGATGAGTTGGAGGCTGAAAATAACAACCCAAATTTGGTGTCATCACCCTCTGACCTAAAGGGTGTCGAACCTTCTTCTCAACCCAAGCAACCATCTCATGCTTCTAAGGTATCTCCTAACATTGTTGATTCTACTTATAAGCTAACTCTCCCTTTTCTTTTGAGTTCTAACAGGAAAAAGAAGGAGGATAAGGAGAAAGAAATATTAGAGTTGTTTAAAAAGGTAGAGATCAACATTCCTTTGTTAGTGGCAATAAGAAATGTGCCCAAGGAGACCTAGGTGCATTTTCTATCCCTTATGTAATTGGTGTAAGCGATCTAGAAGGGGGGGTTGAATAGATCTTTAAAATTCTTTCAAAATTTCTATAATAAAATCAGAAGTTAATTCACACAATAGTAATTTAAACAAATTTAAATACAAAGAGTAGGGAAGAAGATCAAACACTGTTTTTATAGAGGTTCGGTGCTAAGACCTACGTCCTCTACCTAAGCTCCCACTTAGGATTTTACAAACCACTTTATTACACACTTTGTAGTTCAGTGTGAACTCTTACAATCCCGCTTGATTTCCGGCTCAAGCTACCTTTACACTTGATTTGTCTTCCGGCATAAATCTTGCCAATACCGCTTGATTTCTGACTCAAGCAACCTTTATAGATGATTTGTCTTCCTACCAACAATACTTGATTTCCAGCTCAAGCTACCTCACACGTGACCTTTCACTAGTCACTCAATTTGTAAAAGAAATAGGATAAAGATCTAAGAACAAGTGCTCAATACAAATGTAAACAAAGTAAGAACAATGATGAGCAATTTGGAGCAAGATAAGAGTATTTTGGCTTATAGAACTTGTGTCTACTCTTCATCAATCATCCACCCTTTATATAAGAAGAAATATAGCTGTTGGGACTTATTCTAGCCGTTGCTAGATTGAAATGATCGTTCCTTAACAATCTCCCTTCCATTTTTAGCTAATTGGACCGTTGGAATTAATGTGCTATACCCATAAGTCGACTTGTCGAGTTGTATAAGTCGACTTGTCGATTTGTATAAGTCAACTTGTGACAACATTTTACGTAAACTTGCATCTCCGCTCTTCTATAAGTCGACTTGTGATGTGTAAGTCGACTTGTGGTCCACGATAAGTCGACTTGTATGTTGTTAGTCGACTTGTGTTGACATATATTACTTGTATAGGAAACTTCCATCTTGATTCTTCAATGATTAAACACTTGCCCATCTTGATTTGTACAATTCTTTCATTGAATATCAATCCCAAAATACCTGAAACAATTTCTTAACAAATTCTATACATTTTATTATTATCAAAACATAAGTGGAATTAATTTGTCAACCACCATTGGTCCAACAATCTCCCCCTTTTTGATAATGACAAAATACTTAGAAATTGTTTAAGAAATGAAAACAAAGAAACATTGATCAAGGTTTTTATACCTTGTCATTTTGGTTAGAAGTCTCCCCCTCAATCATATAAATCATTGAATGTAATAACTTTGTAAAAACAAACTCCGCCTTAATCAAGTGACTAAAGAATATCAATTTCTTATTTTTCTCCCCCTTTTTGTCATAATCAAAACAACTAATACAAACCAACAAATATGAAGATGAAAAATTATTGCAATCACATTAAATAGAGTAACAGGTCATCAAACACAAATAGTCTCAAATCAAACACACTCCCCCTCAATCAAATGACGGTGACTAAAGGATACCAATTTTTAATTTCCAATATTACTCCCCCTTTTTGTCATAATTAAAAAACCAATATGAAAAATGAAAAATAGTCGCAATGCAGTCCATACACAAACAAAACAACAAACACAAATAAAAGCAATAGTCATTACATAACAATCCAACAATGAATACAAATATCAGAAAGTCATAATAAGCACCACACTCTTGAAATAGCATAAGAATATGTGTAGACATGAGTCGACTTGTTTACCTCCATAAGTCGACTTATCAACCTTCATTAGTCGACTTTGTTGTTGTCTCCACTTATATGTCTTGAACTTCCACTATCAATGTGCCAAGTGCTTGGTGGATTTTCATTCCTTTCTTGTACCTGCAACTGAAACATCTTTTCTTTTTATTGGTACCCAAGCCATCTTGGGTCCATTTTGGTTAGTCATATAAACCACATTAGGAGGTGTTGTGCCTTTTAACACCTAAATTTTCTTAACCTTAACACATCTCCTAGTACTTTTGCATACAATTTCTATATGACCATCTTTCAAGCATCTAACACATTGAGCAACTTTTTCATCCTTGGTAAATTTGGAAATTAAAGAACAATCTCTATTATAAGGATCATATCCCAAACCATGCTTAGAAATAAAATATCTTTGTAAAGACAACATCTCTTCAAACTTTGCATTTCCACCAGCAAATTTTTCAACCACATAAGAAAACTCCTTTCTAAGTCTATCAAGCTCACAAATAAGATTTTCCTTTTCAACAAGACATGCAGAATGATCTTCCTTAGGACTATCTAAATCATCAATAGTCTCATGTAAGGCACTATTTTCAGCAACCAATTCTCTTATTTTCTTTCTCAATTTCTTGTTGATTTCAATAGCTTCTTCAAAATCAATTTGCAAAGCATTAAAAGACTCTATAAGATCTTGATCAAAGAAAGTTACCTCATCTTGATCATCACTTGTTGAGGAGCTATTGGCCATAAGAGCTAGGTTGTTTTCATCATTGCTTTGATATGCTTCCTCATCATCACTCCACGTGGCTATAAGGTTAGCTTTCTTTTTCCCTTTGTCATTTTTCTGGAGATTTGAAATTTTCTTTTCTTGATAGCCTTTAGACCTTCTTTCTACAGTATACTTCTTCATTTCTCCATTTCTTCCGCCACTTAATTCTTTTCTTCGATTTTTGAGAAGTCCCTTGAACTTCCTTAAATTTCTAGTGTACATAGCTATTTCTTCGTCTTCCTCGTCTTCATCTATTTCCTCATCACTTTCATCAACAAAAGAAGTGTTAGCTTTAAAAGCAATTTATTTTTGTGACTTACCTCTACCTCCTCTTGATTTGAGAATGATCTCATAGTTGATGAGTGATCCCACCAAGGCGTTGAATTCCAAGTGATTAAGATCCTTGGACTCCATAATAGCGGTGACTTGTGAGTCCCATTCTTTCGGTAGAGAGCGAAGAATCTTCTTCACCTTCTCACTATCCGTCATGTGCTTTCCAAGATTTCCTAATTCATTGATAATTTCTGCAAAACGATCAAGCATATTGGAAATAGACTCACCTTCTTTCATGACAAACATTTCATAGTCATGGAGAAGCATGTTAATCTTTGTTTCCCGGGCTTGGTTGGTTCCTTCATGGGTGATGCGTAGTCTTTCCCACTTTTTTTGGCGTTGGTACACGAGTTAACTCGGTTTCTTTCCTCAACTGTGAGAGCGCAATAGATTAGCTTCATCGCTTTAAGCGTTGATGTAGCTTGCCTCCGATCATTGTCATCGTATTCCACTGCTTTTAACTCACCATTTTCTTTTAACGGTGGTTGTGGACCGAAGATAATTATCTTCCAATATTCTACTCCCTCGCTAATGATGTGGTACTTCATAGGATTTTTCCAAGAAGAATAATTAGTACCATTAAATAAAGGAGGCGATTATTAGTATTACCTTCTTCCGCTAAGTTATTGTGTGCCATCCCAGATACTTCGCTCGATACCAATTGTAGCGATCTAGAAGGGGTTGAATAGATCTTTAAAATTCTTTGAAAATTTTACAATAAAATCAGAAGTTAATTCACACAATAGTAATTTAAACAAATTTAAATACAAAGAGTAGGGAAGAAGATCAAACACTGTTTTTATAGAGGTTCGGTCTTTAAGACCACGTCCTCTACCTAAGCTCCCACTTAGGATTTTGCAAACCACTTTATTACACACTTTGTAGTTCGGTGTGAACTCTTACAATCCCGCTTGATTTCGGCTCAAGCTACCTTTACACTTGATTTGTCTTCCGGCACAAATCTTACCAATACCGCTTGATTTCTGACTCAAGCAACCTTTACAGATGATTTGTCTTCCGGCACAAATTCTACCAACAATACTTGATTTTCTACTGTTACCTCACACGTGACCTTTCACTAGTCACTCAATTTGTAAAAGAAATAGGATAAAGATCTAAGAACAAGTGCTCAATACAAATGTTAACAAAGTAAGAACAATGATGAGCAATTTGGAGCAAGATAAGAGTATTTTGGCTTGTAGAACTTGTGTCTACTCTTCATCAATCATCCACCCTTTATATAAGAAGAAATATAGATGTTGGGACTTATTCTAGCCGTTGCTAGATTGAAATGACCGTTCCTTAATAATCTCCCTTCCATTTTTGGCTAATTGGACCGTTAGAATTAATGTGCTGTACCCATAAGTCGAATTGTCAAGTTGTATAAGTCGACTTGTCGATTTGTATAAGTCGACTTGTAACAACATTTTACGTAAACTTGCATCTCCGCTCTTCTATAAGTCGACTTGTGGTCCACGATAAGTCGACTTTTATGCTGTTAGTCGACTTGTGTTGACATATATTACTTGTATAGGAAACTTCCATCTTGATTCTTCGATGATTAAACACTTGCCCATCTTAATTTGTACAATTCTTTCATTGAATATCAATCCCAAAATACCTGAAACAATTTCTTAACTAATTCTATACATTTTATTATTATCAAAGCATAAGTGGAATTAATTTGTCAACCACCATTGGTCCAACAATTGGTAATATGTGCTTTGATAAGGCCATGTATGACTTAGGAGCTTCAATTAGTGTGATGTCGAAATCAATCTTGAATTCTCTTAATGTTGATTCTTTGAAAAGAGAAGTCGAAGGCAGTCCATGACAAGATGATTAGTAGGAAGGAGTTTCATGTGGGTCAGAAAGTTCTTTTCTACCAATCATGCCTTCACCTCTTCCCAGGTAAACTTCAATCTCATTGGATTGGACCTTTTTTTGGTTACATGTGTCTTTGATTGTGGTGCAGTTGAGGTTGAGAGCATGGATACAAGCAAGAGGTTCATAATTAATGGACATAGGTTGAAGCCTTTACTTAAAGGTTTTCAATCTACCTTAGAGGAGATGCACTTTGTTGAGCCTGTCTATGCAAAGTGAGCAGCATTGACATGACGTCGAGCCAACGACGCTAAACAAAAGCATTGAATAGGAGGCAACCCATCATACAAAAACCATATTTGATTTCTCTTCCTTTTCTTTTTCTCTTTACGTTTTTCATCATTGTCATCATCTTCTTCTTCTCGGAATTTCTTTCTTTTTGGTGTGTTTTTGGTGTGTTTTTATCTTCTCTTCTTGCTTTGATTTCAACATTAAGGACAATGTTGTGTTTAAGTGTGGATGAGGATTTAGGTTAGTTTTTGCATTAAAGTTTTAGGTTTTAGCTGGTTATTGGTTTAGATATTTTCTTGATTTTCATGCTTTAATCCGCTGCACCTTTGCTCTTGCTTGAACTTGAAGGTTTTCACTTATACTTGCATGTTTTTTTTTTCTAAAAACCCACAAACATTGAAAATTTTTCAAAAAAATTCAAAAGATTTTCTATTTTTGCATGTTTTGCACCATAAGTGTTTGGTTTTGTCTTTTTATTTCCCAATGATTGATAAGAATATGAATGTTATAGATGAGAATTAATCTGTGATTTTTGAATCGTAAATTTGATGAATATGTTTTATGTAAGTTCTGAGCATGATGGAATTTGGATTGACCTTAAAACTACACTATGTTGACTTAATAGATGATTGCCCCATGTGAGCTTTTGAACCTTAAACATGTCTCTTTGATATGTGATTTCATTCAATGCTTTGTATCTCTAGAACTTGCTTCATATCTTGTTGAGACTACATTTTTGCATGCATTACATAAACATGTAAAGGTCTCTAGGTGTTGGGCCCCAAATCGTTTTTCTTGATGTTATTAAGTATGAATTATGTTGATTGTATAAATTGTTGCATAGTTTGATTTTAGTGGAAGTGTTAGTGGAAAATTAAGATTAATTTGAGATTAGTGTGGAATAAGTGGTAATGAAAGAATAAAAGTGCATAAGGGAAAAATGGGCAAGTCACTTAAGTAGGTTGGTTTAAGGCTTTGCAAGGAGGGGCATGGTAGTCATTTTGCTTTCATTTTAGCTTAAGTGTTAGAATTAGAAGAAGAAAAGAAAGGAAAATAAAAAGAAAGGAAAGGAGAAGAGGGAGTCGTAGGAAGAGAGGAAGAAGAAGAAAAAGAGGAAAGCTAGTTTTCGAAGGATTTGAAGCATTCTCTGGTAAGTATGAGTTTATTTCTTCTTGTTTGAGGTGGATTAAACCCTAGATTTGCTTGGCTTGAGATGTAATCAATGGTTTAGGGTTTACGAGAAAAATAGGTGAAATCTTTTAAGGTTGTTGATCTGGTTGTGTTTTTGTTGATGATTTTGTATTGAATGAGTTTAGAAATGAAGTATCAAGCATGATCTAAAGTTTAAGTGTGTTGTATGAACAAAAGAGTAGGATTGAAGTGGGGAAAAAGCAGGAAAAATCGGGTTCGAAGGAAGTTTCCAGACCCGCACGTCGCGACGTGCTCATGAGCACGCCTCGACGTAAGGGGAAGGCTTGCACGTCGCGACGTGCGAAGGTATGCACGTCGCGGCATGCGAAATTTTTGCACGTCGCGGCGAGTAGCAGACCTTCGTCGCGGCGTGCGAAGGCATGCGTGCACTGTTGGGCCCGGGTCTCGGATCCCCATTCCCTAGGTGGCCCCTCAAGTCACGCCGGCGACAGGCGCTCAAATACCTTTGGACCCGATCCCAACATCCATACATATACACAATTCGATTCACACATATACTTATATCTTCCATTTCGCACACATCAAAGCACAATTAAACACCCCAAACATTAAGGGGTTTCATGTCATTACAGCCTGTGGGAAATTCAACAATAGTCTCAACCATTCATAATACAAAATAAAATGTAAATCCAAAATACATGAGTATGCTCCATGTTGAAATGCTTGGCGGGCTAACCAAAATACTAACTTAATGCAAGGCTCCTAATTAGCTGGAAGTTTCCGATGCCTCGTAAGGTCAACTATCGTCTCAATCTGCAGCTTGCACCTGAGGAGGGGAGAGTAATGGGGTGAGCTGCGAAACTCAGTGGCATATACGTTTATAGCCATTGGCAACGAGCCACACAATCAAGCATATATGTATATTCATGTAGCAAGCATATAACGATTCAAGATTCACCCAATGATTCATACTCACATAAACATATGTCATGCAAATTTCTGTTTCTCAACATAACAATTATTATGCATCAATTCTATCAAATCAATCATGAATGCACACAAATGGTTTGAGAGTTCCATAAACAATCTGGATAAACCGAAGTTAAATTCGTAAACTATCTGAGTCTGATTTCTCAAGGATCTCGTTGCCTCAAGCGGGCAGCCGAGAGAAGGCTTTATGTCAACGTGCACATGACTCCATCCGTAACTCTCTTACCCAAACAAAACACATAATCCATTCGATTCGTACTCAAAGCATTTTTCACAGTTTTCTAAATTCTCATTCTTGTCTATTGCCATAAGGCCTATCAAGCCATGCATAATCATAATCAAAATGCACATTCAATATTTCTCATGTAATTCAATACCAATAAGATCATATCATGCAAGCAAGTAAGCACACACAAGGAAATTTGCCCATACACACAATAACCATAAACATATTACCCACCTAATATCGCTCGAGTATCCGACTCACTGGTGTCCTTCCTCTTGCGATTGAGTCAGGTCGGCTTGGTTTCCTATAATAAACCAAGTTCTCATTCAATCAATATCCATAGTAAATATTCAAAGCTTGGAAATCCAAAATAAAGCATTAAAAGTCTATATCCGACTTCCATCTAAAATTTCGAACCCTTAGAGGCTAATTCTGAACCCCCTTCTTCATAAAACTCGTAGCCCTTATTTCTAGTTCACAACGAAACTGAAATCACCTCAATTGGACATTTACAACCAAAGATATGCCCAAAAATCTCCCTCAGAAAACTTGGGTGTTCGCCGCGGCGAGCCAAATTTCTTCGTACGTCGCGACGAGCCTTCCTCGCACGTCGCGACGAACTCTCCTGTCGCACGTCGCGGCAAACAAGCTGCCGCACGTCGCGACGAGCAAGCTGCCGCACGTCGCGGCGAATAAATATTTATTCGTCGCGACGTTGCTTCCCCCTCTCGCACGTCGCGACGTGCGGGTCTGGAGCTCGACTCTGAAACCCAGTTTTTCTGCATGTCCACACTTTAATCCTTCCACAAACATAAATACAACACATCAAAACATTATATCAAGACTTATACTGTAGCATCCCGTTACCGATGCGATGAGCATATTGGTACGGGTAGTTCTGTTATTGCATAAATTGTGATCGAGTGCTTTGTGGCCTCTGATTTTAAAGAGATAGATCATTTTGCACATGCATATGCTTAGTGACATGCATTCATGATTGTTCCGGCATTTAAATTGTGATTATGAGTTGAATTGTGAATTTTGAGATAATTGACTTAGATTTGATTTAAAGTGAAATTAGGGATAATTTGAGTGGAATAGTTGAATTAGAGTGAGAATTGAATTTTGGGAATTGGAAATTGAAAATTGAGTTTGGGATCAAGTGTTTTACATTTTTGAGGAATTATGGGAATTTTTCTAGAATTTTTAGAGTTATGAGTCCGGACCGAGAAAATGATCTGAAGATTGATGACTTAGATTCCGGTTCTGAAAGTGAGTGGTAAATGGCTTGAAAATTTTAGATTTGTGAGTTAGGAATTGTTGTGATGAGCCATTGAGATTTAGAGACCGGAAATTAAATGAAATTGAGGACTATGATTTATAGGTTTAAATCCACCCTTTATGTAGCTTTAGGGTTTGAAATTTGGTAGAGAATCATCGTTGGTGTTAGAAGTTGAGAGAGTTTTCAAAGATTTTAGGGTTACCGTTCGATTCTTCGATTTGGTAAGTTTATTGTGTTTAATGTTGTTATTTATTGTGGTTATTGCTATTTATGGTTGTTGGATGTATTAATGAGTTTAAATGCTTGAGATATGGGTAGTTGAGTGTGTTTAATGATGGTTTTAAGAGAGTGAAAGAATGAAAATCGATCGGAGAAGATGAAGATCGTTCGCACGTCTCGACGTCTGCAACTGGCCTCGCCGCGACGAGCCAGTGCATGTTCGACGCGACGAGCTGGCCGAGTCGCTGCGACAAGCGTGCGGATATTCGTCGCGACGAGCGTGTTTCCACGCCGCGACGAGCGTGTTTCCACGCCGCGACGAGCGTCCCTTCCCACGTCGCGACGAGGGACTCTTCGTCGCGACGAGGGGCAATTTCTGAAGTGAAATAAGTTGGTTTTTGGGGTGTATTTTATAGTGTAGACCTCCAATTGAGGTTATTCTGGATTCGTTGTGAACTAGAGAAGGAGGTCTACAATTGTGGTAAAGATTGAGAGCTCGAATTTTAATTAGAGGGATCGTAATTATCGAAAGAGAATCTATTATAGTTTCAAATGTAACCTAAGAGTTATGTTTTGCCAATTGGAGTTATCTTTGGGGACTTAGTGAAGGAATTTGACCTAGTGAATAGTGAATTTTGGGCTGTGAAGCGAGAAATAGCGAAATTGGATTAGAGCGCTGGAAAATCATGATCATGCATCGTACAATTTTGAATTTGAGACATGTGCATTATCGAATTCCTTTGATTGAGCACCTAGTGATGAGAATTCGTTTGTATTGTTATAGAGGCACCGTTGGATCGTCAGTCCACAAATATTGCTGGTACTTCCAGGCAGTAGCTCGGAAGTTACAGGTGAGTAACCTAGTTGGTTCCTCAATCTTTGTGTGTTAAGTGTTCTATGAATGTGTGATTTGTTGTTAATGTGAGTGTTGTGAATGCGAGATAAATGTGCTGTGATTGTGTAAATTGTTTGACAATGTGAGTCCTTGTGATTGTGAATCAGTGTATAGAATTATGAGTAAGCGTTCTGAATACAATCAATTGAATCGATTGAATTGTGTTATTGATTGTGCAAGTGTGAGTGCATGATAGGCATGATTAAAAGCGGTAAATTAACAGTTGTGACTGGAGCAATTAGTGATCAGAGCTTTAAGCTCGATTATCAGTGAAAAGGGCCTAAGGCCAAAAAGGGAATCGTGCATACCCAGAGGGCTCTCCTATCCCTAATGTGAGCGGGCAGTAGTGCATACCCTGAGGGCTCTCCTACTTGCCAAAAATGTTATTATTGTGAAATGTGCCTGAATCGGGACAATATTGATGCTCAGTCACAACACTGACATAAAATGAGAATTGGCATGCATTATGCATCTGACTGTGTTGTGAAAAGTGAGAATGCGAGTAGTATGTGATAATTTCTCAGTGACCTATCTAATGTATGATTATAGTGAAAATGTGTAAAGTGTCTGATAGTGTTCCGATTGTGTATTGTGACTGTGTGATATATTGTGATATATTATGTGTATATGCATGAGTTGGGTGAACCATCGATGATGGTTTCTCATTGAGTTCGCAAACTCACCCAATATTGCAAATATTTTTCGGGTCAGCGTTAGTAGATTTCTAGCTCCCGAGATAGACGTTTCCTGCTGTGCGAGTGCGTGGGCAAGTGAAATGATGGCACACAGGTCAGTCAGCTGGGACGATTTTTGGGGATGACTTAGTATAGACTTTTGTATCAGTTTCCTTATTGGGATATTGTATTGAGACTGTAGGGAACTGATGGACTTGTCTATATTTTGGATTGATGTTATGAGATGAAAGATTATTGTGGTTTTAAATTTTAGTGATTTGCATAATGCGGTTTAATTATATTGATATCATGCGAGTATTTAGTGATAGTTGTGAGCGTAGCACTTCCTTGCTGTGGGATATGCGTCGGAACGATCCACGGGAGTCCCGGTGCGTACCCTACGGTAAAGGGGCGCCATATTAGTTGGTATCAGAGCATGGTTTGGCATCTTTTGGGCATAGTGTATTTTAGGCTTGAATTTTAGTGAGAAAAGCAGAAATTGATCAAATTTTTGTTTGTTATAGGTCATTCGTTCTTGGAGATCAAGTGCATCAACCAGCTGACCTAGGATCCGTGGGAGCTAGTAGAGAGTCCCCTGTGCCTCATTCTGATGAGTTGCCTCCCAGAGTTCCCGTGAGACGGGAGAGGAGGTATGATAGACTGCGCAAGCAGGGAGCTATTGACTTTTATGGCAGCACCGACCCTGCGGAGGCTGAGGGATGGTTGGAGAGGACAGAGAGAGTCCTCGATTAGATGGACTGCGACTTTGAGTAGCGCTTTGACTATGCAGTGTCTTTGCTTCAGGGTCCGGCTTACCAGTGGTGGAAGACTGTCCCGGGCAATTCCACCAGGCCCTATCTGTTGACATGAGATGATTTTCTGAGGGCATTCAAAGATAACTTCATTCCCAAGGTGTATTTAGAGATGAAGATGCAGGAGTTTCTTGATTTGAGACAGGGTCAGATGTCAGTGGCTGAGTATGAGGTTCGGTTCAATTAGTTGATGGGATATGCCTCTGATTTGATTTCTTCAGAGTGTGATAGGTGCCGGAGATTCGAGGGAGGGCTCAATCTGGAGATCCGTACCAGGTTAGCCCGGTCTGATATGGGCACCTTCGTTGAGTTGAGGGCAACTGCAATGAGGATCGGCGACCGAGACGAGCCAAGTGAGTCCGGTCGAGGCCTCGATGGCAAGAGACCGAGTGGCAGTCAGGGTAGTGAGAGTAGAGGATTTAGTAAGCGCTGGATCAGACCTTGTGTCGTCTGGAGGAGGTAGACAGTCCAGATTTGGGCAGAGGGGCCGATTTGCTCAGTCTAGTGGTGGCCGTAGCGGTGCTAGAGTCTATGCTATTACTCGACAGGAGGCTCAGGAGTCTCCAGATGTTATTGCGGGTATGTTTCTGATTTCTGGTTTTGAAGCATATGCATTGATGGATCCTGGATCCACTCATTCATTCATTGCACCGCATGTGACATGTAGACTGCATTGCGATAGGGAGAGATTGCAGTGTGGATTAGAGGTGAGTACGCCTCTAGGTAGTACGACAGTTTTAGGAGAGGTCTGCAAGGGATGTCCGATAGTGATTGATCAGGCAGAGTTGAGTGCATACCTGATAGTATTACCTCTGAGAGAAATAGATGTGATTCTAGGGATGGACTGGCTTACTGCGCATAGGGCTGTGATGGATTGTTATACCAAGAAGGTTGTGTTAGAATCTCCTGGTCAGCCTAGAGCTATTTTTCGAGGGGTTAGTCAGGCAGTGCCAGCTAGGATGATTTCCTTTCTGAGTGCCCTGAGGTTGATGCAGGGAGGTTGTGAGGCGTATTTGGCTTATGTGGTGGACACCAGAATTGAGCAGAGGTTGCAGGATATTCCCGTGATTAGAGAATTTCCGGATGTGTTCCCCGATGAGTTACCAGGTTTGTCGCCGGATCGAGAGATGGAGTTTGAGATTGATCTCGTTCCGGGTACCGCTCCTATATCTATACCTCCACATAGGATGGCACCGGTGAAACTGAGGGAGCTTAAGGCTCAGTTGCAGGAGTTGTTGGATAAGGGGTTCATTAGACCCAGTGTTTCGCCGTGGGGAGCCCCAATGTTGTTTGTGAAGAAGAAGGATGGGACTTTGAGGTTGTGCATCGATTATAGGTAGCTGAATCGAGTGACAGTGAAGAATAAGTATCCGCTGCCTAAGATCGATGATCTATTTGACCAGTTGCAGGGAGCTCAAGTGTTCACTAAGTTGGATCTGAGGTCAGGGTATTATCAGTTGAGGATTGCAGAGGTCGATGTGCCTAAGAGTGCTTTCAGGAGCAGGTATAGGCATTTCGAGTTCCTAGTGATGCTGTTTGGGTTGATTAATGCCCTGGCAGTCTTTATGGCCTTGATGAATAAGGTCTTTCAGCCCTACCTGGATCAGTTCGTGATTGTGTTCATTGATGATATTCTGGTGTATTCGAGGAGTAGACAGGAGCATGCGGAGCATCTGAGGATTGTATTGCAGATCATGAGGGAGAGACAGCTGTATGCCAAATTCATGAAATGTGAATTTTGGCTGGATGAGGTAGTATTCCTAGGCCATATTGTGTCTGGTGAGGGTATTCGGGTGGATCCTCACAAGATTGAGGCAGTGAGGAGTTGGGAGGTTCCAAGGAACGTGTCAGAGATTCGGAGTTTCCTCGGTTTAGCAGGATATTATTGGAGGTTTGTCGAGGGGTTTTCAGTGATCTCAGCCCCTTTGACAAAACTTCTGAGGAAGAATGTGGCCTTCAGATGGACTGATGAGTGTCAGAGGAGCTTTGAGGAGCTTAGGCATCGATTGACTACGGCACCAGTGTTAACTTTACCGTCAGGGTCCGGAGGTTTCGAGGTATTTAGTGATGCTTCGCAGCAAGGATTAGGCAGTGTTCTGATGCAGCATGGGAGAGTTATAGCGTATGTCTCGAGATAGTTGAGGTCTCACGAGGTTAATTATCCAGTGCATGATTTGGAGTTGGCTGCAGTGGTGTTTGCTTTGAAGATCTGGAGACATTATTTGTATGGGGAGACGTTCCAGATCCTCACTAATCATAAGAATCTGAGATATCTGTTGAGTCAGTAAGAGTTGAATCTGAGACAGAGGAGATGGATTGAGCTTCTGAAGGACTATGACTGCACGATTGAGTACCATCCAGGGAAGGCCAATGTGTGGCAGATGCATTGAGTAGGAGATCTCATATCTGTGCAGCTCAGATTTAGATTGGGAGACTGCCTAGTTTGATTCAGTTGAGAGCGCTTAATGTGCAGATGGATTTATCTCAGGATGGAGCTTTGATTGCTACTCTGAGGCTGAGGCCGATGTTGCAGGATCGGATCAGGAGAGTCCAGGATCGGGATCCAATGTTAGTGAGATTGATTGATAGAGTTAGAGCTGGTCAGGGTTTGGATTTCGAGTTGAGAGATGGGACTCTTTGGATGGGTCAGAGGTTGTGTGTGTCGGATGTTGATGATCTGAGACAAGAGATTTTGGAGGAGGCGCATGTGGCCGCTTATGCCATGCATCCTGACGTTACCAAGATGTATAATACCCTTAAATTGCATTTCTGATGGCTAGGTATGAAAAGGCAAGTGGCAGAGTTCGTTTCTTGGTGTTTGACGTGCCAGCAGGTCAAGGCTGAGCACCAAGCCCCAGTTGGGAGATCGCATTCGTTACCCATTCTAGAGTAGAAATGGGAGCGGATTACTATGGATTTTATTATGGGGTTGCCTAAGACGTCGAGGCAGCATGATGCGATCTGGGTCATAGTGGATCGATTGACCAAATCAGCTCACTTCTTGCCAGTGCGAGAGAATAATACGCTCGATCAGTTGGCCCAGAAGTATGTGGCAGAGATTGTGCGACTGCATGGGGTCCCAGTATCGATAGTGTCGGATAGAGATCCAGATTTACTTGAGGTTACGGAGGAGCTGCGATCGACTTTGGGTTCAAGGTTGAACTTTAAAAGATTTCATCCTCGCATGATGGGCGAGTGAGAGGACGATCAAGACTGCTGAGGATATGCTTTGAGCTCAGGTATTAGAGTTCAGAGGTGCTTGGGATCGGTGCTTGGCTCTGGTTGAGTTTCGTGTACAATAATCGCATCAGAGCAAGATTGGGATGGCACCGTATGAGACCTTATATGGAGACGTGTAGATCACCTCTTTCTTTGGGATGAAGAGGTGTGAGGATGCTCGAGGGTCCCGAGCTGATCCAGATACTGATGGATAAAGTGAGATTGATTGAGTCGCATCAAAGGCACTCGGGATAGATGAAGAGTTATGTGGATCAGCATCGGCGAGAGATGGAGTACAGTGTGGGCGATAGAGTATTCCTCCGAGTGTCACCTTGGAGAGGAGTGCTGAGATTTGGCCGGAAAGGCAAGTTGAGTCCTCGGTATGTCGGTCCGTATGAGATTACTGAGAGGATTGGACCGTTGGCCTATAGATTGGCTTTGCCTAGTGAGATGTCCCAATTGCACGATGTGTTTCATGTGAGTATCCTCCGGAGATACCGCTCAGACCCGACTCATGTGATTCCGGCTTAAGAGATTGAAATAGCTAGTGATCTGAGTTATGTTGAGGAGCCGGTGCGGATTATCGGATCGCGGGTCAAGCAATTGAGGAGCAGGGTGATTCCATTGGTAAAAGTCCTATGGAAGAACCACTCATCAGAGGAAGCAATTTGGGAGACTGAGGAGCACATGAGGAGGCAGTACCCTCATCTGTTTGACCAGTCAGGTATGAAATTTTAGGACGAAATTTTTCTTTAGGAGGGGAGAATTGTAGCATCCTGTTACCGACGCGATGAGCATATTGGTACGGGTAGTTCTGTTATTGCATAAATTGTGATCGAGTGCTTTGTGGCCTCTGATTTTAAAGAGATAGATCATTTTGCACATGCATATGCTTAATGACATGCATTCATGATTGTTCCGGCATTTAAATTGTGATTATGAGTTGAATTGTGAATTTTGAGATAACTGAGTTAGATTTGATTTAAAGTGAAATTAGGGATAATTTGAGTGGAATAGTTGAATTAGAGTGAGAATTGAATTTTGGGAATTGGAAATTGAAAATTGAGTTTGGGATAGAGTGTTTTACATTTTTGAGAAATTATAGAATTTTTTTTGGAATTTTTAGAGTTATGAGTCCGGACCGAGAAAATGATCTAGAGACTGATGACTTAGATTCCGGTTTCGAAAGTGAGTGGTAAATGGCTTGAAATTTTTAGATTTGTGAGTTAGGAATTGTTGTGATGAGCCATTGAGATTTAGAGACTGGAAATTAAATGAAATTAAGGACTATGATTTATAGGTTTAAATCCACCCTTTATGTAGCTTTAGGGTTTGAAATTTGGTAGGAATGCCAAACTTCACTTTTCTTCCTTCCTCTTCCCTTCAACGATCGTGATCTTCTTCCCTTGGAGTTTTTCCTTTCATTGTGGTCGATGAGTCGCTAGAAACTTTGGGAAAGTTGATGTTTTGCTTGGCTTTGGAGAATCATCGTTGGTGTTAGAAGTTGAGAGAGTTTTCGGAGATTTTAGGGTTACCATTCGATTCTTCGATTTGGTAAGTTTATTGTGTTTAATGTTGTTATTTATTGTGGTTGTTGCTATTTATGGTTGTTGGATGTATTAATGAGTTTAAAAGCTTGAGATATGGGTAGTTGAGTGTGTTTAATGGTGGTTTTTAGAGAGAGAAAGAATGAAAATCGATCGGAGAAGACGAAGATCGTTCGCACGTCGTGACGTCTGCAACTGGCCTCGTCGCGACGAGCCAGTGCGTGTTCGACGCGACGAGCGGGCCGAGTCGCCGCGACGAGCGTGTGGATATTCGTCGCGACGAGCGTGTTTCCACGCCGCAACTAGCGTCCCTTCCCACGTCACGACGAGGGACTCTTGGTCGCGACGAGGGGCAATTTCTGAAGTGGAATAAGTTGGTTTTTGGGGTGTATTTTATAGTGTAGACCTCCAATTGAGGTTATTCTGGATTCGTTGTGAACTAGAGAAGGAGGTCTACAATTGTGGTAAAGATTGAGAGCTCGAATTTTAATTAGAGGGATCGTAATTATCAAAAGAGAATCTATTATAGTTTCAAATGCAACCTAAGAGTTATGTTTTGTCAATTGGAGTTATCTTTGGGGACTTAGTGAAGGAATTTGACCTAGTGAATAGTGAATTTTGGGTTGTGAAGCGAGAAATAGCAAAATTGGATTAGAGCGCTGGAAAATCATGATCATGCATCGTACAATTTTGAATTTGAGACATGTGCATTATTGAATTCCTTTGATTGAGCACCTAGTGATGAGAATTTGTTTGTATTGTTATAGAGGCACCGTTGGATCGTCAGTCCACGGATATTGCTGGTACTTCCAGGTAGTAGCTCGGAAGTTACAGGTGAGTAACCTAGTTGGTTCCTCAATCTTTGTGTGTTAAGTGTTCCATGAATGTGTGATTTGTTGTTAATGTGAGTGTTGTGAATGCGAGATAAATGTGCTGTGATTGTGTAAATTGTTTGACAATGTGAGTCCTTGTGATTGTGCATCAGTGTATAGAATTATGAGTAAGCGTTCTGAATACAATCAATTGAATCGATTGAATTGTGTTATTGATTGTGCAAGTGTGAGTGCATGCTAGGCATGATTAAAAGCGGTAAATTAACAGTTGTGACTGGAGCAATTAGTGATCAGAGCTTTAAGCTCGATTATCAGTGAAAAGGGCCTAAGGCCAAAAAGGGAATAGTGCATACCTAGAGGGCTCTCCTATCCCTAATGTGAGCGGGCAATAGTGCATACCCTAAGGGCTCTCATACTTGCCAAAAATGAGATTATTGTGAAATGTGCCCGAATCGGGACAATATTGATGCTCAGTCACAACACTGACATAAAATGAGAATTGGCATGCATTATGCATGTGACTGTGTTGTGAAAAGTGAGAATGCGTGTAGTATGTGATAATTTCTCAGTGACCTATCTAATGTATGATTGTAGTGAAAATGTGTAAAGTGTCTGATAGTGTTCCGATTGTGTATTGTGACTGTGTGATATATTGTGATATATTATGTGTATATGCATGAGTTGGGTGAACCATCGATGATGGTTTCTCATTGAGTTCGCAAACTCACCCAATATTGTAAATATTTTTCAGGTCAGCGTTAGTAGATTTCTAGCTCCCAAGATAGACAGTTCCTGCTGTGCGAGTGCGTGGGCAAGTGAAACGATGGCACATAGGTCGGTCAGCTGGGACGATTTTTGGGGATGACTTAGTATAGACTTTTGTATCAGTTTCCTTATTGGGATATTGTATTGAGACTGTAGGGAACTGATGGACTTGTCTATATTTTGGATTGATGTTATGATATGAAAGATTATTGTGGTTTTAAATTTTAGTGATTTGCATAATGCGGTTTAATTATATTGATGCCATGCGAGTATTTAGTGATAGTTGTGAGCGTAATACTTCCTTGCTGTGGGATATGCGTCGGAACGACCCACAGGAGTCCCGGTGCGTACCCTACGGTAAGGGGGCGCCATATATACCACATTTCTAACCCATTCTAAGCGTCAAATCCATCATAAACGCAACAACCCAGAAAGTTCTAACCATTTTCCTTCTGAAAATCCTAAAACCTTCGATTCTCTTCATTCCTACTATCTTCTCAGTTTAAATCTAACCAAACCAAGTTCAAACAAAGCAAATCTTACCCGGAAACGTCTTAGATCGGTCGAAAAACATCAAAGGTCGAAAATCTCTTTTCTCTTCTCTTCCTCTCCACCGACGGCTTCTTCTTCTCCTTTCTTCTCTTTTTCCTTCTTTTCTCTTCTCTTTTCTTTCTAAGCCTAATTCTTTAAACCTAAGGGGAAAGCACAATGACCGCAATACCCCTCCTACTAAGCCTTAACCTATCCAAAGTAAGTAACTTCCTAAAATACCCTCATAAACTTTTATCTTATAATTCTCATTTCAACCACATTAAACGCAAATAAACCTCAATTATCCACTAATACTCCCAAATTAATCAAACGAAAGCATAATCACATACTTAACACAATTCATGCTTAATATCATCATTAAAAAAATTCGGGGTCCAACATTTCTCCCCCTCTTAAAAGAAAATTCGTCCTCGAAATTTCCCTAAATCATCGAAGAGATGCGGATACTTCTCTCACATGGCTTCCAATGGCTCCCATGTAGCCTCCTCTATCGAATGGTTCCTCCACAGGACCTTGACTAACTGAATCATCTTGTTCCTGAGGACTTTTTCTTTTGTATCCAAGATCTCCTTGGTTGTTCCTCATAACTCAGATCATCCCGCAACTGAACCTCACTAGTCTGAATGATATGAGAAGGATCTGATCTATACCTCCTCAATATGGACACATGGAAGACATCATGAATCTGAGCCAATTCCGGAGGTAATGCCAATCTGTAGGCGAGTGGTCCAATCCTCTCAAGGATCTCATAGGGACCCACATACCTCGGACTCAACTTACCCTTCTTGCCAAATCTCATCACTCCTTTCCAAGGAGACGTCTTAAGGAACACTTTCTCACCGACTTCATACTCCATCTCCTTTCGGTGAGCATCAATATAAGTCTTCATCCTATCCTGTGCTGCCTTAAGTCGCTGCTTTACCAGATTGACTTTATCAACCGTCATCTGAATCAATTCTGGTCCTTCCAATTTCCTCTCTCCTTCTTCATCCCAACAGATTAGAGTCCTACATCTCCGCCCATACAAAGCCTCATATGGAGCCATCTGAATACTCGAATGGTACGAATTGTTATAAGCAAATTTGACCAACGGCAAATGCTCATCCCAAACTCCTCTGAAATCCATCACATAGGCCCGAAGCATCCCCTCAAGTGTCCGAATGGTCCTCTCAGATTGACCATCCGTCTGAGGGTGAAACGTCGTACTAAAATTCAACTTCATCCCCAAAGCTTCCTGCAAACTGCCCCAAAACCTCGAAGTAAACCGAGGGTCCCTATTAGACACAATCGAATCCGGAATCCCATGCAATCTCACTATCTCATCGATGTACTTCTTGTAAGTGATAAGTCGATTTGTACCATGTGTAAGTCGACTTACACATGTTCGGTACCGATAAGTTGACTTGTTCATTGGATAAGTCGACTTGTTCAAGGTCGATCAGATCGTTTATTTGTGCCCCAAAGGCAATCCCTTTAGCGCGTTTTATTCAAAGTCGTGTGCGACTTTATGAATAAATAAAGAAAAGGCATTATTCATTAATTTGATATTCATAAACATTGTTTATGAATTGATTGATCTTTAATCGAATTAATGAAGTCCATGATATATGACATAGCATGAAGGTAATTATGATGTGATCATACTGAGATTCCTATCATGTGCAATTATGTCAAGATTCAAATTCTCCTAGTCATAGGATTAATGAGACCGACATCATTAATCCGGATAGACTAGCACATGTCATATTCCTTGATTGGATCAAGCGGTGGATCTCGTAAAGCGTAAATATGAGATATTTAGAATTGACATGTGGATGCTTACTAGAGGTAGTAAGTTCATTGGATGACCCGCCATGAGATCATCACATGGATATCTTATCTAAGTGTCAGTGATAATCTCATCATAGCAATGGTGCAAGTATCCTTAGACTTGAGGTACTCAAGGATATCTTGGATACTGATCCTGTGCTTTGACTCCATTCCTTATTGCCTTCCAGAGGTAACTCATAGGGTGGTGCTTGGAGTGCGACTTGAGGTATTCAAGATAATTGAGTAGCCAATAAAGGATTCACCACTTCGGATTAGCGTAAGAGATACCCATGGCCTCTTGTCGGGATCATTACTAAGGTGTTAAAGCATGTATGTCATGAAGAGTGTCTTCATTGACATATAAAGTAATGAGTCCCGTGACGAGAACCGATATCACTTAGGCTAGACTCGATCTAGTGAGAGTTGACACTTTGATCATACTCATAACCAAGTGGGGTATAGGATGGTGAAAGGACGAATTGCACGGTAATTGTCTATGGAAGGGTTCGTGATCTGGTTCGTGATGAATACATCAAACCGATTACTTTCCGGTCAATTGGGGGTCATGATGTGTTGTTAGATACCGCTCATGACTTGCTCAGATTAATTGTTAATCTAAGTGGCCAACATAATCGGGAGCCTAAAGGGTCACACGCATAAGAGTGATTCAGAGAATCTGTAAAATAGTAATTGGACAGAGTTCCAATTATGGAGAGCAAATGGATTAACTGGATCCCGATGAGATTGGGATATGTCCCGATGAGATCGCGATATCGTAATTGCTAAGAAAGGTTTAGGAGTCAAGCTTTCAAACATCAGGCCCGATGAGGCAGTAGGACCAAACCCAGTGACTGGACTACTTCAGCAATATATATATATACATATATATATATGATTAATTAATTAAATAATTAATTAATATATATATATATGTAAAAACGTGGATGGAAAGGGAATGAGCATGGAAGCTTCCATAAGGAAGCTTAGTCATCATGCTTAGTCATCATTTTTCATGATAACTAAAAGACAAAAATGGAAGATGGAGAAGACATGATCGTAGCTTATGAAAAAAGCAAGAAAAAAAAGAGTTTTCTTTGGTCTTTTGGTAAAGAGCATGATCGTAGATGAGAGAAGGAGTAAAGGTTTTTGTGAAAAACCAAAATTCTTCACCTTCTCCATTGATTCTTCATCTTCTCCTCCAAGGGTTTCTTCCTCCATCAACGTTTCTCTCAAGCTCTCCAGGACAGAGGTAGGTTCTAGTAGCCTTTAATCTGTTCTAGCTATTCCCGGGTCAAAGGGGTTTGATTCGGTTAGATTTTCTGATCTCTGCATGGATCACCTTTAGAGATAGTCTCTTTTGGCTATTTAGGTTGATGTCTTCATACCGATACCTGGATCCTGGGATTCGGGAAAGTCCTGGGAACAAAAATTTTTTGTTTTCCGCTGCCGGTACATGTGATGTACCTCCCGGGATTTTCCTACAGTGGTATCAGAGCGTCTGGTATCCCGTATGAAGCTATAACCTAAGCGAGATCAGAAACCCTAATGGAATTTTCTGTTGATGCATGCTATCTGTTCAGATTTCGAATTTATATTGTGATATGATTTTCAAAATTTTTCTGCCCATAATTGTTCATAACATGTTAGAGAATATGTCTATGAAATTTGAGAATTTATCGATTTGATTTGATATAGTTTTGCTAATTAATTCCCTAAGGTTACAGATGCTGTTTTGTGAAACGATTCTGGAACAGGCATGAGTATAAAATAGAGAATAAATTCTAGAAAAATGTTTTTTCGGATTTTCCTTCACCTACATGTCTCTAAGATGTTGTTGAATGTCTGTGAGCATGGAAATTGGATTTCAAGGTGATTGGATATTTATTCACGAATTTATTCTATGCTGTTGGGAATTGCTGTGCTGATGAAAACAGATTTTGAATCGGTTTTGTTATTTAGGTTGACTGAGTTTTTGATGGCCTAAAATCCTGAAAACGTTCATGTAGCATGTTCTGAACATTTACTAACCTATGCAATTTTCTCAGAATTTATTGAAATTGTTTCATTGATCATTTCGAGCAATGTACAGAACTGGACAGTTTTGTGAAAATTGTTGGGACTGTTTTGCTTGGCTTGATTGAGTGTGCTTTTTCAGTTCCAATGCCTTGAACCATTTTTAATGTGATTAAAAATGTGTTATCTTGATGTAATATGATTGCCAAACTGAATTGCTTGAAGTTGCTTTTCCAAGAATTTTTGAATGCCGAATTGATCACATTAGCGTCTCGGTAGTATCTTGCATTATCTTGTTTGTTTTGACCGTCATATTTTTTATGGCATGTGCTGAAGTAAATTTGATAATGTATGTGCTAGCTAGAGATGCTTAGGTTGATAATAAGGGTGTTCCTAAATTATTTGGAAATTAATGAGTTTTGACTCATTCCAAGCTTTTCATATAGTTTGACTATTTAAGGCATTCATGAATCAATGAAGTGTTCATTGAGGCATCAATTCACAGATATTACCCTAGGTATGATGGTGTTGAGAATTGGAATTGTACTGATTGAGGAATTAGCCGATTAGAGATTTTAGCAAAATTCCCTGAATAAGTCGACTTGTATATGGTATAAGTCGACTTGTTCAAGATTTTTGGATAAGTCAACTTGTGGATGAATAAGTCCACTTGTTCAAGATCTCAAAGATAAGTCCACTTGTAGTACCTTGTAAGTCCACTTGTTCATGGGCAGATGACATAAGCTTCCACTTGTGTCATACAAGTTTCGACTTGTGTGTGGGCAGAAGCATAAGTCGACTTGCATTTGATGAAAGTCGACTTGTGGCATGCATAGGTGGGATGATGGATGATTTTAGGTATAGACTCAATGTGATTGATGAAATGCCCTAAATCATATCATATAGTCATGGTGACTATAATCCTACGGCTTGGAGAAGAAGTAGATGAGACCCGAAATCCCTCCTCGGAATATGAAAACTAACGCCTTCCATTAATATGGTAAGAACCAGAGTTTTTATAGGGTTGAGTTGTTGAGCTAACCTCAAGCTCACTCTATACGAATATGTTCGAACCATGAAAATGAGATTTTCGGATTAATGGGTCGATTTTCCTAGAAGCGTTGATTTGTTGAGCTAACCTCAAGGTCAACGTGGACAGAGGCGAAATTGGATAGCATACATTAGATGTATGCGCATCAAAGAGTTGATACCCAATGTAAGTGCATACATCAACAAGTTGATAGCACTGATCGATAGTTGTGTCTAAGATGTAATTGGTATATATGATACCTCCCGAGACATAAGGTGACTTGTTGAGCAAACTCAAGATCATTCTTAATGTCGGTTATCGATGATACAATTGGTATGACCGATACCTACCGATTGACCTAAGTTGTGGCTTGTTGGGTAAACCCAAGGTCACTCTTAGCAATGTCGGATATCGACCCACTAGGACATTATGTCACTTTGTTTCTCCGGATTAAGTAGAGGGTTATGGATTCTAGGAAACTAGTGGGAGCCATATGCATATCATGCAAGTCCTTATGATCATGCAGCATATCTATTCTATCATTCCTTCTCTCTATCGCTAGGTTGATTGAAGAAGTCTTTCGATGTAATTTTCGCTCTCTATTCGGACCGAATTTTCTTGATTGGTCGAGGAATCGAGAATTGTTCTCGGATCCGAGGAACTGGATCGTCTAGATGTTCCACTTCCGGTTACACTCTTTGTCGATGCTTCCGATAAGGATCGAAAGCATATTGTAAGCATCTAAAGGACGATGATATGGATACTTGCTTTATGCTTGCCTCGATGTCACTAGAGTGCGGCAGCAAAGACGAGTCCATGGATGCTCACTCTATAGTATTTCATCTTAGGGAGCTGTTTGATGAGTAAGTTTCGATGCGAAAGGTTCGAGACCTCAAGGCTTCTCTTCACCATTAAAGATGGCTCTGGGGATATCTGGCATGCGGTATGCCACAAGATGAATGGCTATATTGAGAGATTGGTCGTCTTAGGATTTGTAATGGATTATGAGTTAAGTAGAGACTTAATTCTAGTTGGATAGTCTGATGGTTATTCACAGTGTAGGAAAATCCCGGGGTAGGCATCACATGCCCACAGTGCAGAATTTAAAATTTTGAGTCCCGGGACATTCCCGAAAGCCAGGATCCATGTGTAAGTACAAACAATCAAACCATAACGACCAAAGGAGACCGTCTCTAACGGTATCCACGCAGAGGTCGGAAAACCTAACCGAGACAAACTCTTTTGACCCGGGAATAGCTAGACTAAAGAAAAGAGTGCTAGCTCTTACCTTAGCCTTGGAGAGCAAATGAAATGAATTTGGTGGAGCCTTGGAGAAAAAGAAGCCAAGTTGAATGGAAGAGAGGAAGAAGATGAAAAACCAATTTTTCAAAGCTTAACTCTTAAGCTTTCGACCTTCTCAACTTCAAAACCGTGCAAGCTCTCTTCCAATGCCTTCTTCTATGTTTATTTAACAACTTAAAAGACATATGAAGGCTTGGTAGAATGGCTATCCACGTTGGTAGCTTAATATACATTGAAATGCTAAATAATTATTAGGTTTGACTTTTCAAACCTAACTTTTTCTTCTCCATTTGGTGGTTCCACCGAAAATCAACATAAATATATATAATTAATTAATTATTTACTTAATTAATATATATATATAATTGTTGAAGTGGTCGATCAAGCTGGGTTGGTCCTACAAACCTGCTTAAAACCCGTCGTAAAAAATCACCGTAAGCGGTTTTCAAAGAATGTCGATGTCGCGATCTCATGGGACATATCCCAATCTCATCGGGATCCATTTAATCCTATTGCTCTCCAGATATCGGATCTCTGTTCGAAACTATTTTACAGATTCTCCGAGTCACTCTTATGCGTGTGACCCATTAGGTTCCCGGTTATATTGGCCACTTAGATTAACACTTAATCTGAGCAAGTCATGAGCGGTATCTAGCAACACATCATGACCCCAATTGACCGGAAAGTAATTGGTTTGACTAATGAAACCATATCACGAACCCTTCCATAGACAATTACCGTGCAATTCGTCCTTTCACCATGCTATACCCCACTTGGTTTGAGTATGGGCAATGTGTCAACTCTTACTAGACCGATCGATCAAATCTAGTCCAAGTGTAATCAGTTCTCATCCTAGGACTCATTACTTTATATGTCCATGAAGACCATCTTCATGACATATGTATCTTTCGGCGCAGAGACTTCAAAGTAATGATCCCGATAAGAGGCCATGGGTATCTCTTCGCTATAATGAAGTGGTGAATCCTCTATTGGCTACTCAATTACCTTGAATACCTCAAGTCGCACTCCAATCACTACCCTATGAGCGACCTACGAAAGGCAACAAGGAATGGAGTCAAAGTGCGAATCAAGACTCAAGATATCCTCGAGTACCTCAAGTCTAAGGATACTTGCACCATTGCTATGATGAGATTATCAACGACATTTGTATAGAACATCCATGTGATGGTCTCATAGCGAGTCATCCAATGTACTTACTACCACTAGTAAGCATCCACATGTCAAATCTAAATATCTCAATATTTACGGTTTTCGAGATCCTTTGCTTGATCCAATCAAGAAGTTTGACATGTGCTAGTCTATCCGGATTAACGATGTCGGTCTCGTTAATCCTATAACTAGGATAATTTAGATACTGACATAATTACACATGATAGGAATCTCAATAGTATGATCACATCATAATTTTCTTCATGCTATGTCATGTATCAGGGACTTCATTAATTTGATTAAAGATCATTATCAATTCATAATAAAATGAATATCAAATAAATGAAATATGCCTTACTTTATTTATTCATAAAGTCTGTACATGACTATGAACAAAATGCGCTAAAGGGGATTGCCTTTAGGGCACTACTCTAACACACAGTTTGTGATAAATTATCGGATAAACCAAATATCCACAACAATTCCTGAGCTGATCAATCTGCTCAAGACAGCTGAGCAGGCTATCAAGAAGGATAGCAAGCAAGTGCTAGTGGTGGATGCTTCTTCTTCTAGTTCAAAGAAGAAAAAGGCCAAGAAACCAAAGGAAGTGCCATCAAGGAAAAACCAATAATTACGCCCCAAAAGGATTTTGCTTTCATTGTGGCAAGTCTAGCCACCAGATGGCCGTAAAATCTATCTCGAGTTCTGAAGCGTAAGAAGGCATCGATGCCTCTACTTCTTCAAATATGTTTGTCATTGAGGTTAATACTATTCTGATTCAAACATATCGGTATTTGATACGGATGTGGCTCATACATATGAAATGATATGCAGGGCCTCGGGGACGAGAAAGCTCATTCAAGGAGAACTAGACCTTCGTGTAGGTAATGCAGCAAGAGTTGCTACATTAGCCGTGAGACACTTATGTCTTGTTCCTCCTAGTGAGCTTATATTCAAATTGGATGATTGACATTTTGTACTGTTTTAAACAAAGAACATATTGTATGTTTTATGTTTAAATAGAGCTGATTTCCATTGGACTTTTAGTAGCAATGGTTGTTCTATTAGTTGAATGGAAGGCTCTATGCTACTCAGTACATTATGCAATGGAATTGACATATGAGATATGTCATATCCAATTATGAATGTCAATGACGCGGAAAGACATAATCGAGATAATTTAAAATCAACTTACTTATGGCATTGTCGACGGCCATAAATAAATGAGACACGCATCGCTAAGCTCCATAAGAGTGGATGTTTAGGGTCATTTGATTATGAATCATATGACACATGCGAATCTTGTTTATTAGGCAAGATGACTAAGTTATCCTTTAAAGGAAAGGGTGAGCAGTGAATGGAATATTAGACCTAATACATTCGGATGTATGTGGTCCGATGTCCATCCATGCCATAAGTGGTTGTTTTACTTCATTACTTTTATCGGTGATTATTCACGATATAGGTACCGATGTCGATGAGATACAAATCAAGCGTTTGAAAAGTTCAAATAATTGAAATGAAGTAGAAAACTAACTTGGTAAAAGTATGAATACATTACGATCGATCGTGGTGGAAAATGCTTAGACCAATAGTTTTGATTATCTCGTAGATAATGGGATTTTATCTCAAGTATACTCCACCTTGCCTTGCATGAAAGACAATGGTGTGATTGAAAGGAGAAATCGAACCTTGTTAGACATGGTGCGATTGATGATAGGTTTTGCAGTTTTGGGGTATCTTTCGAGACATTTGTTTACTTGTTAAGCGAGTTCCATTAAAGATAGTTGATGTTACTCCATATGAGATATGGACTAGCGAAAGCCCTATCTTTCTCATCGAAAGTTTGGGATTGTCACCTTCGTGAAGCGGACACAATCGATACATTTGATGTAAAGGCGACAAGTGTTTGTTCGTGGAATATCAATTCTACCCTTTGAGGAACAAAAGTTGTTTGTTTCCAAGCATCTGTTTTCTTAAAGAAAGAGTTTCTTTTACAAGAGGACGATGGGAGCAAAGTTGAACTTGGAGAAGTTCAAGATGCTCGAACAAACATAGATCAACTGCTGAACTCAAAGCATCACTCATATAGATGAGGTAGCAGTTCAACCTTCTACTACACACGATTTCGTGGGTTAAGTAGGATCGACTTGTTCTAGAGATATGAATTTCTCGTAAGTGAGCAGAATGACGATTGCTCATATGAGATGATCGCCTACTACCTATGAGCAGTTCGAAAAGTTGAGTCGGAACATGGCTTTGTGCCATGAAATCAAATGGATTCCATGTATGAAAACCAAGTATGGACTTTGGTTGTTACACGAAGGATAAAACCCATTGGGTGCAAAGGAGTTTTCGAAGAAAACCAACATGGATGGTAATTTGATTACCTATAAAGCAATGCTTACGGTTAAAGGATTTAAATCCGAGACATAAAGAGTTGACTATGACAAAACCTTGACCCGTAGCAATGCTTAAATCCATTAGGATACTCCTAGCCATTGCCACTCATTATGATTATGAGATATGGCAAATGGATGTGAAGACGACTTTCACGAGAGGAAATCACCCGAGGATGTGTATGACACAACCTGAGGGCTTCACTTCCATCGATGGCGAAAAGGTATGCAAGCTTCAGAAATCCATGTTTGGATTGAAGCAAGCATCCAGGAGTTGGATTATCCGTTTTGATGAGGTACTCAAAGAGTTTGATTTCTCACAAAATTCGGATGATCATTGTGTGTATAAGAAGGTTAATGGGACTGCAATCGTATTCCTTGTGTTGTATGTAGATGACATACTGTTACTAGGAAACGATGTCTCTATGCTACAATCAGTTAAAATTTGGTTGTCCAATCAATTTGCGATGAAAGACCTTGGTGAAGCAACTTATATCCTAGGGATATAGCTTTATAGAGATAAATAAAAAGGTTGCTTGGTCTTTCACAATCATCGTACATAGATGAGATGCTAAAGAGGTTTAGCATGGAACAATGCTATGTACGAGGCCCGATGTATCGTATGTTCTAAGTGTTACGAGCAGATACCAATCGGATCCTGGTGAGGGTCACTGGGTGGTAGTCAAGAATATCCTCAAGTACTTGCGTAGCACCAAGGATGTTTTCTTGATCTATGGAGATGGAAATCTCCATATGAGCGGGCATTCAGATGCTAGTATTTAATCTGATAAGGATGATTCTGAATCATAATCAGGTTATATACATTCACACTGAATAGCGTGGCAGTCAGTTGGAAAAGTTCCAAACAAGAGAGGACTGCTGATTCATCAACCGAGGCAAAGTACATTGTCGCATGAGATGCGCAAAGGAAGCGGTTTGGATCAAGAAGTTCATTACTGAACTTGATCTGGTCCCTAGCTGTGATGGGCCCATAGGATTGTATTGTGATAAAATGGGGCTAGTGCGCAGGCAAAGGAACCAAGGTCTTATCGACGATCCGAACTCATACTTCGCCGATTCGGGAGATCATTAGTCGAGATGATATCCTGATAGAGAGAATTCCCACAGAGCAAAGTGTTGCTGTTTCGTTGACAAAGCCATTGTCACAGGAGAATTGTGATTCTCATGGACTCGCTTATGGTATTAGATACTAAGGCGATTGACTTTAGGTCAAGTGGGAGATTCGTAAGTGATAAGTCGATTTGTACCATGTGTAAGTCGACTTTACATGTTCGAATCGATAAGTCGACTTATTCATTGGATAAGTCGACTTGTTCAAATCGATCTTGTTTATTTGTGCCCTAAAGGCAATCCCTTTAGCGTTTTATTCAAAGTCGTGTATGCGGCACTTTATGAATAAATAAAGAAAAGGCATTATTCATTAATTTGATATTCATAAACATTGTTTATGAATTGATTGGATCTTTAATCGAATTAATGAAGTCCATGATATATGACATAGCATGAAGGTAATTATGATGTGATCATACTACTGAGATTCCTATCATGTGCAATTATGTCAAGATATCTAAATTCTCCTAGTCATAGGATTAATGAGACCGACATCATTAATCCGGATAGACTAGCACATGTCATATTCCTTGATTGGATCAAGCGGTGGATCTCAGAAACTGTAAATATGAGATATTTAGAATTGACATGTGGATGCTTACTAGCGGTAGTAAGTTCATTGGATGACCTGCCATGAGATCATCACATGGATATCTTATCTAAGTGTCGGTGATAATCTCATCATAGCAATGGTGCAAGTATCCTTAGACTTGAGGTACTCGAGGATATCTTGAATCTTGATCACGTGCTGACTCCATTCCTTGTTGCCTTCTAGAGGTAACTCATAGGGTGGTGCTTGGGTGCACTTGAGGTATTCAAGATAATTGAGTAGCCAATAAAGGATTCACCACTTCGGATTAGCGTAAGAGATACCCATAGCCTCTTGTCGGGATCATTACTAAGGTTGGCGGCATGTATGTCATGAAGAGTGTCTTCATTGACATATAAAGTAATGAGTCCCGGGACGAGAACCGATATCACTGGGCTAGACTCGGTCTAGTGAGAGTTGACACTTTGACCATACTCATAACCAAGTGGGGTATAGGATGGTGAAAGGACTAATTGCACGGTAATTATACATGGAAGGGTTCGTGATCCGGTTCGTGATGAATACATCAAACCGATTACTTTCCGGTCAATTGGGGTCATGATGTGTTGCTAGATACCGCTCATGACTTGCTCAGATTAATTGTTAATCTAAGTGGCCAACATAACCGGAGCTAAAGGGTCACACGATAAGAGTGATTCGAGAATCGTAAAATAGTGATTGGACGAGTTCCAATTATGGAGAGCAAATGGATTAAGCGGATCCCGATGAGATTGGGATATGTCCCGATGAGATCGCGACATCGTAATTGCTAAGAAAGGTTTAGGAGCTGTTTCAAAGAAGGGGCCCGAGAGGCGGTAGACCAACCCAGTGTGTTGGACTACTTGACAATATATATATATATATATATATATGATTAATTAATTAAATAATTAATTAATATATATATATATGTAAAAACGTGGATGGAAAGGGAATGACCATGGAAGCTTCCATAAGGAAGCTTAATCATCATGCTTAGTCATCATTTTTCATGATAACTAAAAGACAAAAATGGAAGATGGAGAAGACATGATCGTAGCTTATGAAAAAAGCAAGAAAAAAAAGAGTTTTCTTTGGTCTTTTGGTAAAGAGCATGATCGTAGATGAGAGAAGGAGTAAAGGTTTTTGTGAAAAACCAAAATTCTTCACCTTCTCCATTGATTCTTCATCTTCTCCTCCAAGGGTTTCTTCCTCCATCAACGTTTCTCTCAAGCTCTCCAGGACAGAGGTAGGGTCTAGCAGCCTTTAACTGTTCTAGCTATTCCGGTCAAAGGGTTTGATTGGTTAGATTTTCCGATCTCTGCGTGGATCACCTTTAGAGATAGTCTCTTTGGCTATTTAGGTTGATGTCTTCATACCGATACCGGATCCAGGATTCGGAAAGTCCTGGGAACAAAATTTTTTTGTTTTCCGCTGCCGGTACATGTGATGTACCTCCCGGGATTTTCCTACACTTCTTTGCTAACACATGCAAAGAATCAGTCTGCTTAATCGCCAAAAAGTGAGCTGACTTGGTCAACCTATCCACAATAACCCAAATGGCATCATGCCTCCTACTGGTCTTAGGCAAACCCATCAGAAAATCCATGGTCACTCTTTGCCACTTCCATTTCGGGATGGACAATGGCCTCAACTAGCCTGAAGGTGCCTGGTGTTCAGCTTTAATTTGCTGACACACTAGACACTTACTGACAAACTCTACTACATCTCTCTTCATGCCTTTCCACCAAAAATTCTCTCTCAGATCTCGATACATCCTGGTGCTACCTGGATGCATAGTATAAGGCGCATTGTGTGCCTCATCCATAATCTCAGCTTTAACTTCCTGCATATCTGGGATACACAACCTGTTTCCCATTGTCATAAGCCCATCATCCTTCACATCTATCTCAAAAACCTTGCCATTACGAATTTCATCTTGAAGCTTGCTCAAATCTGCATCTTGAATCTGCAACTCTCTAACTTTCTGCCTGAGTATCGGTCTCACTCAGAAGTTAGCTAGAAGGCAATCCGATTCTTTCTGCTTCAAGCTTATCTTAAGCTTGGCCATCTATTCCAATAAAGGAAGATAAACTGTAACATCCCACCCCCTACTGGAAGGGTAGAATAGTAAATAGGCATAGGATGTGCTAGATTGGGATTTCATGGGACTGCTCATGCATAATAGGATTGCTACATAGTCACAATTGTGCACATGAAATTACTGTGCATGCATACATGATATTCCCGGTTTACGTGCCTAAGATAATTTTATTGGGATTAACATGGTTATTGGGTTTGAAAAATTATTTTGATTGATCCCTTGACTATTTTATATTTTAAGGGATTTGTGGGAATTTTTTTGGAATTTTTCAGGTTACTTGCCCGGACTGAAAAAAAATTTCCAACTGACTGACTGAGTGGATTTTCTGTACCTAAAAGTACTGTCTAATGGCACGGGAAGATTGGATGAATAAGTTATGGAATTGTTATCTAGCCATTAGCATTTGATGGATTAGAGATTAATTGGATTAGGGCTCCCTGATTAAATGAGACTAATTAAGTGATTTTTGTCTTTTTCTCCCAAAGATGACAAGTGTCCTCTCATTTATTAATCTTGTCTTATGCCCTTCTATCATTTACGACACACTTCTTGTTAGAAGTCAACAAATCATTTTTTAAAAAGCCCATTTATGCTTGCTTGCTTATCATTTACGACACTTCCCTTTAATCAACACAAAAGTGAAAGTTTGGTACTTCTCTCATCATCCGGAACATTCCTCCTTCTTCTCCATCGAAATTTCTTTCTTTTTTCCTAGCTCTCTTGCTCTTTTTTTCTTCCTCCTTAAGTGTTCAAGTGATGATGTCGTGCATGTGTATGAGAAGTGGAGAAGTAAAGTAATTGGAGAAGAGTTAGAGTATCATTTGGAAAAGCTTGAATTAGGTAAGTTGTTGTTAAGCTTTAATTATGATTTGCTTTATGAGTTAAATGACATGGTAGTTAGAAGCATCTAATGGGAATTGTGGTATTATTCTTAAGCTTATGGATGCTTTACCTTGATGAGAATTATAGTGTAAATTGATGGGTATAAATGTATGGTGTGTTAGGATAATGAATGGTTATGGTTGTAACTTGGTTTAACTTTGAATTTGGTTGGTAAATGATGACTAATCTTGTAAATAAAGTGAGAGTTTAATGCTGCCAATTTGTGAATATTAGCCCTAGTGAATGTATGAATGTTATAGATACTGATTTTTATGCTTTATTGAAATGCATATGGTGTTAGAAGTTCAATTGGCATGATAGGAAGAGGAATTGTATAGTATAGCTGAAAATGTGAGTTTGACCTACTGCACTGTTTTGAGCATAACACATTGTGTGGTTATGAAAATTAGGCAAGGTTTGTGCCCACTGAAACTTTGGTTTGTTGGCTACAATTTTGTGTGAAATAGGTGTTGTCCAATTTTAGCTTTAAAAGGTTGCAATCTGGCTTGGAAATTTACTGCTATTGACTGCAATGAATAGTACCCGAAACCATAATCTAGAGTTTTGATGATTTTTTCTAAATTAATTGATATGGAAATAGGGAAAATGGTCTTCATGAGAATTGAAGCCTACATTGTTAGCTTTCCATTTCCACTGATTTTGCAATTTTTCGATCTGTATATTAGGAGATATGGACTGATGTCTATTGGCTGATTTAATGCATTGAGTGAGACCTAGTTGAAATGTCAGATTTGGTGCACAGTCTGATTAGTAGTAATTTTAGTGTTTTTTTTTAATCTGATTGGCTTGAGTGATCTACTGACGAGTTGTAGAGGAAACAATTATCTTGAAAATGGTATATAGCATGCTATTTTTAGATAACAGAATTGGGACTTATGATTTTTCAAAGATTGGACTGAAGTTAGGTCATGGACTGCTGAACAGGGAAGTAACTTGCAAGACTGTTTTGAATTGATTAATAATGGAATTTGATTCTTAGCCCTTCATGAGAAGTGTAGTGCTGTGTTTTATCTTTTTATGGGTATAAAGTATGAAATTTTTCGACATTTGTACAAGGAGTTATACTGTTTGAAAAATCACTGTCCAGTTTGAGTACTTTCAGGGGCAGCAGCCTTCACTGAATTGTTTGACCTAGTTAGCTATTGAATTTGAATTTAGATTGTTCATGAAAGTTTTAGATAACATTGTGGTCTTGATGAACATAATTATTCTGTAATTTTTGACTAAGGAAATGAGGAGTAATTGAATTTACAAAATACTGCACTGGTTAGGAACTTATTGACTGGACAGAAATTTGGACTGGATGTTTGACACCCTTAGAGGTGAATTTGGCTTTTGTGTTCTTCACGAACATTGTAGATCTCTCTTTTCTCTATGAAATAGACACTAAGTTTCTCCAATTTGGAGTTCAGAGTAAAGAGTTATGACCTAGGCAAGTTGGGAAGTCGAAAAAAGGAAAGTATCCAATTAGGCACTGTAGACCTCCTAGTCAACTACAACATGTTTTAGTCGACTAGGACATGTATTTTTGCTGAACGGACTTCCCTCCACTCTTTTGCTTATAACTTTTCTGTCCGACGTCCGATTGACCTGATTCTTGAGGCATCGGATTCGTGAGACATTGAATTTCATTTCATGGAAAATTGGGAATTTTGGACAGAAAATTGACGGGTGTCCGGGAAATGGGTATTGCATTACTGTTTTATTTAATTGGGGATCTATAGAGATCCAAATTGAGCGCCGTCAGCGCTATTGAATTTCTAATTTTTCTACGGATTTTATTGTTGGAAAAAAATATTGGATTAAGGCCGGGAATATCATGAACATGCATTTTCCTTATTCTATATTTGTGCATAAATGAGAATTCTTATGCAAAGTAATTAATGTGTGTATATGGCATAAATTGCTAGTGCAGGATAAATGTCCGCACTCAGGCGTTCTCAGAAATTAGAAACCAATGCAAATCTGGAGCGTACTGTGAGTAGACCTAGATGGTCTTATTTATTGGTTATTTGCTTTTGTTATATGTTGAATGAGTATTGATTTATTTTATTAATTGTGATTAAATATGGGTTAGGACGGGAGGTCCGGTGATTGATTATGTATTTGGAATTGCGTTATTGAAGTGCTCCTTGAATGTGAATGGGATGACCTAAGTGTATATATTGAGATTGTTAAAATGTCTTGCATGCATAATTGCACATAAATGAAATGTGACTTCTTAATTGATGTCGAATGGGACTACGGTCCGATGATAGTAACTATGATTGGTCGAGTGCATGCAAATATGCATAAGACATTCTCTGCATGAATACATGAAAGATAATGAGAGTTGTGACCGAGTAGTCAACAATGAGTAAAGAGCTTCGTGCTCGACATCGATTGAGCCTCGTGCTCAACGACAATGAGCCCTTTATGGGACAGTTTACAATGAGCCCTTTATGGGACAGTTCACAATGAGCCCTATATGGGACAGTTTCAATGAGCCCGATATCCATGGGTACGAGACAGTTTAGACACTCGGTCACAACAAAGTAATTCAATGGAAAGTGGGTTTCATGCACATATGCATAACATGATTGATTTGATTGTACGGAATGTGATTGGTTGAATTACTTGTATTGAATGGGACTGCAACACTGTATTGAATGGGAATGTGACATTATGTGTTGAATGGGAATGATAAACTTGATTGAATGATCGATTTGATTATATTGAATATGACATTGTATCGTCATAATGAAAATATGAAACTGTATGTGAATGTGAGGTGTGATAGGGAATATGAAATGTGACTTAATGGAAATGAAAGTATGTGTTATATGTTATGTGATTGGATGGACCATCGATGATGGTCACTCACTGAGTTCGCAAAACTCACCCAAAATTTGCATCTATTTTTCAGGTCTTGAAGAATACCCCGTTTGACACGGGAGTACTGTATACAAGTAAAAGAAAGAAGTCGGGATCAGTTTGCGTCTGCATTAGTGTATTTCTATTCTCTGATTTTCTGTATTATTGCTTAAGCCAGTTTGTAAAATCAACAGACTGGAGTTAATTGTATTTATGAAAAGGGCCTCGAGTCCATTGAATGGTGTGTGTAAACTGTTTCCATATATGTTAATGTGTATGTGTGTGTGAAGGAAAAAAAATGTATACTGAGTTTTAATCGACTGATGTAGTACGCCACTCTTGCGGGGCACGGACTCGGATATCACCAACGATATCGGGTTCGGATCACTTGGGAGTGGGGTGTTACATTTAGGTAGTATCAGAGCCCAGTAGTACGTAATGTATCTGGGCATAGTCTGAAACATAAGGTGTATGCATTTGAGTCGTGTCATTGCAGACCGTGGCAACTGATCCCTAGTTTGAGTCGTACGGGTAGAAATCCTATGAGTGCATACGTGTCAAGTGACTAAGTGAGAGAAAAGTGAGACTGTGTTAGAGGGCGAACCCCTGAAAGTGTATAAAAAATTAAAAAAATAGATAAGGAGATTGATCTTGTATTGTGGTTAGAATGACTGTGTTGGCTTAGACTGATTAGGGAAAGGAGTGATATCAATGAATTCCCGGATTAAAATGGTAATATTGTGATGATAGAAAAATGAATATGTCTAGAACTGGGAGAGGTCCACTAGAGTTATGGGAAGCATACTGGTTATAATAGGCCTAAGTGAGATTAAAAGTCCGGGATGATTAGGTAATTACAGCTCTGACAGTATATGTCATGAAATGGGAAATACCGGAGTCAAGTGTAGATGGTTCGATCAGACATATATTGGTTCACTGCATTCGTGTTAGATATCAGTAGATATTATAGGCAAATGATGATAGCGAGATTGTACTAAGAACAAGGTTATACTGTAACGGTCTACTTCGGACTGAAAGAACTGAAAGAGCAAGGTGCCTAGTGCCTAGTGCCTAGTGCCTAGTAGAGTGAAAAAAAAAGTAGAAAGGGTGAGATAAAAGTGTACAGATAAACTGAAATGAATTCGTGAAATGATTATGATCTGGACCGCATAAGCTTGAGACTGAAATGGGTATGTGAATATTGTGCTAAGAGTTTAGAAATCAGTATAATAAGATCGTAAGGGAAAAAGACAGACTGACAATTTCTCTTGATTGTATATCGGAAATGCGGATTGATTGAATATGTGGATTTGGACACAGAAATGATAAATGGATGGGCAAATAGATAAATGGATGGAGATACAGTGGAGTTGTATCAACGATTTTGTCGTGATTTGGGGGCTGTGAATGCCCTATTATAGATTGTTTGAGAATATTAAAGAAATACGAAGCAATAAGAAGATGACATTGTATAAGCCAAATGGACATGACCTTAAAAGGTCAAGTTGACACATGAATGCTATGGGAATGAAACTAGGGAAATAAAAAAAATGAAACAATGATAGTGATATGAAAAGAGTTGTCACATTTAAGTCGATTTATCGTTGGGAGTACCTATTGGATAGTAAAGTTGATCATGATTAATGAAATGTATGTGAAAGATACATGGAAATCATGGAGGAGATAATCAGTGAATGATTAAATACGTGCTTCTATGAGTGGCTATAAGTGTAGACATAGGAGAACTGAATGTACCTTTATGAGAGGAAATGAGAAATGATTATGGCATCAGTTATTTATTTGAGAATTAGCATAAACGGAAAGGAGTCTTATGGAAGTCTGAATTGTATAGGTTACTAATTGGTTACTGAATAAGTGTGAAAGAAAGTGTTTATGTGACTGTCACAAGGCACCTTAGTGTAAGGAATGTTCTGATTTTTTTAAATTATGGCATAAAATTGTTCTGATTGAGATAGTACGTATAGTGAAGAACGATTGAAAAGCAATTAGGGATAATAATTGGTTGATGAGACTTTTGTGAACAGTATAAAGATGGTAATAAGATTAATGGTCAAACGGAAAGAAGTATGGACAAAGTTTAAAGTGAAATTGAGTCATATCTCATACTACTGAGGTTATCTGTATTGTGTGTACGGAAATGTAAAGTATCCAATAACATGAGTGGAATTTTAATTTGAGATGATCCTATTGCAATGTGAGGTGAAATACTCAAATGAAGTGAAATTTATGGAGGTCCAAGTACGGATGACTAGGTATTGGCATACATCGATGTGGATGACAGAAAATCAATTGAAAAGAGAAAATGAGTAGTGACAAGAAGTTCAAAAGGGAAACTGACAATGACGTGATGTAGTGTTATCTTCATAAAGGGATTACAAATACGCTACTTGTGGACGCACTGAAAAAGTTGAATGAAGTATAGGAAAGTCAACAAGACCCTAATAAGGAATTATGTGAGGTAAGCAAATGGTAGTGACCATGATTCTAGATGGAATGTGTTTGAAAATGTTGAACAGTGAAAAGTAAAAAGAATTATATGACTAATTGAGGAATCTGATACTGATGATAAGCATATACTGGAAGAGTGGGCAGTGTGTGTTGAACTGAGACAATATGTTAAACGGGTATAAGATAAATTGAACTGACTTTGATAAATGGTATTGGAGACTTTAGATTCCTATAATGATACATTGTGTTAATTCGAGGAAAAAGACAGGCATCAATGATTACTATACTGACAATTTTGAAATGAATAGACAATTCTGCCTACTAAATTCAAATAGTGAACAGATAATGTTGCAGTGAACAGATTACAGATATTGGGATTTCCAATGAATGTCAAGTAGATTATGGGTAATTATGAAGTGTCACTGGAAAATTGAAGTTGTAAATCTAAGAATACTGGATAGAAGTAAGAAAGGTTAAGAGTACAGAAGTTCAATGAATATGCGAGTGAAATCGGAAAAACAATATGGAATGATTTAAAGAAGAAGTATGGGTACCCGATAAAAAGTGCTAGAACAAGAAAGTGAACAGTCGAAGCTAGACATTCTAGTAAGTAAATGCGAAAAGCGAATCGACTAACTATGGGTATAGAATGAAGTGATTATAGATTCAAGTGCTTATAGGTTTGAATGTTCAACAGGAAAAATGCTTAAGTGGTTTGGGTTTCACAGGATTTTGATCGTGTTATAAAGTTCTGATTTACTGTAAAGATACACTGCTACACTAGACAGTGACTAACGGAAGTCAAAGACCACAATGAATTTGAGACTGTGTTGAGTGAAACAAAGGAAAGTGACATAGGAAAACAGCATGGGTTACCTAAAGTGGATCAGGATCGGACAAATGAACTAGAGTAAAGTGCATATCCGAATAAAGTGCGTTAACACTTTAGAACAGTAAATTGTCTAAGGAGAATTGAATTTGAATAGAGAGTTGGTGGGATATAAAGAATGACTGTATTAGGTAAAGTATCACTGGTTATAGTGAAATAGAACTAAATGTCATTGTATTGGTATCAAAGGAATGTGAGGAATGAGGTAAAGGAGGTTATGATATGTATCACCTTGAAAGGATGTCTGGAATAGGTATTAGTCTGCATGTTACTAGAGAAAAAGCATTGGATTGATAACGGGTTCGGAAATAAGGAATTGAGTCATAGCATCGGAACCAATAATGATTACTCCGAAAATGGCAAGTGAAATAGTATGATAGTAAGGTCACCAACTGACAGCTTTGTTAACTTCGTCTATTGTGATGAGTGTTAATGAATTGGCCAAATAAGGGATTTGGATAAGCGATGAATGTAGTTCTTGTAATCTTGAGTGGGAAAATGTATGGAATTTGTATCGACATTTGATACTGTCATAGTGAATCGTTGACTGAGAATTTTGAGGACGAAATTTTTATAAGGAGGGGGGAATTGTAACATCCCACCCCGTACTGGAAGGGTAGAATAGTAAATAGGCATAGGATGTGCTAGATTGGGATTTCATGGGACTGCTCATGCATAATAGGATTGCTACATAGTCACAATTGTGCACATGAAATTATTGTGCATGCATACATGATATTCCCGGTTTACGTGCCTAAGACAATTTTATTGGGATTAACATGGTTATTGGGTTTGAAAAATTATTTTGATTGATCCCTTGACTATTTTATATTTTTAGGGATTTGTGGCAATTTTTCTGGAATTTTTCGAGTTACTTGCGGATGAAAAAAATTTCCAATGGTCGATCGAGTGAATTTTACGTACCTAAAAGTACCGTCTAATGGCACGGAAGATTGGATGAATAAGTTATGGAATTGTTATCTAGCCATTAGCATTAGATGGATTAGAGATTAATTGGATTAGGGCTCCTTGATTAAATGAGACTAATTAAGTGATTTTTGTCTTTTTCTCCCAAAGATGACAAGTGTCCTCTCATTTATTAATCTTGTCTTATGCCCTTCTATCATTTACGACATACTTCTTGTTAGAAGTCAACAAATTATTTTTTAAAAAGCTCATTTATGCTTGCTTGCTTATCATTTACGACACTTCCCTTTAATCAACACAAAAGTGAAAGTTTGGTACTTCTCTCATCATCCGGAACATTCCTCCTTCTTCTCCATCGAAATTTCTTTCTTTTTTCCTAGCTCTCTTGCTCTTTTTTTCTTCCTCCTTAAGTTTTCAAGTGATGATGTCGTGCATGTGTATGAGAAGTGGAGAAGTAAAGTAATTGGAGAAGAGTTAGAGTATCATTTGGAAAAGCTTGAATTAGGTAAGTTGTTGTTAAGCTTTAATTATGATTTGCTTTATGAGTTAAATGACATGGTAGTTAGAAGCATCTAATGGGAATTGTGGTATTATTCTTAAGCTTATGGATGCTTTACCTTGATGAGAATTATAGTGTAAATTGATGGGTATAAATGTATGGTGTGTTAGGATAATGAATGGTTATGGTTGTAACTTGGTTTAGCTTTGAATTTGGTTGGTAAATGATGACTAATCTTGCAAATAAAGTGAGAGTTTAATGCTGCCAATTTGTGAATATTAGCCCTAGTGAATGTATGAATGTTATAGATACTGATTTTTATGCTTTATTGAAATGCATATGGTGTTAGAAGTTCAATTGGCATGATAGGAAGAGGAATTGTATAGTATAGCTGAAAATGTGAGTTTGACCTACTGCACTGTTTTGAGCAAAACTCAATGCGTGGTTATGAAAATGACACAAGGTTTGTGGCCACTAAAACTTTGGTTTGTTGGCTACATTTTTGTGTGAAATAGGTGTTGTCCAATTTTAGCTTTAAGAGGTTGCAATCTGGCTTGGAAAGTTACTGCTATTGACTGCAATGAATAGTACCCGAAACCATAATCTAGAGTTTTGATGATTTTTTCTAAATTAATTGATATGGAAATAGGGAAAATGGTCTTCATGAGAGTTGAAGCCTATATTGTTAGCTTTCCATTTACACTGATTTTGCAATTTTTTGATCTGTATATTAGGAGATATGGACTGATGTCTATTGGCTGATTTAATGCATTGAGTGAGACCTAGTTGAAATGTCAGATTTGGTGCATAGTCTGATTAGTAGTAATTTTTGTGTTTTTTGTGAATCTGATTGGCTTGAGTGATCTACTGACGAGTTGTAGAGGAAACAATTATCTTGAAAATGGTATATAGCATGCTATTTTTAGATAACAGAATTGGGACTTATGATTTTTCAAAAATTGGACTGAAGTTAGGTCATGGACTGCTGAACAGGGAAGTAAGTTGCAAGACTGTTTTGAATTGATTAATAATGGAATTTGATTCTTATCCCTTCATGAGAAGTGTAGTGCTGTGTTTTATCTTTTTATGGGTATAAAGTATGAAATTTTTCGACATTTGTACAAGGAGTTATACTGTTTGAAAAATCACTGTCCAGTTTGAGTACTTTCAGGGGCAGCAGCCTTCACTGAATTGTTTGACCTAGTTAGCTATTGAAATTGAATTAGACTGTTCATGAAAGTTTTAGATAACATTGTGGTCTTGATGAGCATAATTATTCTGTAATTTTTGTCTAAGGAAATGAGGAGTAATTGAATTTACAAAATACTGCACTGGTTAGGAACTTATTGACTGGACAGAAATTTGGACTGGATGTTTGACACCCTTAGAGGTGAATTTGACTTTTGTGTTCTTCACGAACATTGTAGATCTCTCTTTTCTCTATGAAATAGACACTAAGTTTCTCCAATTTGGAGTTCAGAGTAAAGAGTTATGACCTAGGCAAGTTGGGAAGTCGAAAAAAGGAAAGTATCCAATTAGGCATCAGAGACCTCTAGTCAACTTCTGACATGTTTTAGTCATTGGGACATGTATTTTTGCCGAACGACTTCCCTCCACTCTTTTGCTTATAACTTTTCTGTCCGATGTCCGATTGACCTGATTCTTGAGGCATCGGATTCGTGAGACATTGAATTTCATTTCATGGGAAATTGGGAATTTTGGACGGAAAATTGACGGGTGTCCGGGAAATGGGTATTGCATTACTGTTTTATTTAATTGGGGACCTATAGAGGTCCAAATTGAGAGCCGTCAGCGCCATTGAATTTCTAATTTTTCTACGGATTTTATTGTTGGAAAAAAATATTGGATTAAGGCCGGGAATATCATGAACATGCATTTTCTTTATTCTATATTTGTGCATAAATGAGAATTCTTATGCAAAGTAATTAATGTGTATATGGCATAAATTGCTAGTGCGGGATAAATGTCCTTTTCAGCGTTCTCGTAAATTAGAAACCAATGCAAATCTGAGCGATCGTGAGTGAACCTAGATGGTCTTATTTATTGGTTATTTGCTTTTGTTATATGTTGAATGAGTATTGATTTATTTTATTAATTGTGATTAAATATGGGTTAGGACGGGAGATCCGGTGATTGATTATGTATTTGGAATTGCGTTATTGAAGTGCTCCTTGAATGTGAATGGGATGACCTAAGTGTATATATTGAGATTGTTAAAATGGCTTGCATGCATAATTGCACATAAATGAAATGTGACTTCTTAATTGATGTCGAATGTCGGACTACGGTCCGATGATAGTAACTATGATTGACTGAGTGTATGCAAATATGCATAAGACATTCTACTGCATGAATACATAAAAGATAATGAGAGTTGTGACCAGAGTAGTCAACAATAAGTAAAGAGCTTCGTGCTCGACATCGATGATTGAGCCTCGTGCTCAACGACAATGAGCCCTTTATGGGACGATTTACAATGAGCCCTTTATGGGACGATTCACAATGAGCCCTATATGGGACGGTTTCAATGAGCCGATATCCATGGGTACGGGACAGTTTAGACACTCGGTCACAACAAAGTAATTCAATGGAAAGTGGGTTTCATGCACATATGCATAACATGATTGATTTGATTGTACAGAATGTGATTGGTTGAATTACTTGTATTGAATGGGACTACAACACTGTATTGAATGGGAATGTGACATTATGTGTTGAATGGGAATGATAAACTTGATTGAATGATCGATTTGATTATATTGAATATGACATTGTATCGTCATAATGAAAATATGAAACTGTATGTGAATGTGAGGTGTGATAGGGAATATGAAATGTGACTTAATGGAAATGAAAGTATGTGTTATATGTTATGTGATTGGATGGACCATCGATGATGGTCACTCACTGAGTTCGCAAAACTCACCCAAAATTTGCATCTATTTTTCAGGTCTTGAAGAATACCCGGTTTGACACGGGAGTACTGTATACAAGTAAAAGAAAGAAGTCGGGATCGGTTTAAATGCAGATTAGTGTATTTCTATTCTCTGATTTTCTGTATTATTGCTTAAGCCAGTTTGTAAAATCAACAGATTGGAGTTAATTGTATTTATGAAAAGGGCCCCGAGTCCATTGAATGGTGTGTGTAAACTGTTTTCGTATATGTTAATGTGTATGTGTGTGTGAAGGAAAAAAAATGTATACTGAGTTTTAATCGACTGATGTAGTACGCCACCCTCGCGGGGCACGGACTCGGATATCACCAAAGATATCGGGTTCGGGTCACTCGGGAGTGGGGTGTTACATAAACCGCCCGAACATGCGCAATCGAAGACTTTCTACTCAAGGCATCCGCCACTACATTGGCCTTGTCCGGATGATACTCAATCAGCAAATCATAATCCTTAAGCAACTTAATCCACCTTCTCTGCCTCAAATTCAGTTCCTTTTGGCTCAACAAGTACTTCAGACTCTTATGATCGGTAAAGATCCTCGTCCGAACTCCATACAAATAATGCCGCCAAATCTTTAAAGCAAAGATCACAGCTGCCAACTCCAAATCATGTGTCAGATAGTTTAACTCATAAGGCTTCAACTTCCTCGAAGCATAAGCAATCACCCGATCTCCCTGCATCAAAACACAACCAAGACCCTTCCTCAAAGCATCACTGTACACGGTATAACCTTCATCTCCCGATGGCAAAATCAAAATCGGAGCACTAGTCAACCTGTGCTTGAGCTCCTCGAAGCTCCTCTGACACTCGTCACTCCAAAAAACCTTCTGATTTTTCCTTAACAACTTCGTCATCGGAGCGGCTATCATGGAGAATCCCTCCACAAATCTCCGGTTCCAAACCCAGAAAACTCCTCACCTCTGCTATATTCTTCGGGGCTTCCCAATTCACCACAGCTTCTATCTTCTTTGGATCCACATGAACTCCTTGCTCTGAGATCACGTGTCCAAGAAATGCAACTTCTCTCAGCCAAAATTTGCATTTATCGAATTTGGCATACAACTCATGCCTCCTCAAAGTCTCCAAAGAAATCCTCAAATGCTCCTCATGCTGCTCCTCACTCTTGGAATAAACCAATATATCATCAATAAAGACAATGATAAATTGGTCCAAGAATGGCTTAAAAACCCAATTCATCAAATCCATAAACAGCTGCAGCAAAGATTCACAATCCAAAGGGCATAACCAGAAACTCAAAATGCCCATACCGAGTCCTAAAAGCAGACTTCGGCACATCCGACTCCTTAATCCTCAACTGGTGATAACCCGATCTCAAGTCTATCTTGGAGAACACCTTCGCCCCTTGCAAATGATCAAACAGATCATCAATGCGAGGAAGCGGATATCGGTTCTTCACAGTAACTTGATTCAACTTCCGGTAATCTACACACATCCTCAACGATCCATCTTTCTTCTTCACAAAAAGAACCGAAGCTCCCAAAGGCGAAGAGCTCGGTCTAATATACCCTTTCTCAAATAACTCCTCCAACTGCTCCTTAAGCTCTTTCAATTCCGTCGGAGCCATCTGATAAGGCGGAATTGAAATCGGCGTTGTACCTGAAAAAAGCTCAATGGGAAACTCAATTTCCCTAGCTAGCGGTAGTCCTGGTAATTTCTCGGGAAAGACATCCGAGAATTCCCTGACTACTGGAATATCCTCCAGCTTCTCTCTATCTGCCCTGGTTTTTACCACATAGGCCAAGAATGCCTCACATCCTTTACTCATCATCTTTTCTGTTTTCAATGCTGAAACAATTCTGGGCAGACTCGCTTTCCTGTCCCCATTAAACATCACTTTTTTGCCATCACCCAAATCAAACTCCACTGTCTTTTGTTTACAATCCAAACGAGCGTTGTACCTCTCTAAGGTATCCATACCCAATATCACATCCAATCCTCCCATCTTTAGTGGCATCAAATCCACCACAAGAAGTTCTCCATCAATACAAATCTCACAACCTCTATATACTTGACTAATCACAATGTACTGGCCGATTGGAGTACTCACCATCAGCGAAGTTTCCAAAGGGCTCACAATCCTATCACACACAGGTCTACTTGAAGAAACAAATGAGTGAGGAGAACCTGGATCAATCAAAGCTATCACATCATCAGCAAAAAGTCAAATCATACCAGTCACAACATCCGGAGCGGTCTTTGCATCCTCCCGAGTCATTGCAAACACCCTAGCCGGTGCCTGCCCCCTCGGTCTCCTCGGAAGACTCACCCTCTTGGCTGCATCTGAACTGCCCACTTCTGTTGCAGTCCTCTATCCCATGGTCTCTGTCCTCCTCGGAGCTTGCATCTGGCCTCTCTCTTGTCGTGGAGGCTGAGGACACTCTCTGGCAATGTGTCCCTTCTCCCCACAGTTGAAACAAGCTCCTGTCAATCTGAAGCACTCTCCTCTATGAGATCTTCCGCAGTGCTCACACTTCGGGATGAATGACCTATCTCCATCACCCCTTCTACCGCCGCCCACCGTGGAGGCTTGGTGAGAAACAGTAGAAGTCCTCATCGGCCTAGGTCGGCTCGCACCACTGTTCCTCTCCTCCGACTGAATAGGGAAACTCCTAGCACTCCTGTCTGGCATCGGAGTACTAGTGCTACCTCCCCTCCTGGACTGCTCTCTGCCCTTTCTCTTCTTATTCATAACACTCTTGATATTTTCAATATTTTCTACCCTCAAGGCTGCCTCAACCAGCTGTTGAAAATCACAGAAGTTCTGCACTATAACTTTCTCTCTGATGGCCAAGTGCAGACCTGACTCAAACCGGCGACACCTAGCAGCCTCACTCAGTAGCAGATCTGAAGCATATCTCGCCAACTGCGTGAACCGACGCTCATACTCACTCACTGACATCTCCCTCTGAGTGAGACTCAGAAACTCCCTCTGCTTCTGCTGAATGTATATCTCAGACAAATACTTCTTCTTATAGGCAACCACGAAATCTTGCCACGCCAACCCTACTGGCCTCATCTGACTCCCTAGTACAGTCTCCCACCAGTGAAGAGCATCTCCCTGAAGCAAACTGGCAACATAGATGACTCTCTCGTCATCCTCACACTCCATCTAATCCAGCACTCTCTCAGTCTTTCTCAGCCAAGTCTCGGCTTCTTCTGGATCTGATGTCCCAAAGAAATCAACTGCCCCATACTTCCTCAACCTATCAAATCGTCTCCCCTTCTGAGCTGAGGCTGAAATAGAAGGCTGTGGCATCTTGCCCATAGCCTGAACAAATGCCTGAGTAAAGGCCTGGAACAACCTCGGATCCAAAGGAGGCACTTGCTCCTGCATAGCTGGCGACTCCTGAGACTGCGACAGCATGGGCTCACTACCTAGCCCTACAGAAGCCTCAGCATTCCCTGGGGCTACTGACTCATCAGTCCTCTCCTCTCCCGTCGGAGAGTCAGGTGCAATGAATCCTTGCAAAGCTCCTCGTGTCCTTCTACGAGGTGGCATCATACTCCTTCAAAGGGAAACACTAAGGATTAGCTACAGGTCAATCTACATGTATGCATGATATGCATGTCACTTAATCAATGCAACAATTAATCAGATAGCAAACAATTCATCCTACTATGCAGTCTAAGTCGAGGACACTGAACCTAAGCACTCTGATACCAAACATGTTGGGCCCGGGTCCCGGATCCCCATTCCCCAGGCTGCCCCTCGGGTCGCGCCGACGACGGGTGCTCAAATACCTTCGGACCCGATCCCAACATCCATACATATACACAATTCGATTCACACATATACTTATATCTGCCATTTCGCACACATCAAAGCACAATTAAACACCCCAAACATTAAGGGGCTTCATGTCATTATAGCCTGTGGGAAATTCAACAATAGTCTCAACCATTCATAATACAAAATAAAATGTAAATCCAAAATACATGAGTATGCTCCATGTTGAAATGCTTGGCGGGCTAACCAAAATACTAACTTAATGTAAGGCTCCTAATTAGCTGGAAGTTTCCGATGCCTCGCAAGGTCAATTATCGTCTCGATCTGCACCTGAGGAGGGGAGAGTAATGGGGTGAGCTGCGAAGCTCAGTGACATATACGTTTATAGCCATTGGCAACGAGCCACACAATCAAGAATATATGTATATTCATGTAGCAACCATATAACGAGTCAAGATTCATCCAATGATTCACACTCACATAAACAAATTTCATGCAAATTTCTGTTTCTCAGCATAACAATTATTATGCATCAATTCTATCAAATCAATCATGAATGCACACAAATGGTTCGAGAGTTCCGTAAACGATCCGGATAAACCGAAGTTAAATCCATAAACTATCCGAGTCTGATTTCTCAAGGATCTCGTTGCCTCAAGTGGCGGTAGGGAAAGGCTTTATGTCGGCGCACGTGACTCCATCCGTAACTCTCTTACCCAAACAAAACACATAATCCATTCGATTCGTGCTCAAAGCATTTTTCACAGTTTTCTAAATTCTCATTCTTGTCTATTGCCATAAGGCCTATCAAGCCATGCATAATCATAATCAAAATGCACATTCAATATTTCTCATGTAATTCAATACCAGCAAGATCATATCATGCAAGCAAGTAAGCATAGACAAGGCAATTTGCCCATACACACAATAACCATAAACATATTACCCACCTAATATCGCTCGAGTATCCGACTCACTGGTGTCCTTCCTCTTGCGATTGGGTCAGGTCGGCTTGGTTTCCTATAATAACCATGTTCTCATTCAATCAATATCCATAGTAAATATTCAAAGCTTGGAAATCCAAAATAAAGCATTAAAAGTCTATATCCAACTTCCATCTAAAATTCCGAACCCTTAGAGGCTAATTCCGAACCCCCTTCTTCATAAAACTCGTAGACCTTATTTCTAGTTCACAACGAAACTGAAATCACCTCAATTGGACATCTACAACCCAAGATATGCCCAAAAATCTCCTTCAAAAAACTTGGGTGTTTGCCGCGGCGAAGGTACGCTCGCTGCGGCGAGCCAAATTTCTTCGTACGTCGCGACGAACCTTCCTCGCACGTCGCGACGAACCTTCCTCTCGCACGTCGCGGCGAACAAGCTACCGCACGTCGCGACGAGCAAGCTGCCGCACGTCGCGACGAGCAAGTTGCCGCATGTCGTGGCGAATAAATATTTATTCGTCGCGACGTTGCTTCCCCCTCTCGCACGTCGCGGCGTGTTCATACGCACGTCGCGACGTGCGGGTCTAGAGCTCGACTCCGAAACCCAGTTTTTCTGCATGTCCACACTTTAATCCTTCCACAAACACAAATGCAACACATCAAAACATTATATCAAGACTTATACCACATTTCTAACCCATTCTAAGCGTCCAATCCATCATAAATGCAACAACCCAGAAAGTTCTAACCATTTTCCTTCTGAAAACCCTAAAACCTTCGATTCTCTTCATTCCTACTATCTTCTCAATTTAAATCTAACCAAACCAAGTTCAAACAAAGCAAATCTTACCCGGAAATGTCTTAGATCGGTCGAAAAACGTCAAATGTCGAAAATCTCTTTTCTCTTCTCTTCCTCTCCACCGACGGCTTCTTCTTCTCCTTTCTTCTCTTTTTCCTTCTTTTCTCTTCTCTTTTCTTTCTAAGCCTAATTTTTTAAACCTAAAGGGAAAGCACAATGACCACAATACCCCTCCTACTAAGCCTTAACCTATCCAAAGTAAGTAACTTCCCAAAATACCCTCATAAACTTTTATCTTATAATTCTCATTTCAACCACATTAAACGCAAATACACCTCAATTATCCACTAATACTCCCAAATTAATCAAACGAAAGCATAATCACATACTTAACACAATTCATGCTTAATATCATCATATAAAAAAATTCAGGGTCCAACATGCAAGCCATGACGCTGAAGTCGATTATGCATGAAGCCTTGACCTTCGCCATGGCGAACTCAATTTCTCGCTTCGAGATGTTTTGATGTTTTGAGCATATCTCTTTCTACAGAAGTCCTATTGAGGTGATTTTTGATGTGTTGTAAACTAGAGTCATAGATCTACAAGTTTTGTGACGTAATGAAGTTCTTAATCAGTCTCTGAGGATATGAAATTTTGGATGCAAGTTAAGAATAGAAATATTGTTTCAGCATGAGTTATTGAATGGGATTTTGGTTCTTGTTTTAGGAAATCAAGTGAGGCAAGAGGATCAAGAGGTTCAAGAGGAAACTCATTCCTAGGCAAGAACAAGCAAGGAATTCAAGGTGGGTACATGTTTATAATAGAGTAAATAAGTTACTCATTGCTTTGTTCAAATCAAGAAAGATTTAATGCTTTAAATTGCATCATCAATGATTGCATTACATGCTATTGTGGAATGATTATATTTTGCTATATGATTTGCATTCATGATTATTAAAAAGGTTTCAAAAGGGGTTTTCTCCTTTCAAGAATACATATACATGAAATCATGTTTTACGAAATATATGAAAAGTAAGTTTCTAAACAAGTGCCAGTTTGGCAATCAAGTTTACAAGACTTTGAATCATGCATGTTATGTGGGTTTGCGGTATGTCCCTCAAGAACAGTCAAGTGTACATTGACTCACGAAAAGGCTTCTCCCGCCTGCCTGCAAGTGGCACAGGGTTCCTCAAAAGGATTCCCTCAAGAAACTACATCTACACATAACCATTTCAATGGGAATGTGTAGTACATCATGAATCAGGGACTAACCCAAATCATTATGTTATGTTATGTGTTTATGATCTGTTTTTATGTTTCATGCATCATGAATTGTTCATGAATCAAGCATTTCAAGATAATGACTTATGCATGCTCAATTGCTATGATTTCAACAAGTACCACGATAATGAGTTATTTTTTAAGTTTATTTCTATATTATAAATATGTTCCCACGAGCTTTATAGCTCACCCCCTCTATTCTCCCCCATTCAGGTGACGAGCAAGAGATCGAGTGAGTCACGAGTTATGGCAGCACTCCATTTTTTTCGTTATGATGTATTTTTGGAAGTCAAGCCTTTAGTTACATTTCTAGTTTATTGGTTCAAGTGTATTTTGTATTTTGGCTCTTGAACTCGAGTTGTAATTTGGTTTGAAATGTTATTACACTACAAGAAATAAGAGGTTTACCGACGGAAATTACCGTCGGTAAACAACGGATTTCCGTCGGTGAAATTAATCACCGACGGAATATGGTGGAGAGAAAATCAGTCGGTGAAATGCCCGAAGCAAAACTTACCGACCGAATTTTTTCGTCGCAAATTCACGATGGAATTACCGACCGAAACATTGTTGTCGGTATTTATTTAACGACAGAATGATTATTACAATTCCGTCGGAGAAATATTACTACGGTCATTAAGTCCGTCGATGAGGTGATGTAATCTGCGACGACATTTATCGACAGTTTAGGTTACCGTTGGTAAATAAGTGGGTCATTTTCGGCAAAAATTTTTCCGTCGATAATGAGTGATTAAATTTTTTTATATTTGTTGTTATAATAATGATTATATTATATATTCACTTTATTAATTTGTGTTGCGTAAGAATAATGAATCATGAGAACATTAGTAATTAATAAACTAAAAAAGAAAATAATATAATTATTAAAAGTAAGATATAACAAATCTCTGATGTTTTTAATTAAAAACACATGATAATGTTATAGTTCTTATCGTCGTAATGATCATGGATGCTCTGGCTGTTTCTGCCCCCTCTTTAACATTTCCATCTCCGCCTAAGCTTAGCCATCTCCTCCGCATCTTTGTTTGTCCTTGGCCATCTGCTCCATCTCTGCTCTCATCTTAGTCACCGCTCCATCTCCTCTCTCATCCTATGCTTGCTCCATACGCCTCAAATGACTCTTTCATCTTTGAAACTTCTTGCGATTCCGCTCTCGGTTGTTACATCATATGCAGACTCATCTCCTCCCTCACCTTAGCTATATGCTCCATATCTTTGGTGATGTTGAGTAATCATTGCTTTCGTTTTGATTAGCCCGATTGCTTTCGTTTTGATTAGCCATTTTTTCGTTCGCTTTCATGAGCTATCTGTTCCTTTAATGAGTCCCTTGTGGCCGACTCCGATACATCATGAGATTGAGATGGCGGCGCAGATCTTCTTTGTCTAGAAAGGGAAGGCGTGAATAACAAGCGTTTGCATATGAGCCCAGCTGAATATTCTTCCACGACAGTCCCCCCATAAGCGACATCAAGATATGTTTGAGTCTAATCCACGGTAGTTCCTCCCGAGATTGTATTTGGATATTTTCTAGTATTTGATCTATTAGGAAGCAATCTTTACGTTAGTAAATAAGCTATAATTGTTAAAAATTATTAAAATATGTTAATTTCACTAACATTGACTTCTCGACATCGATTTGTTGATGAAGGTGACACCATCATGTTTCTTCGTGTGGGTGTGCACAAATACTGCATAGTTGTAGGCTTCGTGCCAAAGTGCCTTTTCCTACACGTATAACTTAAATTGTCGATGTTAACTAGTATTTTAAAATTTTTGCCGAGTTTCCTCTGTATATATGATATTTGCCACTGTTCAACAATGAAAATAACTTCACTGACCATATGGCACCGGACATTTATATCATAATCACATTGTTCAATAAAACAAAGTAAGATATATGTTAAAATGTCAAGAGAAATTAGATACTTACTAATCTATGTGCATGCTCGTTGTGGGTAATTGATCCTCCGTATGCTTTGCAAGACTTCGGCCCCCCCCTCCATATCATTGGCGAATTACGCTCGAGATATGGACATTGCTGCAGTGATGTCTAATATTAGTTCAATGACTCCAAATTTCCTCCGAATATAGCGCGTCGCACACCAACCTTGCGTATTTGATTAATTAAGTCGCGATAACGATGTCGTGCTTTCTTTTCCCATTGTTTATACATGTTGGCTGGACACAAGAATCCCGATAAAATTCTTTACGAAATTTAGATGAGTAAGAATAAGAAAATGTTAAAATGTTGTATGAACATTATGAATATAAAGCAACGTAACAAGAAAATAACAATTATGTGTACCTCAAACTCTTGAAAATATAATTGCTTTGTGGTGTCAGCTAAATTTTTCCAAACATAACCCTCAGGTTCAATTCTTTGCTTGAACGAGGAAGTCATATTTCTTGAAATTGGTCCAGACGGAACCAACCTAACATATCAAGTGATGTTACCCTATGTACATATTGGTAAAAGTAAAAGTTGATAATAAGCAAATTGTTAAGTGCTTTGATATCACTTACTGGTCATTGACAATAGAAACAAACTTTCTGCCATCAGGTCCCTCAGCGCCAGGCTGACGGACGTCTCCTGCATCCGATATGCTAGTGTTGGACGATATATGCGTTGGGGAAGGGGATGATGTAGGCTGAGAAGAAGTCGGTGATGCCTCAACTGCAACTCCCGGCACCAGAGGTGAAGATGGTGAGTCAATAGGTGTGGTTGATTGTGATGAACCACCTTCACTGTAATGTCCCCCGAACATGGTTCGAAACCACGGTGGCATGAAGTCACGTTGTCTCTTTGGTCCCATTCTTTTCCAGAAATTCAATTTCCCACAATTCTCTACATGTACAATCTATAATTTGAATGCAATATTCTACACAACACATAGAGGAGAAACTATGGCAATATATGAAGGTTAACAAATTGTTATCAACCATAAATTAACCTTAACAGTAATATAAATATGCAATGTTCACTTTTAATGTGTTACGGATACAACAATAATTGAACGTGAAGGCAAAGGGTAAACATGTCTGGTAGTACATGTAGGAAAATCCCGGGAGGTACATCACATGTACAGGCAGCGGAAAACAAAAATTTTTGTTCCCGGGACCTTCCCGAACCCAGGATCCAGTATCCGTATGAAGACATAAACCTAAATAGCCAAAGAGACTATCTCTAAAGGTGATCCACGCAGAGATCGAGAAAACATAACCGAGTCAAACCCTTTGACCGGAATAGCTAGAACAGTTAAGAGCTGCTAGACCTTACCTCATCTAGAGAGCTTGAGAAGGCGTTGGAACTTTGTGCTTGGAGAAGAAGAGAAGTGATGATGCTTGAAGAAGAAGACATGAAAACCATTTTCAAAGGAAACTTAACTCTTAAGCTTCCATTTCTTCTTTTCCTCTTGGCACCACCGTCGACTACTCCATCCCTTAGCCTTCTTATTTTTCTCTTTTAACTCTTAAAAGAGTTTAATAAGAGATGGCCAAGTGTGTGGCTTAATAGCCACACATTTCTTAATGAATAAAGTAATAAGGTTTGACTTTTCAAACCTTCCCATCTCCTTTTCTCCCATTCCAACGAAGATGCTTATATATTTATATATATTAATTAATTATTTACTTAATTAATTAATATATATAATTGCTTAATGATCCAATCAAGCTGGGAATTGGTCCTACAAACTCTATCGACCCCGATCTTTGAAACGACTCGGAAACCTTTCTTAGCAATATTGATGTCGCGATCTCATGGGACATATACCAATCCATTGGGATCCATTTAATCTAATGCTCTCCATAATTGGAACTCGTCCAATTACTATTTTCTGATTCTGAAACACTCTTAAGCGTGTGACCACTTTAGGCTCCGGTTATGTTGTACTTAGATTAACAATTAATCTGAGCAAGTCATGAGCGGTATCTAGCAACACATCATGACCCCAATTGACCGGAAAGTAATCGGTTTGATGTATTCATCACGACCGGATCACGAACCCTTCCATGTACAATTACTGTGCAATTCGTCCTTTCACCATCCTATACCCCACTTGGTTATGAGTATGGTCAAAGTGTCAACTCTTACTAGACCGAGTCTAGCCCAGTGATAACAGATCTCGCCCTAGGACTCATTACTCTATATGTCCATGAAGACACTCTTCATGACATATTCACTCTGCCGAGATTTACAAGTAATGATCGACAAGAGGCCGTGGGTATCTCTTACGCTAATCCGTAGTGGTGAATCCTTTATTGGCTACTCAATTACCTTGAATACCTCAAGTCGTACCCAAGCACCACCTATGAGTTACCTCGGAAGGCAACAAGGAATGGAGTCAAAGCACGAATCGGTATCAAGATATCCTTGAGTATCTCAAGTCTAAGGATACTTGCACCATTGCTATGATGAGATTATCGCGACACTAGATAAGATATCCATGTGATGATCTCATGGCAGTCATCCAATGAACTTACTACTGCTAGTAAGCATCCACATGTCAATTCTAAATATCTCATATTTACGGTTTACGAGATCCACCGCTTGATCCAATCGAGGAATATGACATGTGCTAGTCTATCCGGATTAATGATGTCCGGTCTCATTAATCCTATGACTAGGAGAATTTGAATCTTGACACAATTGCACATGATAGGAATCTCGATAGTATGATCACATCATAATTTCCTTCATGCTATGTCATATATCATGGACTTCATTAATCGATTAAAGATCCAATCAATTCATAAACAATGTTCATGAACATCAAATTAATGAATTATGCCTTTTCTTTATTTATTCATTCGACCGCATATATTTGTGAATAAAAGCGCTAAAGGGATTGCCTTTAGGGCACAAATAAACGATCTGATCCTTGAATAAGTCGACTTATGCAATGTACAAGTCGACTTATCGGTACTTTTTCAAGAACAAGTCGACTTATCAGTAGTACAAGTCGACTTGTACTTACAAATCTCCCACTTGACCTAAAGCCAATCGCCTTAGTATCCAATACCATAAGCGAGTCCATGAGATTCACAATTCTCCTGTGACAATGGCTTTGTCAACGGAACAGCAACACTTTGCTCCGTGGGAATTCTCTCTATCAGGATATCATCTCGACTAATGATCTCCCGAATCGGCGAAGTACATGTTGGGATCGTCGATGAGACCTTGGTTCCTTTGCCTGCGCACTAGCCCCATTGTATCACAATACAATCCTATGGGCCCATCACAGCTAGGGACCAGATCAAGTTCAGTAATGAACTTCTTGATCTAAACCGCTTCCTTTGCGCATCTCATGCGGCAATGTACTCTGCCTCGGTTGTTGAATCAGCAGTCCTCTCTTGTTTGGAATTCTTTCCAACTGACCGCCACGTTATTCAGTGTGAATGTATATAACCTGATTGTGATACAGAATCATCCTTATCAGATTAAATACTAGCATCGAATGCCCGCTCACTTGGAGATTTCCATCTCCATAGTTCAAGAAAACATCCTTAGTGCTTCGCAAGTACTTGAGGATATTCTTGACAGCCACCCAGTGACCCTCACCAGGATCCGATTAGTATCTGCTCGTAACACTTAGAGCATTCGATACATCGGGCTACGTACATAGCATCGTTTCATGCTAAACCTCTTTGGCATCTCATCTATGTACGATGCTTGTGAAAGACCAAGCAACCTTTTGATTTATCTGCATAAATCTATATCCCAAGGATATAGATTACTTTACCAAGGTCTTTCAAGGCAAATTGTTTGGACAACCAAATTTTAACTGATTGCAGCATAGAGACATCGTTTCCTAGTAACAGTATGTCATCTACATACAACACAAGGAATACGATTGCAGTCCCATTAACCTTCTTATACACACAATGATCATCCGAATTTTGTGAGAAATCAAACTCTTTGATTGACTCATCTAAACGGATAATCCAACTCCTGGATGCTTGCTTCAATCCAAACATGGATTTCTGAAGCTTGCATACGTTTTCGTCATCGATGGAAGTGAAGCCTTCAGGTTGTGTCATACACATCCTCGGGTAGATTTCCTCTCAGGAAAGCTGTCCTCACATCCATTTGCCATATCTCATAATCATAATGAGCGGCAATGGCTAGGAGTATCCTAATGGATTTAAGCATTGCTACGGGGCTGAAGGTTTCGTCATAGTCAACTCCTTGTCTGTGACGAAATCCTTTGGCCATTAGCCTCACTTTATAGGTAATCAAATTACCATCCATGTTAGTTTTCTTCTAAAACCTCTTTGCACCCTGTGGGTTTTATCCCTTCAGGTGTAACAACCAAAGTCCATACTTGGTTTTCATTTTAGATTTCATGGCATAAAGCCATGTTCCAGACTCTGAACTCTTCAGAACCTGTTCATAGGTAGTAGGCGCATCATTTGGTATGAGCAATACGCCATTCTGTTCCTCGCGAGAAATCCATATCTCTCGGGAACAGTGCGTATCCTACTTAACCTACGAAATTTGTGTGTAGTAGAAGGTTGAACTGTTACCTCATCTATATGAGTGGCAGTTTGAGTTCAGCGATTGATACTGTGTTTGTTCGAGCATCTTGAACTTCTCCAAGTTCAACTTTGCTCCCACTGTCCTCTTGTAAAAGAAACTATTTCTTTAAGAAAACAGCATGCTTGGAAACAAACAACTTTTGTTCCTAAGCAAGGTAGAATTGATATTCCACGAACAAACACTTGTCGACTTTTACATCAAGTGTATTCGATCGTGTCCGCTTCACGAAGGCAGACAATCCCAAACTTTCAGCTAAGAAAGATAGGGTTTCAGTTAGTCCATATCTCCATATGGAGTAACATCAAGCATCTTTGATGGAACTACTGTTTAGCAAGTAAGCAATTTGTCTCAAGCGCATATTCCCAAAGCGTGCAAAACCTATCATCAATCGCACCATGTCTAACAAGGTTCGATTTCTCCTTTCGATCACACCATTGTCTTTGCGGCGTGTAAGGAGGAGTGTCTTGAGATAAAATCTCATGATCTACGAGATAATCCAAAGCTGTTGGTGTAAGTATTTTCCACCACGATCGATCGTAATGTATTCATACTTTTACCAAGTTAGTTTTCTACTTCATTTCGAATTATTTGAACTATTCAAATACTTGATTTGTATCTCATCGAATCTGAGATACCTATATCGTGAATAATCACCGATAAAAGTAATGAAGTAAAAACAACCACTTTCGCATGGATGGACATCGGACCACATACATCCAAATGTATCGGTCTAATATTCCATTCACTTGTTCACCCTTTCCTTTAAAGGATAACTTAGTCATCTTGCCTAATAAACAAGATTCGCATGTGTCATATGATTCATAATCAAATGACCCTAAACATCCACTCTTATGGAGCTTAGCGATGCGTGTCTCATTTATATGGCTGTTCGACAATGCCATAAGTAAGTTGATTTTAAATTATCTCAATTATGTCTTTTCGCGTCATTGATATTCATAATTGGATATGACATATCTAATATGTCAATTCCATTGCATAATGTACCAATACCATAGAGCTTTCCATTGCAACTAATATAGCAACCATTGCTACTAAAAGTCAAATGGAAATTAGCTCTAATTAAACATAAAACATACAATATGTTCTTTGTTTAAAACAGGTACAAAATGACAATCATCCAATTTGAATACAAGCCCAGTAGGGAGTAACAAGACATAAGTGCATACGGCTAATGTAGCAACTCTTGCTCCATTACCTACACAAAGGTCTAGTTCTCCTTTTATGAGCTTTCTACTGTCCCTGAGGCCCTGCATAACATTTCATATGTATGAGCCACATCCGGTATCAAAGACCGATATGTTTTGATCAGGAATAGTATTAACCTCAATGACAAACATATTTGAAGAAGTAGAGGCATCTGATGCCTTCTTCTGCTTCAAGGACTCAGATAGATTTTACGGTTTAGCCTCTGGTGGCTAGACTTGCCCTGATGAAAGCAAAATCCTTTTGGGAAAAATACTTTGGTTTTCTTCTTGTTGGCACTTCCCTTTGGTTTCTTGGCCTTTTTCTTCTTTGAACTAGAAGAAGAAGCATCCACCATTAGCACTTGCTATCTATCTTGATAGCCTTTTCATTTGTCGTGAGCAGATTGATCAGCTCAGGAATTGTTGTGGATATTTGGTTTATCCGATAGTTTAACACGAACTGTGAATAACCATCAGACAATCCAACCAAAATTAAGTCTCTACTTAACTCATAATCCATTACAAATCCTAAGACGGCCAATCTCTCAATATAGCCATTCATCTTGTGGTATCTTGCATGGCAGATTGTCCCAGAGCCATCTTTAATGATGAAAAGAAGCCTTGAGGTCTTGAACCTTTCAGACCGAGCTTGCTCAACAAACAGCTCCCTAAGATGAAATATTATAGTGTGTGCATCCATAGACTCGTGCTGCTTCTGCAGCTCTAGTGACATCGAGGCAAGCAGCCATGTCACTGTCCTTCAGATGCTTACGATATGCCTTCTGATCATCATCAGAAGCATTGACAACAGGTGCATCTGGAAGTGGAACATCTAGGACGTATCCCAGTTCCTCAGATCTGAGAACAATTCTCAGATTCCTTAGCCAATCAAGAAAATTCAGTCCAGAATAGAGAGCGAAAATTCACACTGAATGACTTCTTCAATCAACCTAAACGCGATAGAGAGAAGGAATGATAGGATAGAAATGCCTGCATGATCATAAGGACTTGCATGACATGCATATGGCTCCTACTAGTTTCCTAGAATCCATAACCCTCTTTACGAATCCAGAGAAACGATGTGACATAATGTCCTAGTGGGTCGATATCAGACATTGCTAAGAGTAACCTTGAGTTTGCCCAACAAGCCACTGACTTAGGTCAATCGGTAGGTATCGGTCATACCAATTGTATCATCGATAACAGGCATTGAGAATGACCTTGGATTTGTCCAACAAGCCACCTTATGTCTCGGGAGGTATCGGATATACCAATTACATCTTAGACCTGACTATCAATCGGTCTTTATCAACTTGTTGATGTATGCACTTCATTGGGTATCAACTCTTTGATGCGCATACATCTAATGTATGCTACCCAACTGACTTTCGCCTCATCACGTTGACCTTGAGGTTAGCTCAACAAATCAACGCTTCTAGGAAAACCGACCCATTAATCCAGAAAATCTCATTTTCATGGTTTGAACATATTCAGTATAGAGTGAGCTTGAGGTTAGCTCAACAACCTGACCTATAAGAACTCGGTTCTTACCATATTAATGGAAGGCGTTAGTTTTCATATACCGAGGAGGATTTGGGTCTCTAGACTCCAAGCTTAAAGATTATAGTCATGAAGACTATATGGAATGATTTAGGTTTCATCGATCGTATTGAATCAATCCTTATAATCATCCATCATCCGACTGAGCATGCCACAAGTCGACTTTCATCAAATGCAAGTCGACTTATGCTTCTGCCCACACACAAGTCGACTTGTATGACACAAGTGGACTTATGTCACCTGCCCGTGAACAAGTCGACTTATGAGGTACTACAAGTGGGCTTATATCGAGATCTGAACAAGTGGACTTATTACATACACAAGTCGACTTATCCAAAAACTTCTTGAACAAGTGGACTTATTTCACATACAAGTCGACTTATCCGAGAAATATGCTAAAAACTCTAATCGCTAATTCCTCAATTAATGCAATTCCAATTCACAACACCTACATACCTAGGGTAATATCTGTTAATTGATGCCTCAATGAACACTTCATTGATTCATGAAAGCCTTAAATAGTCAAACTATATGAAAAGCTTGAAATGAGTCAAAACTCATTAATTTCCAAACAATTTAGGAACACCCAAATTATCATCCTAAGCATCTCTAGCTAGCATATACATTATCAAATTTACTTCAGCACATGCCATAAAAAAATATGACGGTCAAAACAAACAAGATAATGCAATATACTAACGAGACGCTAATGTGACCAATTCGGCATTAAAAAATTCTTGGAAAAGGTAATTCAAGAAATTCAGTTTGGCAATCATACTACATCAAGATAACACATTTTTAATCATATTAAAAATGGTGCAAGGCATTGGAACTGAAAAATCACACTCAATCAAGCCAAGCAAAACAGTCTCAACAATTTTCACCAAAACTGTCCAGTTCTGTACATTGCTTGAAATGATCAATGAAACAATTTCAATAAATCATGAGAAAATTATATAGGTTACTAAATGTTCAGAACATGCTACATGAATTTTTTCAGGATTTTAGGCCATCAAAAACTCAGTAAACCTAAATAACAAAACCGATTCAAAATCTGTGTTCATCAGCACAGCAATTCCCAACAGCATAGAATAAATTCGTGAATAAATATCCAATCACCTTGAAATCCAATTTCCATGCTCACAGATATTCACCAACATCTTAGAGACATGTAGGTGAAGGAAAATCCAGAAAACGATTTTTCTAGAATTTATTCTCGATTTTATACTACTGCCTGTTCCAGAATCGTTTCACAAAACAGCATCTGTAACCTTAGGGAATTAATTAGCAAAACTATATCAAATCAAATCGATAAATTCTGAAAATTCATAGACATATTCTCTAACATGTTATGAACAATCCTGGGCAGAAAAAGTTCGAAAACCCTATCTCTATAGCAATTCGAAATCTGGGCAGTACACATGCATCAACATCAACAGCACTTAGGGTTTCTGATCTCGCTTAGGTTTTAGCTTCATACGGGATACCAGACGCTCTGATACCACTGTAGGAAAATCCCGGGAGGTACATCACATGTACAGGCAGCGGAAAACAAAAATTTTTGTTCCCGGGACCTTCCCGAACCCAGGATCCAGGTATCCGTATGAAGACATAAACCTAAATAGCCAAAAGACACTATCTCTAAAGGTGATCCACGCAGAGATCAGAAAACCTAACCGAGTCAAACCCCTTTGACCCGGGAATAGCTAGAACAGATTAAGAGCTGCTAGACCTTACCTCTGTCCTGGAGAGCTTGAGAAGACGTTGGAACTTTGTGCTTGGAGAAGAAGAGAAGTGATGATGCTTGAAGAAGAAGACATGAAAACCATTTTCAAAGGAAACTTAACTCTTAAGCTTCCATTTCTTCTTTTCCTCTTGGCACCACCGTTGACTACTCCATCCCTTAGCCTTCTTATTTTTCTCTTTTAACTCTTAAAAGAGTTTAATAAGAGATGGCCAAGTGTGTGGCTTAATAGCCACACATTTCTTAATGAATAAAGTAATAAGGTTTGACTTTTCAAACCTTCCCATCTCCTTTTCTCCCATTCCAACGAAGATGCTTATATATTTATATATATTAATTAATTATTTACTTAATTAATTAATATATATATAATTACTAAAGCATTCAGTCAAGCTGGGTTGGTCCTACCGACCTCTCGGCCCCGATCTTTGAAACTTGACTCTAAACCTTTCTTAGCAATATTGATGTCGCGATCTCATGGGACATATCCCAATCCATTGGGATCCATTTAATCTAATGCTCTCCATAATTGGAACTCGTCCAATTACTATTTTTCTGATTCTCGAAACACTTTTAAGCGTGTGACCCTTTGGGCTCCGGTTATGTTGGCCACTTAGATTAACAATTAATCTGAGCAAGTCATGAGCGGTATCTAGCAACACATCATGACCCCAATTGACCGGAAAGTAATCGGTTTGATGTATTCATCACGAACAGGATCACGAACCCTTCCATAGACAATTACCGTGCAATTAGTCCTTTCACCATCCTATACCCCACTTGGTTATGAGTATTGTCAAAGTGTCAACTCTTACTAGACTTAGTCTAGCCCAGTGATAATGAGATCTCGATCTGGGACTCATTACTCTATATGTCCATGAAGACACTCTTCATGACATATTCACTCTGACGAGATTTACAAGTAATGATCCCGACAAGAGGCCATGGGTATCTCTTACGCTAATCCGAAGTGGTGAATCCTTTATTGGCTACTCAATTACCTTGAATACCTCAAGCGCACCCAAGCACCACCCTATGAGTTACCTCGGAAGGCAACAAGGAATGGAGTCAAAGTAATCGGTATCCAAGATATCCTTGAGTACCTCAAGTCTAAGGATACTTGCACCATTGCTATGATGAGATTATCAACGACACTAGATAAGATATCCATGTGATGATCTCATGGCGGGTCATCGATGAACTTACTACTGCTAGTAAGCATCCACATATCAATTCTAAATATCTCATATTTACGGTTTCGAGATCCTTTGCTTGATCCAATCAAGGAATATGACATGTGCTAGTCTATCCGGATTAATGATGTCGATCTCATTAATCCTATGACTAGGAGAATTTGAATCTTGACACAATTGCACATGATAGGAATCTCGATAGTATGATCACATCATAATTTTCTTCATGCTATGTCATATATCATGGACTTCATTAATCGATTAAAGATCCAATCAATTCATAAACAATGTTCATGAACATCAAATTAATGAATTATGCCTTTTCTTTATTTATTCATTCGATCGCATCATTTGTGAATAAAAGCGCTAAAGGGATTGCCTTTAGGGCGCGAATAAACGATGCAGATCCTTGAATAAGTCGACTTATGCAATGTACAAGTCGACTTATCGGTACTTTTTCAAGAACAAGTCGACTTATCAGTAGTACAAGTCGACTTGTACTTACAGTACATAAGCATATCGATCTATTCATTTTTTAGGATTCCATATAACATGGGAGTTGGTAAGCGTGAAAGAGTCCCCGATATGCGGGTTCGAGAAGGGTTCGCGCGTCAAAAGCACCAATTGAAATAGTGATACTCCATCCAGTGACATTGCGTTGTTGCTCACATTCTTGCAATAACATTGCAGCTATATCTAGATTTGTTGAGGAAACAGTGAATGAGTGCCCAGTCTTAGAATGGTAGACTTCTTTGGTGGATGAACTACTAACAGAACAAATTTACCTACAACGAATCGGTGAAGAAATGTTGAAACCGTGATATTAACCAACCATATCGATGCTTGAAAATGGTATATTATTTAATACATGATTATGCGAGCGAGGTTTGGGGAATAGTAGAGGAGTTGACAATACCGATCTTCCTATTCCGTTATAAGCTGATGTGACATTGCAGTCACCTTTATCGGCATACATGTCCTCGTCGAGTTTTGAGGAAGCTTAAACATGTAAGATTGACAATGAAATGAGAATATGTTTGATAACTTTAATAAATGTTATTACGAGTTCAAACCACGGAAATTGTCAGCGTGCAGATCATACTAAACACCTTCAAGTAACAGATCGGCCATCGAAGGCAAGCGTTTGGTACTATATGATGGGCGAGACTTGAAGTAGTTACGCTTCCATGGAATTGGACAATTTTCCCACATTCCTCCCAACGGAAAGAATTGTTGTCGTCCGGAACCAATCGCCATGTCGACATACGTTTCTAAAGAAATGCAATGAAAAACCAAACATAATATAATTAAATAAAAATAACGTGACTATTGAACTTAAAATATGCAATTACAAACACAAGTCATTCGCTATCATAACTTAATGGAAGATCACAATCATCTTCTTCTTCAGATGAATAAGAATCAAATTCCGGCTCCTCGTCAGATCTCAGACCCTCATCATCCTCTCCAGATGAAATATCGGTAAATTCGTTTGATGGGTCGTTCAAAGGCTCATTATGGTCATCCGTAATAGATGCATTGATAAATGTGACATGTTCCTGAAACGCCTCACTTTCAACTGAATGGTCTCCTCGCCTATGTGAATCGTACACACCTCTAGGTTTAACTTTGCAAACTGCTAACCAATCTATCTTATCTCGTCGTAAGCTCGAAAAAGGGATGTAACAAACCTGTTTAGCTTGCACAGCTAAGACGAAAGGTTCAAACTGACGCAATCTTCTTTGTTGATTGATTTTAACTAAATTGTATTGTCTATGCACCTTTACTCCAACGTTTGGTGTCGGGTCATACCATTCACATTTAAATATCACACATCGTTTGACTGGCAAAGCAGGGTATTCAACTTCAAGTATTTCAAGAATTTTACCATAGTAATCCATCATTTCTCCCTGTATTGAAACTCCACTGTTTATTGTTGACATATTATGTCCATGACTTTCTGTATGATATTTGTATCCATTAATGAAATAGACCGGATACGAGTTAACATATCCTAGAGGTCCCTTCGCAAGATCACAAATCATCTTGTTCTCGATTGGATTGTCCATTGCCTAAAAAAATACATTTCGCATCGCAAATAATTTAGTTTCATGACAAACGTAAAATTCAACGTCAAAATACAATAAAGATTAATTGTAAGTACAAACTTACATATCTCTCAAACCACCGAGGGAAGTGTTTCCCACTTCTTTATTTATATCATCTTAGTCATACGGCATTATCTCCGTAATAATTGTCTCGTACAATCTAAATACGTAATGATTAGTTTAAGGGCATGAATATGACACGAAGGAAACAACAGAAACATTCATGTGCAACTTACTGCACAAAAGGCATGACTCTTCACAATTCAATACAATATAACCATGTGCAGCCTCGACCTCTTCCTCAGTTAACATTCTTCTTTTCGCACGCCCAGATGTGCGTCCACAATATGAAAATATGGACAAGGAACCATCAGCATTAGTCGTTCGTCCCCCATCGTCATTACGAGGAACTTTTCTTGCTCTTGTGTTAACATGCGGCTGAAAATAATACCCACAAAACGTACTCGCTTCCTCCACTAAATAAGCATTACATATGGAACCTTCAACTCTTGCTTTGTTTTTAACATTTTTTTTCAAGTGATGCAAATACCTAAAGGAACAAAAATGTCTTAGTATAAGACATTTGACAAAGCTTAGCGATGGTTATTGCGATAATATTTGTGTACTTACCTCTCAAATGGATACATCCATCGAAATTGAAGCTGGGTGGCTAGTTTTGCCTCGTGGCTAAATGCAGGTAGATGCTCCATCTGATCAAAAGAAACTTGGAGGAAAATACCTTCTAATTTACACAAAATTACGGAATTTCATGTTCTAGCTTTTCCATCTCACCAATGTTGATTTCAGCGGAGGTTAAGCTTTTAAAAACAAACTTAACTCTATTCGACTTCCCATACCTTGAAGGTAACAACTCTCGGAATGCATTGGGATAAGCCTTTGCATAAATACATGAAAATCATGACTTTTCATCCCAAATAATTTGTATTTTAGTAGATCCCACACCTCGCCAAGTTTGAAACATATCCATCAGGAAACTTAATAGTTTTCAACCATTCACATATAAGCTCCTTTTGTCTCCTGTCCATACTGTAACATGCTTTTGGGTATTTACCTGTGCAAAGATCTTTATGTAACTCATTTCTTTTGCAAAAATGTTGCAAATCAGATCGTGATTTTGCATTGTCTTTTGTCCTCCCTTCAATGTTCATTATGGTATTGAACAAGTTGTCAAAGATATTTTTCTCAATGTGCATCACATCTAGATTATGACGAATCAAATTCGTTTTCCAATATGGCAAATCCCAAAAAATGCTTCATTTTCGCCAACCAAAGTTCTGACTAATGGTTGAATTAACATCATCAGCCTCTAATTCCGTCACTTTCAACAACCCTAATTCTTCTATTTCGTTCAAGACCTCTTCACCGGATGCTATCGGAGGAGGATGGGTGTGAACCGTCCGATTTTTTCTAAACTTATATTTATTGCGCCTAAACGGATGATCTGCAGGTAGAAATTTCCTGTGATTGTCAAACCAACAAATTTTCCCTCCATTAGGCAAATAAAACGCATCAGAATCATTGCGACAATAAGGACAAGCCAACATCCCAGCGGTTGACCATCCAAATAACATGGCAAAGGCTGGGAAGTCACTAATAGTCCACATCAAAGCTGCTCGCATCACAAAATTTTGTTTCTTAGATACATCATAAGTTTGGACACCATAGTCCCAGAGCAGTTGCAATTCAGATATCAATGGTTGTAAGAACACATCAATTTTTTGCTTCAGATTTGTGGGGCCTGGGACAATCATCGTCAAGAACATATATGCCTCTTTCATACACATCCAAGGAGGCAAATTATAAGGAGTTATGATAATTGGCCACGAAGAATATTGCTGTCCAGATTGACCGAATGGTTGAAATCCATTCGTTGACAAACCCAACCGAACATTTCGACTGTCAACCGCAAATTCAACATGCGTGTCATTAAAATGTTTCCATGCCAATGCATCTGATGGATGAGTCATTACTCCATCTTCTTGTTCGTGTTCAGCATGCCATCTCATGTGCGACGCAGTCACATCAGAAGCATAAAGCCTTTGCAACCTAGGAGTAAGAGGGAAATAATACATCCACTTCCATGGAACTAATTTCTGTTTCGTATTACATTTTCTGGGCTTAAACCTAGGTTGCCCACAAAATTTGCACTGCTCTAAGTTCATATCATCTCCCCAATATAGCATACATCCGAGTCGACAACAGTCAATTTTTTCCACAGGTAGACCAAGACCACGAATAAGTTTCTTCATGTTGTAAAAACTATCAACCATTGTATGCTCAGGTGACAATGAATCGTTGTACCACTGAAGAATGTTTTCAAAACTGCGATCCGAAATATGACGTTCACTCTTTATGTTCAATATGCGAGCAATTGATGACAACTGAGTCATTGTCTCACAATTTGGCCACAATTCTCGATCAGCTGACTGTAGTAAGTCGAAGAATTGTTTTGCCTATTGGTTAGGTTCTTCATCAACATGTTCCACATTTGGCTCAAATGTATGACCGAGTCCATCGTGCACCATTTGCCTGTAAGAGTTTTCCGACCCATCAGTAAAATGTCTTCCATATCCATCCTCAACGTCATTCTCATTTAAGTGAATACACGTAGGCTCTTCAATTCTCCTAGAGGTGCTAGCAACCAACGGTTCCCCATGTCGGGTCCACTGAAAGTAGTTTGGAACAAACCCTTTTCTCAACAAATGCAACTGAACTTCATCAATAAACAGGAAACATTTGTGCTTGCACTTTGTACATGAACATCTGATCTTTGGCCCATCCATATATGCAGGTTGCGAACATGCATAATTAATGAACGATCAACTCCTCAACAAATTCGGGATTAATGAAACCATCGGTGGTTAGCGTCTACACATCCAAGATCTATCGTTGAAATTCATAACTGGGAAACTGTTATTCTACAACATCGGAACCAAAGTTAGGCATCTATGTTAGCCACCTTTGTACAAACCAAATAGTTACAGACATGTGTTATAACATCAGCCTTTAACGTTTCATGTCGTAGCTAAGCTACTAGAATATTTATACTGTGAACACAACTTATATGATAGTAGACAGTATGTCATCACATTGTGGTTGACCACGATGTGATATTCAATGGATATTAAATATCATACTATTGCCAAAGAACTATTCATACAAGATTGAATGTTATTGTACAAACCTATTCTAATAAATTAATCCTTCCTAATCTATTTAACATAAGCATATGAAATTATATTATTACAAGGTTAAGAGATATTCATTGTACACAACATCCAAGCAATTATGGGTGTAATTGATTCTAGTCAGTCAACAAGCATTTGAACAAGGCAATACAATTGCTAACGAAAGCATAACCATCGACCTAAATTGCAATGCGAGAAATGTTCTTTGAATCACGTTGTCACGGGCAATGTCGAGCGTCACGACGGCGAAGATGATAATAACAAGACTGAAACCCAAGCATAAAATCGATAAATCGGTGAAACCCTCATTCCAAATATTTAACGCAAGGCATGACATAGTAAACTAAATGCCAAACATTTATCATCCTCACATAATTAAACTACCGCGACTCATGTTCTTATTTAAAACGACGTTTGACGAGGATCCTAAAAAATTTGGCAAAGCATTTCCCTATAATTGGACACCCCTTAAAAATAAGGGTCCCCCGCAACAAAAACTCACATCTATCTCAACCCGGTAACTACAAGGCAAATCTGAACTCCTAACAACATGTTTTTAATATATAAGTGAGTAACAAAGATAATCATGAATAACTTCAACTAAAAATTCAGGAACATGTCATACTCAATGCATGACATTTATCATCCTCACAAACTTAGACCATCAACTAATATACAAAATAATTTTCATATTTGTAAGTCACCTCCAAAATAAGATCACAAGTTAAAACTAATGACCTAATGTTCTCATTTAACCATCATGTACTATGGCGATCCTATTGAAATTTCGACATTTCCCTATAATTTGGACATCCCCTTATCATATAAGGGTCCCCTGCAATTAATACACAATTCTATCTCGACCGGTAATCCAACGCAAATAACTTCTCCATACTACATGTATGTTGTCAACTTACACATCATGCAACTCATCAATACACGATTAAGGGACATGCAATGGGAAGTTCATGTACACCCATATGAATCAAGAGCAGATAACAACAAAAGAAAAGCGGTTAAGCGGTTAAGCAATGACCTCAATCGAAATGCAGAGAAGTGTTGCTTAAGTACGTAACTGCAGATGACAATGATCAAGCTGCAATGAAAACCAACAATAGTGTCATTCATAGCTCAAAAGGAAAGCAAAATTAATATTTTTCACTATTGTATGAGTCATTTGGGGATTTGGGGATAAATGAGTTGGATCAAAGCTTGAAATGAGTCATTTGGGGATAAAAGCTTTTCAATATAAAGAGAGTTGGATCATTATTCCTTTTTCACTATTATGGCGCTAATAAAAGATAGCAATTGAATTGTTTATACGACATTATTCCTTTTGTAACACAATTCATTTTTCAATTTTGGCCAAACACATAAGTTTACTAAAACTACAATTCTTCTCAAAGACAAATATAAGCACTTTTAAAGCTGTTATTCTAGGCTATATCGCATTACAAGGTTTTCGGAAAAGGAACATTCCTATATTCGAGGTTGTGTTTATATTAAAAAGCGTAAAAGTAATGATGCTTGGTACATTTCTTATAGTAACTTAAGATCAATTCAAACTATATTATACCATATTGAGTTTGAAAAAATTAATTAGGTTAGTTTGTAACTTATCTAGATTAAAGTAAAATTGTTGTAGCTATTAGAACTAAGAATTTGGATTTTGATTATAAATTAGTGTAGTTAGTTGAACCTCTTATCTTTGTTATGAAAATATAAGAATGTAGGTTGATTTTACTCAACTTTCAACCAACCACCCTAGTCATTTTCTTTATAATTGCATATCTCTTGTCAAAAACAAAACATAAAAATGATAATGTATTAAATGAGATTGAATGTATGAATGAAGTTGTAATATTAATTATATAGAAATGACATAATGTGCTCCAACAAATAAGACATTTTTGAGTTGGTGTCTACCTCTGTAAAGATATTATTTTATAAAATTATTTATTTACTAATTTATATCATTATTGATAATATTAACCCACATAAAATTGATTTGGTGTCAATTAATCAAAATTGAAGTTGAATTTAAATTTGATGGACTAGTTCAAATTTTAACTTAAAATTTGACAAATTCTAACTCACTAGGAATTGATATTATTGTAATATAATTGATTAAAATAACAATATTTTAGTATCTCCTTAGTTTAATCAAAATTTCAGTCCAACGTAACTTAGAATATTCATAATGGGTATGAAATTGAATTAAATCGAATTGATCGATAGTTAGAATCATTATTAATAAATATTAAATCATGATCACCTAATTTTAGAATAATTATTAATAATTATCAACCAATTCACACCTAATTGAAAGTTTTGGCAATGTAGTACAATAATTCTTAACTTTCTTATTCAAATCTTTCATTTTCTTTAAAAGATCGTTGAAGAGCAATAATGTACATATAATTAACATATGCATATAAGAGCAATAATAACGATAATAATTTACATATATTTTACAGATGCATATAAGACCAATAAATTACATTTAATTACAACAATAATTAACATATAATTTACACATGCATATAAAAGCAAATTTTACATATAATTACAGCAACAATTAACATATAATGTACAGATGATTTTACATATAATTACAAGAATAATTTACAAATATTTTACATAATTAACATATAATTTACATATGACCAATATTTTACATATAATTACAACAATTTACATTTAATTACAACAATAATTTACAAATAATTCACATTTACATATAACACCAATTATTTACATACAATTAGAGGTATAATTAACATATCAAAATTTTAAAACCTTTAACATACCCATTCACCAAGAATTTACTTGCAGTTCGGACTTGTTTAAATCAAAATCAACAAAGAAAAAATAGTTGTATAAAAGAATTGACTCGTTCATTATTGCTGAATCAAGAACCAAATTCATTAAGTGTTTAAATGCCAACAAATACACACGAAAGGAGATCTACGAAAACAAAGAGGGTAGGGAGGAGAACTAACAAACCTGTCGGAGATAAGGACGAGGACTGACGTCTGCGACCGGTGAGCGTCGACCACCGAGCGGCGAGCGGGGACCAGCGACCGGCGGCGTCGTTAGAGGAAGACGAAGGACGAAGATGAGGCGCCGTAGGAGGAAGACAGCGTCGTAGGAGGAAGAGAAGAGAGCTAGGTCACGCGAGGAGGAAGAAGAAGGCTGCGGAGGTCGTTTAAAATAAAACCAAAATGACTTCATTTTCATTTTAACGAAAACGTCGTCGTTTTCTTTTACTGAAGGGCGTTGGATGTATACACCGACGCCTTCACCGGCCGAAATGGGCGTCGGTATAAATTTCAACCAAATTCACCGACCGAATTTGTTTCGGTCGCAAACATTTTAATGGACAACCACTTTCCGCGACGGTCAGGCTATTTCGGTCGGTATTTCCAACGGTCTTCATACCGTCGGTAATTTTCCGTTGGTATTAAACATTTTCCTTGTAGTGTTAAAGCTTTGTAAAACTCATCTTTTGGATAATGATTTATGGATGTGTTTGTTTTAATCATGAAAGCAAGTTTTGAGTTTATTCACGATGGGTCCATTGAACTTCCGATGGTCTTTTTCTTAATCGTTTAATTTACACGTTCCACCTCACGCATCAAGCATCCTGCTCTCATGTCCGATGTTGGGTTTTAGAAATAGGGTCCAATTTGTTGTGGTATCAGAGCGCCTAGGTTTTGGTCTAGGGCTGCATAGCATTGCTTTCAAGGACTTGCACTGTTTTACATTATTTGAAATATTTTTGCATGCTTTGGGAATTGTTTTACTTGAACTAAAGTTTTCAATGGTTTTATATTGAAGGAGTGAACATGCCATCTCGAAAGAGAACTCGAGGAGCTATGACTCGATCTCATTCTCGTCAGGGGAGCACGGATGAATCCTATGTTCCACGGATCTTTGGGACACATTACATTCGATTTCGAGGCACCTAGCTTGCAACAAGAAGTGCCTCCTCCTATGCCTCAAGGAAATCCCATGGATCCGAGTTTCTTTCAAGCCTTTGCTCAGGCTTTCACATATGCCATAGGTCAGAGATCTCAAATTCCGATGCAAGCTCCAATAGACAGGAGTGGGCAGTATGATAAGCTCCGTAAGTTTGGGGCTGTGGATTTCAGTGGGACGACAAATCCAGAAGAGGTCGAAGCCTGGTTGAAGAGGACCGAGAGGGTTCTAGTTTAGATGATATGCACAGATGAATAGAAGCTAGACTATGCAGTCAGTTTGTTCCAAGGTGACACACTGCATTGGTGGGAATCAGTGCCTCACAGTCAGGTTGTTCCTTCGGCGCTGACACGGAGAGACTTTGGGGAAGTGTTCAGAAAGAAATATCTCTCCAGAGTGTATGTGCAAGAGAAGGCCAGGAAATTTCTGAACCTCACTCAAAGAGACATGAGTGTGAGCGAGTATGAGCTGAAGTTCACACAGCTTTCTCGTTATGTAGCTATCATCGTGGCGACAGAAGAAAACAAGTGCCGTAAATTTGAGGAAGGTCTTCACTTGGGGATCAGGGAGAAAGTCTTGATCCATAATTTCTGCGATTACCAGCAATTGGTGGATGCGGCACTCCAAGCTGAAAAGCTGGAGAAGATCAAGCAGGAAGTGAGCAAGAAGAGGAAGAACAGGGAGCAAACTTTCAAGAAAGGAACTAGTGCTCTTATGCCTGAGAGGAGCACGAGGAGCTCTCACAGTCAGAGTGAAGTGGGTAGCAGTGGAGTTATCGAGGACAAGCGGTGAGGCGATGTCGTGACAAGCCTCTAATGTGGGAGGCCTTTGGAAGAAGCGAGGAAAGAGCTGGTTCACCAACCCCTTATGTGACGATGTAGGGAAACATCACCGGGAGAGTGTCTCAAATTGCTTGAGTCTGTTTGAGATGTGGAGAGAAAGGACATAAGTTTGTGGATGTCCTCAGCACCAAAACAGAAGGGTCGCGATTTGAAGTTCAGGCGTGCGTAAACAGTGGGAACCGGGCGATTCTTGAGGTAGGCGCTCTGGACCGCGAGGAAGGCTATTTCTCGGGAAGGCCAAAGGGTGCGCCGGCAAGAGTGTTTGCCATGACTAGGAGGAAGCTGCGATTGCACTGAGGTTGTCACGGTATGGCTCGATTACTTGATTGAGCGATGATTTGTTTTAATTGATTACGATTCTCGCATTCTTTTGTTTACGTAAGCATAGCATTGCATGGTGTGAATTCGTAATAGTTGGATAGGCCCTTGCTTGTTAGTACTCCTCTAGGGAGGAATGTGGTGATCGGTCGGTGTATGGCGGTGTGAGCTTTTCATTGATGGTGCTAGATTGGTAGTGGACTTACTACCGCTAGACCTTCGAGGGTTAGATATTATTCGGGATGGATACTATGGAGAAATATCTCGCAAAGCTGGATTGTGGTCGGAAAGAGGTAGAGTTTGATTTGGGTAATGGTGAGAAGGTGATCTTCAGAGGGGACAGGAAGACACCATTGCCAAGACTGATTTCAGCTATGTTAGCTAAAAGAATGATGGGCCAGGGGTGTGAAGTTTTCTTGGCACACGTTGTGGATGTCGGCGTGAATGAAGGGAAGTTAGAGAATTTTTCGATTGTGAGGGAGTTTCCAGATGTGTTCCTAGATGAATTGTCCGGTTTGCCGCCGGTGAGAAAAATCGAGTTTGCCATTGATTTGATTCCCGAAATCGTACCTATTTCAATACCGTCATATAGGATGGCTCCAGTTGAGTTGAGGGAGCTTAAGGAACAGTTGGAGGAACTGTTAGAGAAGGAGTATGTCAGGCCGAGTTCGTCACCTTGGGGAGCACCGGTCCTATTTGTCAAGAAGAAGGATGGATCATGGCAGATGTGTATTGACTATCGGAGACTCAACAAGGTGACAATTAAGAACAAGTATCCTCTGCCACGGATAGATGATCTGTTTGACCAGTTGCAGGGAGCAAGGATTTTCTCCAAGATCGATCTCAGGTCAGGCTATCATCAGTTCAGAATTAACGAGTCTGATGTGAGCAAGACAGCATTCAGGACTCGTTATGGACACTATGAGTTTTTGGTTATGCCATTCGGCTTGACCAATGCTCCAGCTGCTTTCATGGATCTTATGAATACGGTCTTCAAGGAGTATCTGGATCAGTTTGTCATAGTGTTTATAAATGACATTCTGGTGTATTCTAAGAGTGAAGAAGAGCATGAGGAGCATCTTAGGATTGTATTGCAGACTCTGAGTGAGAGAGAGCTTTATGCCAAGTTTAGTAAGTGTGAGTTATGGCTTAATGAGGTGACATTCCTTAGGCATGTGATTTCGCAGGATGGAGTACATGTTGATTCGAGGAAAGTTGAAGCAGTGGTAAATTGGCATGCACCCAAGACAGTGACAGAGGTAAGGAGTTTTACAGGTGCAGCGGGTTACTCTGAGGAGGTTTGTAGAAGGATTCTCCATGATAGCTTCTCCGATGACCAAGCTATTGAGGAAGAATCAGAAGTTTATCTGGACTGATGAATGCCAGAAGAGCTTTGAGGAGCTCAAGCACAGGTTGATAAGTGGTCCAGTGCTGATTTTGCCTTCTGGTGATGAGGGCTATACGGTATACAGTGATGCTTCGAGGAAGGGTCTCGGCTGTTTATTAATGCAAGGAGATAGGGTAATAGCATATGCTTCAAGGCAACTGAAGCCGTATGAGTTGAATTATCCGACTCATGACTTGGAGTTGGCAACAGTGATCTTTGCCTTGAAGATTTGGAGGCATTATCTATATGGGTTTCAGACAAGGATCTTTACTGATCACAAGAGTCTCAAGTACTTACTGAGCCAGAAGGAATTAAATTTGAGACAGAGAAGGTAGATTGAGTTACTCAAAGACTATGATTTGTTGATTGAGTACCATCCAGGCAAAGCGAATGTAGTGGCTGATGCTTTGAGCAGGAAGTCTTCCATTGCTCATGTTCAGACAGTTTATCTTCCTTTATTAGAAGAGATGGCCAAGCTTAAGATAAATTTGAAGTAGGAGGAACCAAATTGCCTTCTAGCAAATTTCAGAGTGAGACCGGTATTTAGGGAGAAGGTTAACGAGTTGCAGGCACAAGATGCAGATTTGAGCAAGCTTCGGGAGGAAATTCGAAATGGTAAGGTTTCTGAAGTAGTAGTGAGAGAAGATGGACTCATGACAGTGGGGGACAGACTTTGTATTCCAGATAGCAGGGAGGTTAAGGATGAGATTTTGGATGAGGCACACAATGCGCCTTATACCATGCACCCAAGTAGTACCAGGATGTACCGAGATTTGAGAGAGCATTTTTGGTGGAAGGGCATTAAGAGGGATGTAGCAGAGTATGTCAGTAAGTGTCTCGTGTGTCAGCAAGTCAAGGCTGAACACTAGGCGCCTTCAGGCAAGTTAAGGCCATTGTCCATTCCTGAGTGGAAGTGGCAAAGAGTAACCATGGATTTTCTGATGGGTTTGCCCAAGACCAGTAGAAAACATGATGCCATATGGGTTATTGTGGATAGATTGATGAGGTCAGCCCATTTTCTGGCAATCAAGCAGACTGATTTGTTGCATGTGCTAGTCAAGAAGTACATTGATGAGGTAGTGAGATTGCATAGGATTCCAAATTCTATAGTTTCTGAAAGGGATCCTCGATTCACTTCAAGATTTTGGGGAAGCTTGCAGGAAGCTTTAGGTACTAAGCTACATTTTAGTACGACATTTCACCCTCAGACGGATGGTCAATCTGAGAGGACCATTTGGACACTTGAGGGAATGCTCAGGGCATGTGTGTTGGATTTCAAGGGAGCTTGGGATGAGCATTTGCCATTGGTCGAATTTGCTTATAATAATTCATACCATTCGACCATTCAGATGGCTCCATATGAGGCATTGTATGGAAGGAGGTGTAGGACTCTGATATGTTGGGATGAAGAAGGAGAGAGGAAACTGGTAGGACTAGAATTGATTCAGATGACAGTGGATAAAGTCAATCTGGTTAAGCAGCGGCTTAAGGCAGCTTAGGATAGGATGAAGAGTTACACTGATGCTCATCGGAAGGAGATGGAGTATGAAGTCGGTGAGAAAGTATTCCTTAAGACGTCTCCTTAGAAGGGAGTAATGAGGTTTGGCAAGAAAGGCAAGTTGAGTCCAAGATATGTGGGTCCTTATGAGATTCTTGAGAGAATCGGACCACTAGCATCTGAGTTGGCGTTGCTTTAATTATCTCGATTCATGATGTCTTTCATGTTTCCATGCTGAGGAGGTATAGATCGGATCCTTCTCATATTATTCAGGCTACGGAGGTTCAGTTAAGAGACGATTTGAGTTATAAGGAAATCCTAGTGAAGATCTTGAATACCAAAGAAAAGGTCCTCAGGAACAAGACAGTTCAGCTAGTCAAAGTCCTGTGGAGGAACCATTCAGTGGAAGAGGCCATGTGGGAGCCATTGGACGCTCTGAAGGAGATGTATCCGAGTCTCTTCGATGATTCAGGTAAATTTCGAGGAAGAAATTTCTGTTAAGAGGGGGAGAAATGTTGGGCCCCAAATCGTTTTTCTTGATGTTATTAAGTATGAATTATGTTGATTGTATAAATTGTTGCATAGTTTGATTTTAGTGGAAGTGTTAGTGAAAAATTAAGATTAATTTGAGATTAGTGTGGAATAAGTGGTAATGAAAGAATAAAAGTGTATAAGGGCCAAATGGGCAAGTCACTTAAGTAGGTTGGTTTAAGGCTTTGCAAGGAGGGGCATGGTAGTCATTTTTCTTTCATTTTAGCTTAAGTGTTAGAATTAGAAGAAGAAAAGAAAGGAAAGGAGAAGAGGGAGTCGTAGGAAGAGAGGAAGAAGAAGAAAAAGAGGAAAGCTAGTTTTCGAAGGATTTGAAGCATTCTCTGGTAAGTATGAGTGTAGCGCCCCCTCACCGTAGGGTACACATCGGGAAACCCGAAGGTCGCTCTGACACGTATCCCACGATAAAGGATTTACTACCAGAAAATTTCGCTAAAATCCATGGCATCAAGTATTTTAAATCACAAAATAACGATAATCAACAAATTAACATCAAAGTAATAATTATCGATCTGATAATCCAATCCGAATAGACAAGTCTATCGGTCTCTAACAAAACCAAAAGGAAACCGATACAAACATCTATCCTAAGTCATCCTCAAAACACTAATCCAAATTGACCGACCTATGTGCCATCACGACCCTACTTGAATTTCGCACGGCAGAAAGAAAGATCTTGAGCTAGAGTCTACTCTAATGATCTGAAAAATAGGTTGCAAATTTGGGTGAGTTTGCGAACTCGATGAAGAAACCATCATCGATGGTTCACTCAAATCATGCATTACGCACACGGCGTCAAAGATAATCTGATAATATTTATTGTCGATTATAATATAACGATTGCAGATGTCGTAGCAATTTACGGTACATGTAACAATAAGCGATGTCTGAATCGGTTTGCGATAATAAATAACGATCTACGATAATTCATGTCATCACATATTTGATGTCGTCACAACACGATCAATCATGTAAATGCAATGCATATGTGACTCTTTCGATTATTGATTTTGTGCCCAAGTGCTCATCGATGTCGGTGTGGGCGCGTGAGTTTCTCCCCTCAAGGCTAAGCCGTCGATGCGATATCTGAGCTCGAAGCTCTTTTCAGTGAAAATAGCAACTTGGGACACATTCCATTATGTGATCATGCATTTATGCATGCAGTGTCATGTTCAGTAATTTACAGTGTGTGGCTATAAAGCCCAGTACATCAGTGCTCGATGAGTTGATGGTATGGCTATGAAGCCCGATATTGATCTGATATCACATAACCGTCCAAGTCAGTTCAGTAAAACATGCAATTCAATCCAATACATGCCAGTAGTCATACAGTAGTCATACAATTCACTTTTGCATGTAATTCACGTAGAGCATATAAGCAAATCAGGAATTTGAGAAACCAACTAGGTTACTCACTTGTAACTTCCGAGCTCTTGCTGGAAGTCCCAAAGAATGTCCGTGGAGCGACGGTCCAGCGGTGCCTCTATAACAATAAAGTACAACCCATCACTTATTGCCTAATAAAACGATGACAAGAATGCATATGTCTCGGTGAAATAATGTACAATGCATGCTCACGATTCCGGTGCTAAAACCCAATTCGACTCTTCATTTAGTTGATTGACAATAATTGATCCATTCCTAAAATCCATCAATTTACCTCAATTAGGATCCCCGATAGCAATTTCCTATTCCTTGGGTGAACACATCCATAAAAATTCCAATTTAAACTTCAAATCAAATCTAATCCTTAATCACCTCAATCGGTTAATTTCTAAGTCCCAATGCCAAAAGCCTCAAACACTCCTCTTTGGGCGACTAGGGCAAAGGTTGCGACCATGGAGTGCGCTGGCGTTCACCCGCATGCCACAGTCGACTGGGCGTGAGCCCTAGCCAGACGCTAAACGCTCGCTCATCGGCGAGCTACGCAGACCGCCCATCCCATTGCCATTGCGCGTGCGGCGACTCCTAAAGCTCGTCGCTCGGTCGCTCGATAGCCGAACGATCACGCAACTCGTCGGTCGGTCGCTCGGATGATCGATCGATCCGCAACTCGTTCGTATCTCGGGCTACTCGCAGCTTCGCCGCATGCCGAAGCTCCTCGCTTTCGTCGCATGCCGAAGCTACTCATTACTTTCGTCCGCGATGCCGAAGCTCCTCACCGCCGTCGCGATGCCGAAGCTACTCACGCTTCGTCGCATGCTGAAGCTACTCACCGCTTCGTCGCATGCCGAAGCTACTCACGCTTCGTCGCATGCCGAGCTACTCACCGCTTCGTCGCATGCCGAGCTCCTCACGCAAGTCATGCGGTCTCCAACCTAAATCCACTACGCGACTCTCCTTCTTCCCAACACATAGCTTTTAAACACACCATCCGAGATTTCCAGATTCGATTCGCAACTCACCAAAGAACTCAATACACATAAATCAAGCAATATCATCATCGGCATATTCAATCATCCATATAACTCTATCCATCAACAAATCGATAATCTACCTCCACAAATCCACACTTCGACCCTATACACTCCTACGGCAATCATCAATAACAAAACCCATCAATAAACACTCCCAACTACCCGATCAAATATAATAAATGCCATAAATACAGTAAGAATCATCCATAACAACATCAAAGCTCTTAAAACTTACCAAATCACAGATCAAGCTACAGATTCCTCAAAATCCTCCAAACCCTAAAATCCTTCAAGCTCGGCGATTCACTAATCCTGAGCCTCTAACCTTCACCAATAACGGTCAATCGATTAACCTCATCTCAAAGGAAAGAATCCATAAAGAAAATCGAGGAATCCTTACCAATGGGAGGAAATCGCAAGTCACAAGATGGGGAAGAAGAGAAGCGTGAAATTGCCTTAGGTGTTTTCCCAAATTCCTCAAACCTAGTATTTATAGACCTAAGTCTCCAAGTCGGTCAAATTTGGTCTCTAAATCCCAATGGTTCCACATAATTATTTCCTATCGGTAAAATTCTAATTTTCCATTGCCATTGGACGGTGCTTTCGATCTTGTAGGGTCGATCGATCGCGCCAAAAACTTTCGGTCGGGCATTATCTCCTAATTGCACGAGAATTTCCTATAAGCCATTATAAATTGCAGTCACTCATAAATGATATCAAATCGGTCAATTGCACTCGATTACTCAAATTCTCAATTAACTCTCAATCCAGTCAGTTTCAGTCAACTCAGTCAGTTCTTACTTACAATTAAATACCGGAAATCATGAATGCATGTACCTATGGATAAATGCATATGCATTAAACCTGTTCCTCTACAATTAGAGGCCAGTAACATGCTCATTCAATGAATGCAGTGAAACCTATCAGTATGACTCATAATAACCAAAATACCCTTAATGACAGTGACGAGATGTTACAATGAGTTTATTTCTTCTTGTTTGAGGTGGATTAAACCCTAGATTTGCTTGGCTTGAGATGTAATCAATGGTTTAGGGTTTACGGGGAAAAATAGGTGAAATCTCTTAGGGTTGTTGATCTAGTTGTGCTTTTGTTGATGATTTTGTGTTAAATGAGTTTAGAAATGAAGTATCAATCATGATCTAAAGTTTAAGTGTGTTGCATGAACAAAAGAGTAGGTTAAAGTGGGGAAAAAGCAGGAAAAATCAGGTTCGGAGGAAGTTCCCACACCCGCACGCCGCGGCGTGCTCAGGCTTGCACATCATGACGTGCGAAGGTATGCACGTCGCGGCGTGTGAAATTTTTGCACGTCCCAGCGAGTAGCAGACCTTCTTCGCGGCGTGCAAAGGCATGCGTGCACGCCGCGGCGAAGTCCAATTTTCTACTCAGAGATGTTTTGATGTTTTGAGCATATCTCTTGATACAAAAGTCCTATTGAGGTGATTTTTGATGCGTTGTAAACTAGAGTCATAGATCTACAAGTTTTTTGAAGTAATGAAGTTCTGAATCAGTCTCTAAGGATATGAAATTTTGGATGCAAGTTAAGAATGGAAATATTGTTTTAGCATGAGTTATTGAATGGGATTTTGGTTCTTGTTTTAGGAAATCAAGTGAGGCAAGAGGATCAAGAGGTTCAAGAGGAAACTCATTCCTAGGCAAGAACAAACAAGGAATTCAAGGTGAGTACATGTTTATAATAGAGTAAATAAGTTACTCATTGTTTTGTTCAAATAAAAAAAGATTTAATGCTTTAAATTGCATCATCAATGATTGCATTACATGCTATTGTGGAATGATTATATTTTGTTATATGATTTGCATTCATGATTATTAAAAAGGTTTCAAAAGGGGTTTTCTCCTTTCAAGAATACATGTACATGAAATCATGTTTTACGAAATATATGAAAAATAAGTTTCTAAACAAGTGCCAGTTTGGCAATCAAGTTTACAAGACTTTGAATCATGCATGTTATGGGGTTTGTGATATGTCCCTCAAGAACAGTCAAGTGTATATTGACTCACGAAAAGGCTTCTCGTGCCTGCCTGCAAGTGGCACAGGGTTCCTCACAAGGATTCCCTCAAGAAACTACATCTACACATAATCATTTCGATGGGAATATGGTTTGGGTTAGTCCCTGATTCATGACGTACTACACATTCCCATCGAAATGATTATGTGTAGTACGTCATGAATCAGGGACTAACCCAAACCATTATGTTATGTTATGTGTTTATGATCTGTTGTTATGTTTCATGCATCATGAATTGTTCATGAATCAAGCATTTCAAGATAATGACTTATGCATGCTCAATTGCTATGATTTCAACAAGTACCACGACAATGAGTTATTTTTGAATACTTTTGCTTATTTCTATATTATAAATATGTTCCCACGAGCTTTATAGCTCACCCCCTCTATTCTCCCCCATTCAGGTGACGAGCAAGAGATCGAGTGAGTCACGAGTTATGGCAGCACTCCATTTTTTCGTTATGATGTATTTTTGGAAGTCAAGCCTTTAGTTACATTTCAAGTTTATTGGTTCAAGTGTATTTTGTATTTTGGCTCTTGAACTCGAGTTGTAATTTGGTTTGAAATGTTATTAAAGCTTTGTAAAACTCATCTTTTGGATAATGATTTATGGATGTGTTCGTTTTAATCATGAAAGCAAGTTTTGAGTTTGTTCACGGTGGGTCCATTGAACTTCCGATGGTCTTTTTCCTTAATCGTTTAATTTACACGTTCCACCTCACGCATCAAGCATCCTGTTAGCCCTAAAAAAAATTTTAAAATTAAGCATGATTAGAGTAATTAAGTAAATTATGTTAGCATTAATTAACTTGACATTAATTAGTATGAGTTAGCATTAAAGATGTTAGGTAGTGAGTTAATGGAATTAAATGAGTAAGTTGGGCTTAAGATAAATGGGCTTGAGTAGTTTAATGAGGTAGGAAAAGAAGAAAAGAGGAAGAGTAAGTGAATGGGCCTTAAGTTAATGGGCTTAAGTAAATTGAGAGGAGTATTAAAGAAGAGGAATTAAAGGAAATGGGTGTAGGAAAGAAGTGGGATTTACGAAAATAGAGAGGGAGAGAGTGAGTTTCGTGAATGGAGGAAAGAAGGAGGAGAAAAGAAGAAGAGCTTGCTTATGGCTTGGATTTCCTTGAGAGTTAGTGAGTTTTTGAAGAAAGTTCAAGAGTTAAAAGTGGAGAGGAAGGCTAGAGCTTCATTTTGAACCAAGTCATCACTTGGTTGGTGGAAGATTTAAGGTAAGTCATGAAATTTTGTTTGGATTTTTGGTTAGAAAGACTAAGAATGGAATGGGTATAGTGATTTCCAAGTTGATTTCATGAAAGGGGTAACATGATTTCTCAATTGAAGTGGGATTGACATGGGTTTTTGATTTTAATGAAGAAGGACAAGAAGAGAGAGAAGAGCAAGTGGAGGAGCTCCATTAGCAAGGATTTAACAAGTCTAAAAGGTGGGTTTCATATTTATCTTTATGTATATAAGCTATAAATGTAAATTAATGCATGACATTAATGAGTTTCAACTACTTGAAAGTTGTATTAAATGCTTGTGTTAGTTGTGGTTAGATGACATTAATCATGAGTTATGTGTAAATGAAAATAATACATGTTGATGATTTGATGATGGTTGAGTTAGCATTGAATGAAATAGCTTAAGCAGTATGAATGCACAATATGATTTATGTATGAAATGTACGATATGAAATATGCATGAAGAGAAGATTTTCAAGAAAACAATGAATTGGACAAGAACAGTTCAATTTCTTGTATGATACATGATTGTTATGTTATGTGGGTAAGGTATTGTCTAAGAAGCATCACGTGCACGTCGACCATGAAAAGCCTTCGCCTACCGCCTGATTGTGGCATAGGATGATCCAACATTTTGGACTCCTCAAGATTTGCCCATATAGGCTCATTAAATGAAACTATATGGTTGCCAAGAATAAGGACTTACCGAGCCATTTGATGTGTTTCATATGTGATTACATGAAATTGCAAGAATCATGAATGTTCGAATTGTTAGAAATTCTGTTTATGTATTGATGAAAATTTCATGATGCATGTATTATGATTTTATTGAAAGATTGCTAAAAGTATGAATAACTAAATAGACATGCTTGTTATATAAATATAAATGTGTTACCCATGGAGCGAAAGCTCACCCCCCTCAAATTCTCCAGAAATGGCGGGATCCAGGAGGAGCAAGCTTAAAGGCATTTACTCAAGATTTTCTTTTGGTCTTGTATTTGAAATGATTTTGTAAAACAATGCTTTAGTTGCATTTTGAGAAGATATTGTATTTTGACGCTTGATTGTAATTGGGCTTAAAATGCCCACTAAAGCATTGTATGATACATGATTAAATGAACATGATATAATGAAGATGAAATGAAATTGTGTTGTAACTCAAAACTGAAATTTCAAACCCTATGCTATTATGTTTGATTGTATAGTTGGATATGTTAGAATACTAAGAGTGTGGTTGTTGCCTTGGATTGAGAGAGGGAGTTACTCTTGGGATTGAGTTATGTTAGATGAGGTTGCTTGTTGAGTTTTATGCAGGTGGAAGCGTTAGGATTGAAATTTGGTTAGTTGCATTTTAAGGGAAGTGCTGTCAAATTTTCCTAAAAATTTGACAGAACTTCGCTTCAGGTTTTGACCCTCTTCAGGCTTGAATTGGATCGGGAAGCCTTCTTGAAGATTGTAGTTTAAGATTAGATCTTTAAAATGGTATATTATTTGTCTCATTCGGAGTTAGGGTTAAAAAGTTATGAGGGTTAGAACACATTCAGTTACTGTTCATGTTGCAAATATGACTGTTACATTAGTCTTGATTGAGCAGTGACTTTTGAGTGGCTTTTCACCTTAATTAATGATAGAATTAGCATTTGCGTCCTTCATGAGATTTGTATTTCATCTTGTTATCTTTCCATGGAGGTATAGTATGCTCATATTGGAGATAGGAATAAGAAGTTATAAGCTTTGAAAGATGGTAGTGTCAAGTGGTTTGAAGATGAGAGGTTTGGAAGTTTTGGGAATTGGCGTGTCCGTTAAACGGACACGAATGTCCGTTAAACAGACCGCCTCGGGTGTCAAAACACCCCTTTCCCTACCCGTGTCCATTAGACGGACATGCATGTCCGTTTAACGGACATTTGCGAAGAGTTTGGTACCCATTCACCCGAATGTGTCCATTAAACGGACATGGCTGTCCGTTTAACGGACAGCTACGGGAAACGTGGAATTTTGGACATTTTTAGAGGCCGAATTTGGTTTTGTGGTCCTCATAATAGTTGTAGATCTAGATGTCTAATTTCAAATGGTGAAAGAACGAACACAATCAGACCTCTAGATTAAAAGTTATGAAAATCGCGCCAAAAGAGTTTCATTTGGATTTTTGAAGTGAGCATGGTCTATTGTTTTGGGCATAAATCCCTCATACTACCTCCAAATTAGGTGAGGCTTGAACCATTGGATTTATAAGACATATATCCTTCACTCCATAAAATTTGGTATCAATTGGAGTCAAATTTAGAAATTTTACATTAAAAGAAGTGAGAGGCCAGTTAAGAGAGCATGTTTCGGGCATGAACTCTTTTAGGTTTTTGAAGCATATCTTGAGTTATATAACTCCGATTTGGGTGATTCTTGCCTCTATGCGAACGTGAGACTTTAAGCTATATTTGATATGAACAAACCAATATGTGATTATGATGTTTAAGTAGTGTGCGCTGGCCACGAATGTAGAGTTACAGTTAAGAACCCTGCAAGATTTTAAGCACAAGGCTTCAAGACTATGAAAGTTGGGCTCTGGGATATCAGAGCAAGAGAGTAAGTGGTAAGTTATGTGTAGTTGGGTCTCGGATCCAACAGTTGGGGTCCGATCTATGGGTCGGGTCCCGACATCTGTGGTATCAGAGCAAGTGTCTCGGGGATGGGCTCCACCCGGGCTCACATCCTGGGACAGTTGGGGTCCGGTCTACGGATCGGGTTCCGACACATCCTGCTCTCATGTCCGATGTTGGGTTCTGAAAACGGGGTCCAACACTAGGATTTTAAACCACTTAACCAAAAAGCCAACCCAAAACATGTTGACCACTAGTTAGCCCACTTGAGTTTATTGCCTATTCTTTGCTTTAACTTAGCCTATTTTTATTTCACTTATCTTTCTAACCCTTATCATGGTTAGTAGAGCATGCTTTTATTGAGTTAAACTTGAGGAGGTTGCATATGTTTGGTTATCTGTGGTATACGGCTTGTTTTGTTCTTAATTATTAAGGGGGAGTATTCATCAGAAAAAACGAAAAGGATTGAGGCTGAGATTAAAAATAAAAGAAAAGGATTCCCCACATGATTTTTTTGTTCAATATTATTGGGATTGAAAGTTCAAATGAAAGGTTGAGTTATGCTTGATTGTTTGATGTTATGCATAGTGCATAACATATATGTCATTGATTATTTTTATGCTCTACTTTCTTTGATACTTAACCTTTTCCTTACCTTTCTTTTACCTCACCCTTAGCCCAACCAAGTTACATCCTTGTTAAAACCTTTTGATTTGTGTTGTGCATGTATATTTAGTATTGTATTCAAGATATAAGAGTAAGCATATGGTACAACATTGCATTGTTTGAATTTATGAGAGTTAAACACATATGAGCCTTAAACACTTTGAATGTTGGAGAGAATAACAATCAGAGGACCTATTATTTTGACAAGATGTAGATTTTCTATAAGTCTTATATGCTATCTTGCTTGTTTTTTACATTTAGAGTAAGTTCATTAATTTTATGGATTGAATGTCACGGGTGTTCACGTTTTCTCTCTTTTCTTTAAACTTGAATCTCTCTTCTTCTCTTTCTTTCTCCTACATTCTCTTTTTCTCTCTCTACGTAGAGCCTTAGTTTTATTTTCTCTTCTTCTTCTTCTTATACTTGAATTATGCATTATATTTTCTATGATAATTTTTAACTTTCTTTTAATTAAAATCATGAATGAAATTCTCTTTTTCAATTGCTGAGGCTATTAACTAAATTCATGGTTGTTTTTATGAGAACCATACTCGTATAATTGATGAATCTATGATTGGGAATTTGTGCTTTTGATTTGGACATGATTGCCAAATTATGTATGTGGATTTGAAGTCATGAATTCGAATTTTTCATGAATAATTTGTATGATATCTAATTAATTCAATTGCTGGACAATAAATTGATTAGGTTAAGTAGCAGCAACTAATTAAAATTGAATCTTGTATGTAGGTTTTAAGTAGTTGGATCAAGACATAGGTTAATTTTATGCATGCTAGCTTTCTTGAAAATTAACTTAGGCTTAGCAAACTTGATTTTGATCTTAATGCTCTTTTTATTGTGTTGTTCATGCTATTTTTGGATTAATGCATTAATAAGAAGATTTTGTATGTCATGCTTGTTTTGCATGCATCTATCTTTGCTTGATGAACACTAATTTTCTAATCTTAGAAATAATGCTTTTTTAATGATTAAAAACAACCTAAGAATTTAGTGAAAACTTTTGCAATTGGTCTTTAATTAATCTAAACTTTTCACTCAAATTTTCCTAGTAATTTCTATCTTGAAAACTTTCAGCTTTATTTTAATTTTTTGAATTTAAATCATGTCTTCTTCTTTCTTTTCTTGTTTACTTTTAATGAAAGCAAACCAATCCCCCAATCTTGTTCTATTGTGTCATGTATTCTAGCATTAGTTCATGCATAACATTCATGCATACTTTGCTTGAAAGTTAAAAAAAAAATCTCCCTTGTATTTTGATCTCTGTGGGACAATACCCTTGCTTCACTATACTACAAATCAACTTAAGTAAGGGATTAAATTTTTAGGCTAACGACAACCTATCATTAATGCTTTTATTAAATCGACCTATTAATCCAAAAATCATATTTCCATGAATCAAACATATTCATGTAGAGCAAGCTTGGGTTTGCCCAATAACCCTAACTTTAAAAGAACTTTGGTTCTCACTATATTAATGGAAGGCGTTGGTTTTAATATTCTAAGTGAGGGATTTCTACTTCGGTCTTATCTACCTAAAATGGTCTTGTATATATCATATATATATATATAGTTACTATAACTATATGGCATGATATGGACACCTTAATCATATTGGGCTTAAGTCCATAACCATCCATCATGCAATTCCAAACAATCCTAGCATGCATTCTCTAATGATCAAATTAAACACATAAGTTTTGGTTGTGACAATTTATGGATCCTAAAATTTGGATGTCAATTCAACTCTTAAATAGAATTGATTACTAATTTTAATCTCAGCTAAATTTAATTTGGCATGTCATTTCAATTTGGAATTTAATATTAATCAAATTAAATTAAACTCCAATTTTATAAGTTAATTTAAAATTAATACACCAAAAATTAATTATTTGATGTCAAAATTAAACGCTTTATTTTTGTTGCACATTCTACTTTCTAGTCAAACTAGAAAATTTAATGCTCCACTTAAATTAATTAAAAAATTAATTTCCTAAATTTCCAAAACATCAAATCATCATTCCATGCATTTCCAGGTTATTTCAAGGTCACCAAAATAATTTTGTAATCACTCAAAATCATCAAGATAACCAAAACTATACATAGACACATAAAAATGACAAATTTGACATCTAAAATTTTTCCAGAAATCTAATTTTGAGTAAGTTCATTTTGAAATGCATAAGAGGTCAAAATAACACAATTTTGCCACATAAAAATATTTTTAAGGTTTTGTAATCGAAATATACACATACAAAATTATCAAACAAAATAGTTCAATCAATTTCAACAAAGCTGACCAGATCTATTTTAAACATTAATTAAAAATTTTAATTAATTCTGGAAAAATTCAGACGATTAAACACATTCTAAGTATGTTTATGTAATTTTTCCACAATAAAATTCTAAGAAAAATGTTCAACCCCAATAATTTATCTAACTAATATCATATGTTTTTGTAGGAAAACAATTTTCATGCATGTTATATAAAATTCGAAAAAATATTTTAATCACATTAAAATCAATTTTCAATAAAAAACCATATAAAAACATCTTATGAGCATATTAGCGAAGGGGAATCATGAAAACAAATTTTCATAATTTAATTTCGAATTTTCTAAGAACAGAACCTTTGCTGTCACAAACATGCAATCTTATTGCACATGTAATAGAAACTACATCTAATAGGCACAAAATGGCTCTAATACTACTGTTGGGTTTTGGTCTTGGATCACATGCATCAAAAATAGAAAACAGTAGTGGAAACATTTTAAAAAAAACCCAAAATGCCAAGAACTTTCAAGTGCCATTAGAAGTAACTTTAACAGAACTTAAGATATGTACCTAACAATCACCTTCTTTTTTTATTGTCTTTGTAACACCCCACTCCCGTAAGACTCGAAACCCGATATTGATGGTGATATCCGAGTCCGTGCCCTGTGATAGTGGCGTGATAAATCACTCAGTCAAATCACAGTATAAATTTTTTTGAAACAATCATACCCTTACATTCTATATATGTTGCGGAAAACAATTTACGTAACAAATCCGATAAATACATTGACCATGAGGGTCCTCTTATAACAACACAATAATATAACACCAAAGTCCTCACACTAATGCAGACGCAACTGATCCCAATCTCTTCAATCTCCCTCCAGCGGTTGTTATACGCCCGTTGCCTAACTTAGAAAACAATTTCAGATTGTGGGTGAGTTTTTGCAAACTCAATGAGTGACCATCATCGATGGTCCCCTCAAACTGGGCAACAATATCAATACTCAACGGGTTTTCACATTGCTGCCCTTTTGATCACAATTTCACAATTCATGTACATTTAACTTAATTCCCTATACTTTCATAGGATTTCACATTCGCACTTTACGAAAGTCCACAACCATGTTTAATACGTACACATCACCCTAACTGCCCATTTATTATTGCTATGTTCGGGTACCTATACTATCCCATTGAAGGGCTCATTAATATCTGTCCCTTATCCAGCAATGGATACAGGGCTCATCAATATTTGTCCCTTATCCGACAGTGGATACAGGGCTCATTAATACATTGAGCCTGAGGCTCTAATCACTTATGAGCTCATAGCTCATTTTCACACGTTGAGCTCAAAGCTCTGGACGGTGGCAACTCGGGTCATCAGCCATAATATTTCATGCAACATCAAACATGTCACTACTTGTTATAATTTCACAAATCGAAATAACCCATAATCATATTCAGATCAATAATTGACATTTTGCCAGACATTCAGTCAATAAACAGAATCAATTACAACATGTAACACTTTTGCAAGTAATACACTTTCGTTGAGCTAAAAAGCTCTATCACCAAAGCAAATACAACATGTAACATTTTTGCAAGTAATACACTTTCGTTGAGCTAAAAAGCTCTATCACCAAATCAAATACAACATGTAACATTTTTGCTAGTAATACACTTTCGTTGAGCTAAAAAGCTCTGTCACTTTCGTTGAGCTAAAAAGCTCTATCACTTTCGTTGAGCTAAAAGCTCTGTCATTTTCGTTGAGCCAAAAAGCTTTATCACTTTCGTTGAGCTAAAAGCTCTATCACTTTCGTTGAGCTAAAAAGCTCTGTCACTTTCGTTGAGCTAAAAAGCACTGTCACTTTCGTTGAGCTAAAAAGCTATGTCACTTTCATTGAGCTAAAAAGCTCTATCACTTTATTTACGTGCTCAATAACCACAATATTCTCCACATAATCATAATCACACAATTATGACACACATATAATTAGAGAACCGTCTAGGTCACTCACCTGGCTTCCGTGCTAACGCCTAGAAGTCTCTAAATTGTTTGAGGCTGATTTTCCAAAAGTGCCTCTATCATAAATCAGAACACATGTTTTTAACACATAATACATTTTAGCAATAAAGCACATGTAACAATCTAATGATATGTACTATGCACTTTCGTGACATTCCAGCATTATCTCTAAAATTCCCATCACAATCTTTCCCCAATCTCAGCACTCAATTGACACTAAAATCGTTCATTTGATTTAGGAAATTCCTAAGTTATACTCCAAATAGATACGGACCATCTTTTTATCGAAACCACACTTTACGTTACACTTCCATCCAAAATCGAGAACTTAAAAAAACTAATTTAACACTTTCCTTATTGACAACATATAGACCCTTATCTCTAGTTCATAACAAATCTGAAATTATCTCAATTGGATATCGGTAGAAAAAGTTATGGCTTAAAAACCCAAAACACACTATCTGTGAACAGTAGCTCGCCGCGGCGTAAGGAAGTTCGCTGCGGCAAAACCCAAACGCTCACCGCGGCGAAGAACAAGTATGCGTCACGGCATGCCTACGTAGCGACATGCACCGCGACGTGCACACTCGCCCACGTCGCGGCGTGCGATTAACATGTCCCGACGTGCGAGCGTTCGAAAGCCTGAAACTTGATTTTTTTCAACACATTTAAACCAATAGTTCCCATCTTTCAAAACACAACCAATCTAAACACTATATCATCACTTAAACTTCATTTTCCACCCACTTTATACCATTATCATTCTTAAAAGAATCAAAATCACCCTTAAACGATAACCCTAAAACCCAACATAAACCTAACCCAAATCTATCATTTTTCACACTTAATCCATGAATCATTCAATTAATTAAGAGGAAAGAGGCTTAACTCACATGATTTTGCTTTCAAAAACCTTAAATTCTTCATGGATTTGCCAAAACCATTTCTTCTTCTCTTCTTCCTCTTCTTCAACGGTTCCTCTTCCTCTTCTTATTCAAAAACTCTAATTCCTTCCCTTTATACCCCTTTCAAAATATGAAAAGTCCATATCGTCCCTTCCTTTTACCTTAAGTCTTATAAACTTAAGTATCTTGCCCAAATTGCCCCTTATCTAGACTTTAAACCTCACTATCTCAATTTTGAAAATTCCAACTCTTAGGGGCTGAATTGAAACTCAATTTACTCGGAATCACTCACTTTCATACCTGTCAATTTCCAATTCAATTAATTTAATCACTTTGACTTTCATACACCTCTTCAATTTCACTAGCTCATGCTAAAACAAAATCCCTCGAGCATGTCTTTAACTGGAGTGTCCATTGGACAGTCATTTTCAATACCAGGAATTTCATCGATATCCACCTCGCGATTTTACACAGAATATAAATCATTCCAATTTCATTTTTCAAATACAAAATCTCATTTTCACTAAAATCACATAAGTCGGGAATTGTCACGAGTGCATGTACCATCATGTGCCTTTCCAAATTTACCAATCATATCCATATAAAAGCCAATTTATGCAAATATACAACCCATTCACAATCCGTGCCAACTTTTACCATTTTATCATTCCCATCGGTGATGAGATGTTACAGTCTTTACCTCTAGTGAGAGAATGATGAACACTTCACCAAAAAGTCTCTTGTTTTCACACAACACTTGCACGAAAATTGATGTTTCTTACACCCTTTCACCTTCATCTATCCCCCAACATCAATGGAGAGTTAGTGGGAATTAATTGGCTTTTAATCCCACTTAATTTAGCATGAAACTTCCACCCCTTCTTTAAAGGGTAATTTTGTCATCTTACTTATTAAAGGATAATTTTGTCATCTTACCTAATAAGTAAGATTCACATGTGTCATATGATTCTCAATCAAATGACCCTAAGCTGCCATACTTGTGTAGCTTAGTTATGCATCTCTCATATCTTATATCCCTATCCAAAATCATTTTACTCATTCTTCGCATCATCAATGCATGCGACCCATTAGGTTCTCGGTTATGCTGGCCACTTAAATTAACACTTAATTCAAGCAATTCATGAGCGGTATCTAGTAACACATCATGACGTCCCAATTGATTGGGAAGTCAGTGGTTTAACTACGAACCCTTCCATAAATAATGTTCTCGTGCAATTCATCCTTTCACCATCTATATCCCACTTAGTTCAAAGTATGGTTAAAGTGTCAACTCCCACTAGAATGACTATATCACATCTAGCCCAAGTGATGTTAGTTCTTATCCTTGAGGTTCAATTTATGTCACTAAAGACTATCTTCATGATATTTCCACTATAGCCAGAGATTCCCGAGTAATGACCCCAACAAGAGACTCTGGGCATCATCTCCTTCTATTAGAAGTGGTGAATTTTTTATTGGCCACTCAGTTATTTTCGAATATCTCAAACTGTACCCAGTCATCACCCTATAAGCAACCTATAAGAGGCAATGAGAAATAGAGTCAAAGTACATAATTAGTATCCAAGATATCATTGAGTACCTCAAGTTCAACGATATTTGTACCATTGCTATGATAAGACTATCATTGACAATAAAATAGATTATCTATATGATCGTCTCATAACAAGTAATCTGATGTAGCATTCCTATATTAACTCTAAACAACTCATACTTACAACTTATAGGATCCACTGCTTGATCTAATCAAGAAGTATAACATGTGCTAGTCTGTCCAAATTAATAATATCCCATCTCATTAATCCTATGACTAGGTATAATTTATATATTAACATAATTATACATGATAGGAATTTCATTATCATGATCTTATAATGATTTCCTTTATGTTATGTAATGTATCAAGGACATCATTAATTCGATTTAAGATCACTATCAATTTATAAAGAACATGAACATTAAATTAATGAAAAAGCCTTTTTATTAATAGAAAAGATTTACACGGTAAGTGCTAAAAGTGATTGCCTTTAGAGCACTTCTCCAACAATAAAGATAAGAAAATCAAGATGATGAAGCAAGAGTGCTTATAGCTGTTGTTTATAGACCATGCAAGGTGTACGCGAATTTAATGGCATCATAATTCATTCAGAAACTGAATATCCATGTATAAAGCAAAGGATGATGAGAGGTGGACAAGCAAAATGCGCATGCAGTAGGTGGGATGCAACGTAAGCCCAAAACGATGTGTAATAGATGATGAAATAAAGCAATGCAACAGCCAAAGGAAAATGATGTGCACATAGGAAGCTAAGCAAGAGCAACGCACGGCAAAACGCAGTCCACACCAAATGAAACACAGATGTACAACAACATCCAAGGAGCATGAAAATGCAACACATAAGGAGGAGGAAGCATGTCAAAATGTTGTAGTTGGAATGATGTACACAAACGTACAACCAAAAATGAAAACACAGTCGTTGGGCCGGAGCTAAAAAAGCGCAATGGAAAAAGAATAAAAAGGGCAAACAACGAAGAAGGATTTTTATGTGTGAAGTGTGTGTTTTTAATAAAGTAATGAAGGATAGTAACGAGGGTTGTCTTTAGACAGAGGGACATTCCGTAGGAGCGTGAGCATTTTATTGGGGGCTCTTGGATTTAATGAAGAAAAGGAGGTAAGCTCTCCATATGAGAAAACCCATGGAGGGGTAGCTTCTCGACGCCGATTTAGAGGTGATTTCAACGCCAATGACCAAGTTAAGCATTTCTTTCATATTTTTGTTGTTTCTTTCTCTCTTATTGAATCGATCGTGTTATCCTAGATATATGAATTTTAAATATAACAATTATGAATTATGTATGAATGTTCGTATTATCGTATAGTTCAGTTGTTTGTATAAACCCATAGCTAGAATTTCGATATAATTCATAATTGTTATGTTTGAAATTTATTTGTAACGACTAATAATTCGTAAATATTAAGGATAACATAACTAAGATTAAATGACGCATCGTATGTGGTTGTTACCTTAATTAATCGATTTTTCTAATTCGTAATATTACTATCCAATTGAATTTAGAGATCGTATCCTAGGTTAATCGGTAGTTAAGTTTAATTAATGATCATATCTTAATTAAATACTACTTAAGAAAAACTCAGGTTAATTATTAACTCACAATTAATAGTTTTTAGGAGAGATTTGAGAACAAGAAATCATTGAAATATATTTAATTAAGGTATTGGTCGAGATTGAACCAAAGAACTAAGTCCTTACCGAATTCTTCACTTTTATCATTTTTTTCATGTTTTCTTTAAATTACTTTTGTTAGTTAGTATAGCTTTTTTTTTAATTTTCTTATTTTTAAAACCAAAATTTCCTAAATTTAAATATCAATTATTTTCATTTCAATAACTTCACACAGACAAATTTGATTTGGGCTGCCGGGAGAGAGGGGGAAGCAATCCTCATTTATTACAAGCCTTGTCATATGGTTTACACAGATGCTAATAGGTTAACCAAACTACTAAATCAACAATTTTATCTGTTAAGTATCTTCTCTATCTTATTTTCCTGCGATTGAAATGCTTGTTCAAGATGGTGACGGAGTGAGCCACCCAACAGTAGCTATCACCATCACAGTTACATGATTTATTCACATTTCTTTCTTTAACAAAAACAATTGAAGGATGATGGAAGGAGGGAAACTTACCAATGTAACTCATGTCTTGTGTTATAAATTATTATGATATTTAATAATTTATATCAGTTACTTCTTTTAAGAAAAACAAAAAATAAACCTCCACCTCACACTGTTAAGTCTTAAATCAGACCGTTCACCGACTAACTAGGTCTGGTGGTCCGAACTCAAAAAGTGGTGGTGCGAAGTCAGAAGAGAGAGGATGAACATAAAAAGGTTTTCTTAAAGGAGACACGGGGAGAAAGGGGTAAAACTGGCAGTTGAGAGAAGTTGTCGTGACTTTTGTCATTTGCATTATTATTGCTTTCAAGTTTTAAAATATTTGTATTCTTGTGTCACACAACAATGAAAGGCCAACGTAGGTACACAGGTTGCCCATTCTCTTCCCTCCCTGGTTTTGATTTTCATTTGGATTGAGAAAGAGAAAAGGCGACAAATCCAGTTCCTTGTTCATTTAATGACAACATCTGGGTTTCTCCATTATGTTCCCTGACCTCAACTTTCTTGCTCCGATAAATGGGGCCAGTTGTTTTCTCTTGTTTGTAGCACCCCAGCAAGCTTCTTAAATTGTTGACGAAAAAGGCTAGCTGTTTTAGTGTTGAAGCTTGTTGGATTCTAATGGGTTTCACCAGACCTCAAAAGTCCAACAACGGGGTCTCCACCAGATGGGTTTCTCTTTTCTGCATTGCCAGCTTTTTCTTCGGTGTTCTTGTTGTCAACAGGTTTTTGCTCCTTGCCTTTCTGGTTTCGTTAAACCGCTTCGGGATCTTGTCGATGAAGTTATAAGCTTTCAGATTTGCTTCATTTAAAGAAAATTAGTTAACTTTGGCTGCCAGTTCTGTATTCTTCGTGTGCTCTTTTTGCTGTCTATGAAGGATGGTGTTTTCGTATGATCCGTTACGAAATCATGTGCAACATATAAACTTTTCTTATAGATTTATACCTTTTCTAACCTAATTTAGGCATGTCCGTAGTTTCTACGTACTTTTGTGTCTGTAATTACTAAATAAGTTGTGGATGGGATGAAGTAAAGACTTCATTTACACAGATTAATGAATTGAGACCTTGGATACTTAACATAAAGACTTAATCTTACTAGATTTGGACGGTCGATTCTCCCATTCTGATCTTATGCCCACTCAGAAATGAAGCAAGTCCCTGTGTATGCTTCTCTTGGACAAATGTGCTGTGTAGTGCTAACTTTACACTTCGCTTGACAATTTAGGAGCTTTACTGTAGAAGGAGTTGCGTAACCATGAGTCATTGTGCTTTACTATGAACTTAGGGTGATCAATGGTTTAATGTGTGATTTATTAATAGATTAGTGCCAGAACATATGATAACAGAATATTGGAATTCTCAGTGGCTTGATTAGACGTAGGCATCTATCATCTTGGTTCCAAGCTCCTTGAATTTCTTATCATAATATCACTTTCTAACATTTTCCCCAGATAGAGAACACAACTGTAGGAAATAAGCCTTCATATGCATGGCTTGAGAAAATCTATTTGGATATATTTTAATCACTTCATTGGCCAGCTTGACATTTTAGTGATTTCTACCTATTACAACAGATTATGCGTGTGAAGTTATAGGCTTTTTATTTCATGGTGATACTGCAATTGGCCTTCTTTAATACTCTGATTTTTCATGTATTAAATATCCCGTTCAGCTCCTTAAACTCTTTATCGTGAATGAATGATGGGTTGTCTTTTCTACTCAAGTGATAGTGAAGACAATCTATTTTAATTCATCGTGAATAGTGGATTCCACTATTTCCTATAGCTGATGATGGATGATCCCACAGTCCAAGTTATTATTATGATCCTTTTTTGGAAATTTTGTTATTATGATCATTGCTTTTTATATACAGTGACGAACTTAATTAAGAAGAAGTATCCATCTAATCCTATAATATAGTTATTGAAGCCAAATGTTGGCTATGTGAGCAAGGAGCAATATCCACAGGCTAAGACTATCATCATTTATATGCAAAATTTAATATAAGAAATTAGTCTCAGGGATGAAACAGGCAAAGCATTTCTGCCATCAAGCAGTCCGCATAGATTGCCAGTCATTATTGCTAGTTCTTCCTCAACACTGGTTTTGTGTTGACATTGGAGTCATAGGTCTTGTGTCTCTTATTCCTTGGTGATCAAGAAGCCTTACAAGTAACATTTAATAGGGCCACATCCTCAAGTCCATAATTGCTTCCAACTAAGTGCATTCCGCTTGGAAATCATCTATGTTCTGATCCCATTTTATTGTAGTATGGTCTTTGGATTTCTTCAATGCCCTTCGTTCCCATATCTTCCCATATGTGTTTAGAACTCCACCTTATGTGGCCCCATTTCTTTTCTTAAAAGCCCTGCTTTGGAAGTTACTGATTTTGCAGCTTATATGTGAATAACAGGTTGTTGGCTATACCTAACCCTGGTGAAGTGGATGATGAGACGGCTTCTTTGAATAAACAAGTAAAAAGAGTTCATCCCATGGTTAATTGTGACAAGGCAAGTGGCAGTAACTAGAATAAATTTGTTTTCATGTTGATTGCCTGAAGTAACACTTTCAGATAATATTGACGCGGTTGTGCAGGAGAGTTCAGTGGGTGTTAAGTCAATTATAATGCATATTTGTTGGACTTAATTGTGGATGATTTGTGGAAATTATGTTCATAAATTGATAGAATTAATTGTTAAATGTCCACAGATGGTTTTCAATGCCGTAAAGACGAAAAAGGATCAAAACGAGGAAAGAAATGGCAAGAAGTTCGAAAATCCCCAATTTGGACGAAATTCAAAGATTAGGCGTGGGCACGCCTAAGGTCAAGAATTCTAAATCTGCAGAGTTTCCAGAAGATGGTATCCCAGTAGAACAAAAGTGCCAAAGATTCTGTGGGGTCCCTTTTTAAGAAGTTTTCCGCTGAAATTTAAAGATGATTTAAGTGGATGGAATAAAAAAGATCATGAGGAGATTTTAAAAGGAGCCGACGTGGACAAGAGCTAGGTTTTGGAGGAGATAGGCAATCTTTGGAGAGCAGCCGCAGGGAGCACACTTCTAGAGTTTTACGCAGAGTTTTGAAGAAAAGAGGCCATCGCATATCTTTGGATTTTCTTAGTTTTCATAGTTTAATTTTAAGGCCTTTATTCAAGTAGTTAAATAGTTGGTCGTTGGACTTATTCAACTTCGGTTTTCTTGTCTTTAATTTTCTGCATAATTTCTCTTGTCATTAACGTTACTTTTACTAAAAACTAGTTATGGAGATTGTCTCTTTATTTATTTCTTTTGTTTTCAATTCAAGTATGAGTAACTAATTTTCTTGTCTTGGTTGAGGGATCCGTGTTCCATGCTATTGAGGTGAGATGTTCTAAATCTTATTCATGTTTATTAACGTTCATTGGGTAATTTCAGATTAATCTTTTTAATTGGATTCGTTAGTTTCTAGGTGCGCAACTAGGAATTAATGGATTTAATCGCTAGGTTAACAAAATCGGCGTTCAATTTTGGTAGCAGAAGTAGCAATTAGGATTAACCCCTCTACGTTAGAGTCGGAAAATCCTAAGAAATTATCCACTTGATTGATTTCATGTCGTACATGTTATCACTTGTCATTGGTTCTTAATGCTATTAAGCAGTTAATCTATGATCGTATCTAGATTGTTGTTTAATAAGGTTGCTAGGATACATGTTTCTAGTCAATATTATTGATAGAAAATTCTCTCAATGAATGTTCGTTAATAATTATAATTTTAAATCGAGGATCCATAATAGCATGGTAACACCGTGGACCAAACCAAGGTATTTTTCCTATCGATTTTTAGGTCTTGATTATTACTTCAATTTGCAATTTTTCCTTTCTGATTTTTATTCTTCTTTCAGTAAGTAACAAAACCCCCCTTTTTATTATTTGTGTCGTTTGAATTCGTGATTTTCATAATCGTAAAATTCCTCGTGGGAACGATATCCGCTTGCGCTACTACATTAATTTGTTTTAACTAAGTGAAAATTTTTATATTTGGTTGCAGTGACAAGTATCACCAAATTTTGGCGCCGTTGCCGGGGAATCTTGACGGTTTATGTACGTTACGCGTTCAAACCAATCAGAAAATTTGCTTGATATAATCACGAGATAGAAAAGACAAAGAAAAGACTACGAAAACAGACCAAGCAATGAGAAGGAGACGAAAAGATGGATAGGATAGTCGCCAATCTCACTCTTCGTGAATTAGCGCTACCGACCGACGTATGAACAACCCCATCGCATCAATTTTCCGAATTTAGGTGATAATAATACTTTTGAATTAAAATCTGGGTGATTCATTTATTGCCTATTTTGTGGGATTACCGGAGAAGATCCATACAAGCATTTAAAGGAATTCGATGTAGTTTGCATGGGAATGAAGCCGACCAATGTGACGGAGGAACATTAAGTTGAGAGCTTTTCCGTTTTCCTTAAAGATGATGCATGAGATTGGCTTTATTATTCATTTGGAGAAAGCGTGCGACGTGGGCGAGATGAAGAGACTCTTCTTTGAGAAGTATTTTCCAGCATCGAGAGCGCCAATATTCGGAAGGAGATTTGTGGAATTCGTCAACATACTGGGAGAAACACTTTACGAATATTGGGAAAGATTTAAAAAATTATGCGCTAGTTGTCCTCATCATCAAATAACTGAACAATTATTAATTCAGTATTTTTACGAAGGACTTTTGCTTTCTGACAGGAGCATGATTGACGCTGCCAGCGGTGGTGCCTTAGTTGACAAAACGCCAGCAGCCGCGAGAGAATTGATAGCGAACATGGCCTCCAATACACAACAGTTTGGAATCCGTACAGGTCATGGGTCAAAGGGCGTGAATGAAGTTATTGCGACCTCGGTAGAAAAGAGATTGGATGACCTCACTTCTTTGGTGCGACAGTTAGCGATCTCAAGAAAAGAAGAAGCTAAGGTATGTGGAATTTGCTCAATGGTTGGACATCCTACTGATTCATGTCCAATTTTGCAGGAAGACAATGCTGAACAGGTGAATGCTGTGGGAGGATTCAATGGACCAAATCAGAGGAAGTATGACCCATTCTCCAACACTTATAATCCGGGATGGCGCGATCATCCGAACTTCCGATATGGGAATCCTCAAGGACAACAAGCATCCACGAATTTCCAGCCATATAGACCACCATTCGTGCAACGTCAAAATCCAAATATGCCGTCAACTTCTGAAGGTAAGTCTTCTTTAGAAGAGGCATTACAAACTTTAACCACGAATACTTTGGCGTTTCAGCGGTCTACGGAAGCGAGCATTCGGAACTTGGAAAATCAACAAAGAAATTTTGACAATCAATTGGGTCAAATTGCAGCAGCGGTAAACCGACTAGAATCGCGGAACTCTGGTAATTTTCCAGCACAACCAGAGGTAAATCCTAGACAGAGTGCAAAGGCAATCACGTTGCGAAGCGGTAAAGAATTGCCGGAATCAATTCCGAAGGCTTCAAAACGAGAAATAGAGGAAGAAATCACGCACTTACCGGAAGAGAAACAAAAAGTTGTGATCAACAAGGTGCTCCCACCTCCTTTTCCGAGTCGATTAGCAAAGGCGAAGAAGGAAGAACAAGAAAAGGAAATTTTTGACACTTTCCGAAAGGTTCAGGTAAATATTCCTCTTCTTGATGCAATTAAACAAATTCCGCGTTATGCTAAATTTCTTAAGGAGCTTTGTACGTCCAAGAGGAAATTAAAATTCAATGAGAAAGTTCAGTTAGGCGAAAACGTTTCAGCTATCTTGCAAAAGAAAAAGCTTCCACCGAAATGCCAAGATCCAGGTATGTTTACTATCCCATGTCAAATTGGTAATCTGCGAATTGAAAGAGCTATGTTAGATTTAGGTGCGTCCATTAATGTCATGCCATATGATGTTTATAAATCTTTGAATGTTGGACCTCTTAAAGAAACTAATGTGGTAATTCAATTAGCAGATCGATCAAATGCTTACCCGAAAGGTGTGTTAGAGGATATATTGGTTCAAGTGGGAAACATGCTTTTTCCAGCTGATTTTTATATTTTGCAGATGGGCACAGATGATTCATCATCTTCTACTCCGATTTTATTCGGAAGGCCGTTTTTGAAAACGACTAGAACCAAAATCGATGTTCATGATGGGTCGTTAACTATGGAATTTGATGGTGACTTAATTAAATTTAATATCTATAATACCATGAAAATTCCGGATGATGAGCAACTGTTGTGCGTGTGGATTTCGTTGACACCGGATGCAAGAACATTGGAGTTTGAACATCACAACCAAGAGGATTTGGTGGAAATTGCGTCAATTGATCAAAGTCATTCAGAAAATGCGTCGAAGGAAGAGACCAGCACTAACGTTATGGTCACACAAGGAGGAAGAATCAACATCGATTGAGAAGTGAAGGAGCAATTCACGCCATCGGGACAAAGGCACAAGGATTGATGAGAGCATGGAAGTAAGGAAGCTGCGTTACTTGAAGGAAATCAACAGCAGATCACGTGTTGCTCACCAGGAGAAGGGAAGTGTGCGTCATCTGAAGCCTTACATGAAAACGAAATTAACGCCCACACTATTCAAAGAAAGGAGGAATTCACGCTATTTAGGAAGCCAAGGCGTAAACGTTTGATGGGAGGCGATGTTGATTTGATGGTGCTTGACAATCAAGAGGACATGTTCACATGTGCAGTGGAAACAGCCACCCCATTTCTCCAGCAACTTACGTCCATACAAGCTTCAAGAGAGGAAGACAAGTTGCTGTCATCATTGATCAAACCACCAACTTTGGAATTGAAAAGCTTGCCCAATCACCTTAAATATATCTTTTTAGGTGAGAAAAATACATTGCCTTTGATTATTTCTAACCAACTTTCTGATGTGCAGGAAAATCAACTTATCAATGTTTTGAAGGCGATAAAGCGACTTTTGGGTGGACAATCGCCGATTTGAAAGGAATCAGTCCCACTATATGCATGCACCGAATTTTGATGGAGGACGAGGCGAAAGAGGTAAGGCAACCACAGCGTCGACTTAACCCGCCAATGATGGACGTGGTAAAGAAAGAGATTTTGAAACTTCTTGACGCAGGCATCATTTATCCGATTTCGGACGAAGAGTGGGTAAGTCCCAGACAAGTCGCATCAAGAAAAGCTGTGTTACGGTAATGGAAAACAGCAACGGTGAGTTAATTCCAACTCGTGTTCAAAATGGTTGGCGAGTATGCATAGATTATAGGAAGCTTAATTCAGTTACTAGAAAAGATCACTTTCCGCTTCCTTTTATTGATCAGATGCTTGAAAGATTAGCAGGAAAATCTCACTATTGTTGTTTAGATGGGTATTCAGGATATCATCAGATTTTGGTGGCACCACGAGATCAGGAAAAGACGACCTTCACATGCCCATTCGGTACCTTCGCCTACCGACGAATGCCATTTGGATTGTGCAACGCACCAGCGACATTCCAACGGTGTATGGTAAGTATTTTCTCCAATTTGGTTGAAAATTGCATGGAAATTTTTATGGACGATTTCACGGTATATGGAGAGTCTTTTGAAACATGCATCATTAACCTTGAAAAAGTGCTAAAACGTTGCATTGAAACTAATTTGGTTTTAAATTACGAGAAGTGTCACTTTATGGTTAATGAAGGCATTATTTTGGGTCACACTGTTTCGTCAAAAGGAATTGAAGTCGATAAGGCCAAGATAGATGTTATTCAATCTTTATCTTACCCCGCGAATGTGCGGGAAGTTCGTTCTTTTCTTGGTCATGCAGGATTTTATCGGCGATTTATCAAGGACTTCTCCAAGATTGCGCAGCCCATGTGCCAATTACTCCAAAAAGATGTGCAATTCAATTTTGATGAACAATGCCGAAATGCGTTCAACGAGCTAAAGGAGCGTCTCACTACCGCACCAATTATTCAGCCACCACGTTGGGACATTCCTTTCGAGTTGATGTGCGACGCGTCAGATTATGCAGTAGGCGTGGTGTTGGGACAAAAAGTGGATAAGGTACCGCATGTCATTTATTATGCTTCTATGACACTTAATGATGCGCAGAAAAATTATTCCACAACGGAGAAGGAGTTTCTAGCAGTCGTCTTTGGCTTGGAGAAGTTTCGGTCTTATTTGCTGGGGACCAAGGTGATTATTTATTCCGATCATGCCGCGCTAAAGTACTTAGTGAACAAGAAAGAAGCCAAGCCTAGATTGATTCGCTGGATCTTATTGATACAAGAATTTGATGTGGAAATTCGCGATAAGAAAGGAGCGGAGAATTTGGTGGCCGATCACTTAAGCCGAATCACACCCAGTGCTACATCTGATGTCCTTCACGACAAATTTCCGGATGAGAGCCTTTTCGCAGTTCAACAGGTAACCCCTTGGTATGCAGACATAGTAAATTTTTTAGTTACCAAGTCGTTACCTAATGATTTGTCTAGAGCTGAAAAAGATAAAATAAAGCGCGAGGCTAAATATTATGTTTGGGATGAGCCTTACCTGTGGAAATTTTGTGCTGATCAGATTGTTAGGAGATGCGTCACAGATGATGAAGTTTCATCTATTTTACAATTTTGTCATTCATCTGTGTGTGGGGGACATTTCGGGCCTAAACGAACTGCGCGGAAAATTTTAGAATGTGGATTGTTTTGGCCTAAGTTATTTTATGACTCTTACATGTTTTGCAAGTCTTGTGATCGTTGTCAGAGAACAGGTAACTTGGGATCCAAGAATCAGATGCCATTGACGAACATTCTGGTATGTGAAATTTTTGATGTTTGGGGCATAGATTTTATGGGTCCGTTCCCTTCTTCTTTCGGTAAGAATTACATTCTCTTGGCAGTGGATTATGTTTCTAAGTGGGTTGAAGCTAAGGCTACTATATCTGATGATGCTAAAACGGTCATTGATTTTGTTAAATCAAATATTTTGTCAGGTTTGGAATGCCTCGAGCCATCATTAGCGATCGAGGAACGATTTTGCAACAAGATTTTCAAGCGCTCATGAAACGATATGGTATTACGATCAATCTCTACCGCCTATCATCCGCAAACCGGTGGGCAAGTGAAGTATCCAACAGGAAATCAAGTCCATCTTGGAAAAAGTGGTTAACCCAAACCGCAAAGATTGAGTCTTCGTTTGATGACGCTTTATGGGCTTATCGGATCGCATACAAAACTCCTATAGGTATGTCGCCTTACAAAGTTAGTTTTCGTAAGCCTTGTCATTTACCTGTGGAAATTGAACATAGAGCTTATTGGGCCGTCAAGCAGTTGAACATGGATCAATTAGAGGTAAGCACTAGTCGAAAATTACAATTGCAAGAGTTGGAGGAGATTCGTAATGAAGCATATGAAAATTCAAAAATTTACAAGGATAAAACTAAAGCTTTTCATGATAAGATGATTTCTAGGAAACATTTTTCCATTGGACAAAAAGTTCTTCTTTATCATTCAAAGCTTAAGTTATTTCCTGGAAAATTACGATCTCGTTGGCTCGGCCCTTTTATTGTTACTAACGTGTTTTCTCATGGTGCGGTGGAAATTCAGAGCATAGATACTTCTAAAGTTTTCAAGGTTAACGGACACCGCCTTAAGCCTTATTATGAGCATTCACCGATCGAACAGGTCGACGAAATCGGGTTGGTTTCACCAACTTATCTCTGAATCGGTAAGTTCCAACATGAGTCTAGCTTACGACTATAAAGAAGCATGTTAAGTAAAGTGTTCAGTTTGTCATTATTCCTTCTTTAATAGTTTTATTTTCATTATTTAGTTAGGAATTTTAATTTGTTTTATTATTATTTTCGTCACAATTTTTATTTTGTTTTAATTTTCTTATCGCTTTTCATTTACTTTAAATTTCTTTAAAAAAAAAAAAAAACGCAAAACTAAAATTAATTTTGGTTACCGCCTCCTTTTGTTTTCCCCCAACTCACTTAACCCTCTCCTCTGTCATCTTGTTCCTTTAGCCACGGCACTTTGTTCCTTCTCTCCTCCAGATTTTCTTTTCTTTGATTTCCATCTACTCCTCCAGTTCACACTTGATTTCACCAATTTCTTCACTTCCCATTCATGGCCATACCCTATTTTTTCCATTTCTCCACTCATCACTTTCCCCATTGTCGATGACCCTGCTTTCTCCTCTTCTCCAGATTTTCTTCTTCTTCTTTGATTTCCACCAAACCCCTCACGCTCACGACCAACTCCACCCCATCTTCTCCACATTGCGTGGCTGTCTTCCCTTGATTTTCCCCAACATTCTCCAGCCCATTCACGACATTACCTCAATCCCTAATTTTCCAGATTTCTTTTCACCACAACCCTTCATTCTTGCTATTTCTCCGCCATTCCACAATGTCCACCGCCATCACCTCGATTTTACCACTAATTCCTCTTATCTTTCAATTTCTTCATCTCTCACATTTACAAGAACCACAAGTCCCGAATCGCCAACCTCAAGTCTCGCTTCACGCTTTTAATTTTCCCATTCCACCTTCATGCTCACGTTTTGGTACTTTCGTGACTATTGTATCTTGTATGTGCAGATTTCTATCCACCGATTACCACAATGCCCGTAATCTAACCGCCAAGCAGAGAAGGAACTCGTCCCCATTCAAAGTTGTTTACCCACCACAAGCTCCACCAAGAACCGCAGCTTCAACTTCCACACCGATGACCAGTACCCAACTCCAAGAACGCGTCACGATCCCAACAAGGTAGAGGAGGAAACCCGCACACGATCTCAAAACGCTGGATGCACCTCCTTTGTGTTACCCGACGATACCGAAAAATTTGAGCTTCTTCAACAAATAAAGATATCTCCTCGTAAGTCTATTAACTTTGATACACCGCAAGCGTTAGGCGATATGATAGTTTTGTGCAATTATTGGGTCCTATCGCATGGAGTTCTTTTGCTCAGATAAATTGTCCCGCTTCCACGAATTAACCAGGAATTTTATACCACATTTCGTTTAATTGTGACGACAATTTTCATATGCATATCATGGACGCTGTTGAATTTCGATTAATGGGACAGAAATTTGCCTTTTCGATTCTTGACTTTAATGTTGCATTGGGATTTATGTCATCTGCGATATTGAATCAATTATTTCCTAACTCTCAATGTGATTTTCATTCGATTTCAATGCTTGAACTATGGCATCAATGGTCTGTTGACCTCGTCCCTACAATGCTAGTTTGTCTAAGAGTTCTTTTCTTAGCAACCCGGTTTTCAAAATTATGCATCGGTTGTTAGCCTTCAATTTTTCTCGGTCGTAAGGATGCTGCAGTACTTTATCAAAGGCTGAATTTTACTTTCGTGGTGTATGGATAGACATATTCTGCCAATTTAGGATTTTGGTTTATGAATCGTTTCATTACGTGTTTAAAACAGTCAAAACCATTAATCCTTGGTTCATATATCACCCAGATGGTCATTAATTTGAATGTGTTAGATCTTGAGCATCTCGACATGACGGTGGCTTGTGAGCTCGAGCCATTGGATATTATTTGCTTATGCAGGATGGGGATTGTGGACCTAAGCCAAGGACACCTCTCTTTACTCTTCCCGGCCGACCACTTTCCCTAGCACCGAACCTCAACAGAAGTCGTCGGACTCCATCGGTTGCACCACACAATCAGCCACGGAGAACTCGCGCCTCGTCCCAACGCAATGATGACCGTGACACTCGCTTTAGCAGACTTGAACGGGCAATGCACCGGATGGAAACCAACCTAATAGCCTATTGAAGTATCAAGGCTTTCACCGCCCCACCCAACCGACACCCCGATCCCGCTTAATAGAGAAGCTTCCTTACCTCTTTTCCTTTATTTATTTATTTATTTATTTTATTTTTATTTTATTTATTTTTATTTTTTTATTTTTTTATTTTTCGCTTCTATCATTGAGGACAATGCTGAGTTTTGGTGTGGGGAGTTCTTTACATTTTATGTGCATAATTTTGGTTTTATGCACATTGTTGGAATATTTTGGCTGTTTTGGATTGAATTTTGATCTTGTTTTTGGTTGAATTTTATTGGAGTAACATATCAAACCATGAAACTTTGTCATAGTAATTTGACGAGATTGGGAATACACATGAAGTTGATTTGGGCTAAGTAGGTTTAAGATGCGACACATTGATTAATTGCTCTAACTAATCTCATAAACTTGGTCAAAATTTTGACATTGGAGTGATAGAGTAAATTGTGAAACTTAAGTGGATTCTTAATTTGAATTTGATCAGTGAGGAAATTGAGCCTAAATGACATCATCTTCATGTCATAATATTTTCTTGAATTGAGTGGTGCTCCTCTAATTGTGTTGCCTCTAGAACTTGCATGGAACCGGTTTGCGTATTGTTTGATCACAAGGGACTTAGAAGTGATTAAGGCCATCTTTGTTTAAAACCATTTGGCTTAAAAAAAAAAAAAATAATAAAAAAAAATTGACTCACCTACTACTCTTCCTTTGGAAACAATTTTGAGCCTTAACCTTATTCCTTGAATTATCACCTTACAGTAGAAAACCAACAACCCCATTAGCTTACCTTATCACAAGTTGAATGAAGCATTAACTAAATTGGGATTTATGTTATGTATTGTGTTCTGAGATACTTTCATAGGTACATCTGCTCATGCTCTTATTATTGTCGTTATTTTTCCATGAAAAAAAAAAAAAAAAAAAAAGCAGAAAAAGAAAAAGAAGGAAAAGAAAAACAAAAAGAGAAACATCAGAAAAAGGAAAGAAAAAAGAGAATAAAGTATGGTGGCTTCAGTTAGAATGAGTAGATGTAGTTCTCTTTCATGCTTATCTCAGAATTTTAATTGTGTCCCTTTCTACTTAATGCTTTATGAAAACTTGTGACAAAACCTCTTTACCATATTTTTACCTCACCCATGAACCAAGCCCCATTACAACCATTAAGAAAGTCCTTTGATCTATGAGCCCATGTGATCTAAATGAATAAGAATTGGTGAAATTGCAAGCTATGGTAGGCAACATGGTAGAGTGAGATTTAAGTGAAACAACCACCGCAAACACTTGAGTGTAAGAGCGAAATCCGTGAGAAGAATTCACTTAATTTCATGTTTCTTGTTGAACAAAGGTGCTGAATTTTGACTTCGCTTATTTGAATTGGTGAAAGGCAATTATGATGTATGTTGCAAATTGAATTTGGTTAGCCTAAGTTGGTGGATTGTGTGCACTTAATTTCTGAAGGATAAATTGATTGAGTTAATGGTTTGATGTGTTGCTCGAGGCGAGCAAAGGTTCGTGTGGGGAATTTGTTAAGTCAATTATAATGCATATTTGTTGGACTTAATTGTGGATGATTTGTGGAAATTATGTTCATAAATTGATAGAATTAATTGTTAAATGTCCACAGATGGTTTTCAATGCCGTAAAGACGAAAAAGGATCAAACGAGGAAAGAAATGGCAAGAAGTTCGAAAATCCCCAATTTGGACGAAATTAAAGATTAGGCGTGGGCACGCCTAAGGTCAAGAATTCTAAATCTGCAGAGTTTCCAGAAGATGGTATCCCAGTAGAACAAAAGTGCCAAAGATTCTGTGGGGTCCCTTTAAGAAGTTTTCCGCTGAAATTTAAAGATGATTTAAGTGGATGGAATAAAAAAGATCATGAGGAGATTTTAAAAGGAGCCGACGTGGACAAGAGCTAGGTTTTTGGAGGAGATAGGCAATCTTTGGAGAGCAGCCGCAGGAGCACACTTCTAGAGTTTTTACGCAGAGTTTTGAAGAAAAGAGGCCATCGATATCTTTGGATTTTCTTAGTTTTCATAGTTTAATTTTTTCGGCAATCGCTCAAGTAGTTAAATAGTTGGTCGTTGGACTTATTCAACTTCTGGTTTTCTTGTCTTTAATTTTCTGCATAATTTCTCTTGTCATTAACGTTACTTTTACTAAAAACTAGTTATGGAGATTGTCTCTTTATTTATTTCTTTTGTTTTCAATTCAAGTATGAGTAACTAATTTTCTTGTCTTGGTTGAGGGATCCGTGTTCCATGCTATCGAGGTGAGATGTTCTAAATCTTATTCATGTTTATTAACGCTCATTGGGTAATTTCAGATTAATCTTTTTAATTGGATTCGTTAGTTTCTAGGTGCGCAACTAGGAATTAATGGATTTAATCGCTAGGTTAACAAAATCTGACGTTCAATTTTGGTAACCGCAAGTAGCAATTAGGATTAACCCCTCTACGTTAGAGTCGGAAAATCCTAAGAAATTATCCACTTGATTGATTTCATGTCGTACATGTTATCACTTGTCATTGGTTCTTAATGCTATTAAGCAGTTAATCTATGATCGTATCTAGATTGTTGTTTAATAAGGTTGCTAGGATACATGTTTCTAGTCAATATTATTGATAGAAAATTCTCTCAATGAATGTTCGTTAATAATTATAATTTTCGTCGAGGATCCATAATAGCATGGTAACACCGGTGACCGAAACCAAGGTATTTTTCCTATCGATTTTTCAGTCTTGATTATTACTTCAATTTGCAATTTTTCCTTTCTGATTTTTATTCTTCTTTCAGTAAGTAACAAAACCCCCCTTTTTATTATTTGTGTCGTTTGAATTCGTGATTTTCATAATCGTAAAATTCCTCGTGGGAACGATATCCGCTTGCCGCTACTACATTAATTTGTTTTAACGGAAGTGAAAATTTTTATATTTGGTTGCAGGCGACAGTATCACCAGTGGGGACAGGAGACATTCTATCTCAAGTTTCGCAGACTCATGATGTGATAATGTAAGGTTCTATGGCTGCTTGTTTCATGATTTATACATATTGAATCATATCATGGGATTTATAGATTTGCATTGAGGAACTGCTGAGTAAGTTCCAACTATATCTATCGACACAATTACTGTTTTTTCTTTTAGTTTTCTGTCCAAGATTATTTGATATATCATATAATACATTCATAATGATAACTACAGGACACTTGACAAAACAATCTCATCATTGGAGGTGCAGCTAGCTTCTGCAAGAGCTGCCAAAGCTGACAATGTGGAAGGATCTCCTATGTTTACAAAATATGGAACTGAGCACGTGGAGAGACAGAAGGTTTTCTTTGTTATGGGAATAATAACTGCATTCAGCAGCAGGAAGCGAAGGGATTCAATTAGAGAGACCTGGTTGCCAAAAGGTAAAATCTTTTTATTTTAATGGTTCTTTTAGATAGATAACTGGTGTCGCTTAGAAGCAGAAAGTTGCTTATGCTTTTTGGTTATTGTTCACTTTAGGGGACGAGCTGAAGAAGTTAGAAACTGAGAAGGGCATCATAATACGGTTTGTTATAGGACATAGGTAGGTTTGGTCCAATTGCTAGTGTTTGCCACAATAGCCTTTTAGCAAAGACAATAGATTCAAGCAATAAATATGATTCAATTTCATGTGTTGCAGTGCATCTCCAGGTGGGGTTTTGGACCGTTCTATCAATGCAGAAGAAGAGCAACACAAGGATTTCATTCGACTGGTACAGTCTGTTTAAACTCTGATGCTTCTGTTGTTTCTGTTTAAATGTGAAAAGACCCATGACACATTTTTTTTATTAAGCTACCACCATTACAGGTATATATTTATATATGGCTTCACCAAGCAAATGCTGCTAACTTAGTTTCCTCTAACTTCCACTGGTTTCCTTCATCTTGCTTTTGGGATGGAAATTTTTGCTTACCTCTTCTGGTGCTTTACCAGAAGTGTCATTGAGTTTCTTAAATATATTACTGAACACTCCTTTTAATAAAAGGATATGGTACTTCAAGCCTTTGGAGTTTTGGGAGTAAAATAAAGTTTTTATTGGAACTCTATGACCAGCTTTCCAGAGTGACTTTCACTCATTTTCATTGACTTGCTCAAAGCTTATGGAGAGTTGTCCATGTTGCAGAATCATATAGAAGGGTACCACGAATTGTCATCAAAAACACAAATCTATTTTTCAATGGCTGTTGCTAAGTGGGATGCTGACTTCTACATTAAAGTTGATGACGATGTGCACATAAATCTTGGTTAGTATCTTAGTATTACTCTTTCACTGAAGAAAGAAATGGAAATGTTATTCTAATACTAAAATGACATGAATATTTATAGGTATGGTTGGGTCCACATTGGCTCGCCATCGGTCCAAGCCTCGTGTTTATATTGGTTGTATGAAGTCTGGACCTGTCCTAGCACGGAAGTAAGAGTCAATTCTCCAGACAGAGAGAAAACCTTTCATTGTTGTTAGTTCTAATTGTTTATTCCTTGGTTCTGCCTTCTGTATGCAGAGGTGTTAAGTATCACGAACCAGAGTATTGGAAATTTGGTGAAGAGGGAAATAAGTATTTTAGGCATGCAACAGGGCAAATATATGCAATCTCTAAAGATTTGGCCACATATATTTCAGTAAATCGGTAAGTCCCCAAAGTTAATTGCCATTCTTTTTGGAGTGCATGGTTACGTTGTTAAATCATTGATGTTTTCATGCCAGGCACATACTTCATAGATATGCGAATGAAGATGTCTCCTTGGGATCTTGGTTCATTGGCCTTGATGTTGAGCACATTGATGATAGAAGCCTTTGCTGTGGAACTCCACCAGGTAAGATACTTATCAGCATCTTTTTTCCTCAAGTTTGTCTTAACTTCGCATTATTGGCAGTGTCTGTGCAATATTTTGAACTTTTTAATGATAAAACTGGAAAGTTAATGCTTATAATCAGGTTGAAGTTAACAATATTAGTTCTTCAGGCATCTATGAGATTGATAGATCCATCAGCTTGACATTCTATTTCATAATATTCCTGAAAAGAAGCCTCTTTTCATGTTTCCTTTTAGTGTTTAGATGCTTGAGAGCATCAGATGACTTCTACCATCTTGTCAAGAGCATGAAGGAAATGTTTGCATTGATCGGGAACTGTAGATCTTGCCGGAGAAAGTTGCTGTTGCTAATAGTACTTGGATTCTTTTTTTTTTTACTTTTTACAGATTGTGAGTGGAAGGCACAAGCTGGTAATCCTTGTGCAGCATCATTCGACTGGAGTTGCAGTGGTATTTGCAAGTCAGTTGAAAGAATGGAGGAGGTACACCAACGGTGTGGGGAAGGTGACGGAGCAATCTGGCACACCAGTTTTTGAAAAGATAATTACCCTCTCTCACTCTGATGGGTTGTATTATAGCTGCGCATGCATGATCAAAAACTCTTGGTTTTAGACAAGCACCAACTGCCCGATTTTTGCTCAATCTTGCCTCGGGCAGTTGGTCCATTATTTTAATTTTTCTGCACATACAGGTTGTGAACTCCGAAAATGAAAATGGTCAAATTGCATCAACTTCAACCACGTTCGCAATTTTTTATCAGATTCTGTTATGAACACACGGAAAACCTTAGTTGTTATGATTTTAGTTCAGCTTTTATGGAACCCAAATGGGAAAATTACAGAGAAAAGGGTATATTTTCTCACGTCCCTACATCTTGCAGTCTCCAGACACAACTTCCCAATTTGCTTCTTAACCCCACTAATTGGCACATAAAATAAGTGGGAAGTCAACGCCCTTCAACTTCACAAACTTGTGTTGATTGTTAGTGGGAAAGCTGCACTTGCAGTCCGAGTTTCGGCAAAGGACAGAAACCAACGTTTAGAAGATATTTCTTTATTGAAGAGTATCACTCTGGCTCCAGGTTGTATAATAGGCTATTTGTAATGGTTCAGAGAGCATGCTTGATGCTGTCTTTAGTACTCAACTTGTTTTTGATAGTAAGTTAGAAGATGAAACAGGCTAAAGTTATTAGAGAACCAAACTAGCTTGTGTCAAGTACTTCTTGTTAATGGTGTGAAAATAGCTCAAAGAAAGAGTGGTTATTAAAATTTTGAAGTATTTAAACATAAGTACTAACTAGGCATTAAGAATGCCAAAACATTTTGATAAGATTATTATGGTAAGTTTTACATTAAAGTTTTGTAATTATCTATAGGAATAAGCTAACTGTTATACTCTTTCTGAAAGCGATCTAGAAGGGGGTTGAATAGATCGTTTAAACTTTTTCGCAGAGTTCTACAAAAAATCACGGAATTAAAAACACACGTAACAATCAAATTAAACAAATGAAAGAGAGTAGGAAAGAAAGCAAACACTGTTTTTATAGAAGTTCGGTGCTAAGACCTACGTCCTCTACCTAAGCTCCTACTTAGGATTTTGGCAAACCACTATATTGTACACTTTTTAGTTCAGTGCGAACTTTTACAACCACTTGAATTCCTACCAAGTAAACCTTATAATCCCGATTTGATTTCCGCACAAATCTAACCACATCAGTGATTTTTCCTCTAATCACTCAACTCACAATAACAATGAAAGAAATATTGAATAGACAAAGCTCAGCACAGCTAGATATGATTGAATGAGCTAAAGATAATTTGAGAGCACTAAAAATAATAATTAATGATCAGTATGCTTTGCAAAAAGTGCAGTTGTTGATCTCTTGATGTTTTTCTTTTTATTTGCAGACTTCTGGATCGATATAGCCGTTGTAGATCATCTACTAGCCATTGTAGATTACTCCATAACGTTATAAAAATATTTCTTTACCGCTTGATATCAATTGACTTTGTCATAATCGATCTCAGATAATCCTAGTCGACCGAATAGGTGCCGGTCGATCGGTCGAGGGATGCTAATCGACTAGATCGGTTCAGTCGATTGGGATGAGTTCGTCAACTGGAACTTACGAAAAATAATCTCCGCTCCAAATAATCGATCGATGACTTGAATGATCGGGATCCTTTGTAATGATCGAATGAGCCCTTATTAATTTTCAACGATTGGTAATGATTGTAGTCGACTGGAATTTCTTCAACTGATAAATTTGCAGATAATCTTCGATCTTTCAAGATTTTTATCCATAATCTTCATCAGAATCTTTATTTACACGTTGTAGATCTTCTCCAGATCATAGTAGATCATTTCTTACTTGATTTCTTAATATATTATCTCCTTGACATTTGTAAATTGAAATTTGAACAATGTCTATCACTTGCATCTTTGAAAATTGTCCATTGAAATTGCATTGTGCCTTTAATAAAATCTCGAATAATTTCTTAACCAATTTCATATATATATTATAATTATCAAAACATAAAGGACTTTTATTTGTCAACCACCATTGGTCCAACAATCTCCCCCTTTTTGATAATGACAAAACATTTAGAAATTGTTTAAGAAATTGAAAACAAAGAACAATTGATCAAGGTTTTTAAGCCTTGTCTAATTGGTTAGTTTTAACTCCCCCTTAATCAATGAATCCAATAAATTGAGCACAATGTACAAACACACGTGGAAATAAGCATAATAATTTTGATAATAAAAGCAGAATAATTTTGATAATAATAAAAAAAAATTAAAAAAAATGTCGCAACTTTCTTACTCCCCCTTTTTGTCATGATCAAAAGAACCGATGAAAAATCATACTTCATAACAAATACTCAGAAATTAGGCATTAAACAAAATCACAACAATGTAAACAAAAGGACATACCGACTAATGTAGTAAATGTCAATGAAAATGTTAATGTAACAAAGTAACATATATCGGTTGAAAACAAATTACAAAATCCATCAAGGTCGAGAGACATCATCATGTTTACAACCTAGTTTGTCGAAAATCTTGGTAAGCATACGTTGTTGTTCATTGAGCTTCTTTAGGAAAACACGAAACATATTCTGAATATTATCAACATGATCATTCAAATCATCTATTTGTTCGGTAATCTCATGTAGCTCCTCATGAGTGACATCACTCCGTCTTACATTACTGGGCCGAGAGTTACTTGGACGATCCGCTGCCTGTTTTGATCGTTGCCTCTTAGGCCTTTGTTCATCTGTCAATGTCAACCCAAGCTTGGCCACATGATCAAAGTATACCCATCCTCTTTCAACCGTGTCAACCAATTTCATGCTCAAGAATTGTAAGGAGTAAACCGCCAACTTTGGGGATATGGAGAATGACTATAGGAACTCAAATCAACCCTTTGAAGCTTGGCTATAATGGAATCAAGGCAGCATATGGCATGCCTTTATGCTTTCCGTGTTACTTTTCAGCTCACCTCTTAATAAATTTGCCTTCTTCCTCATCGCTTGCATAATCGACTAGGAAATTAATTTTCTACCTTCCTCCGAAAGTGCCACAAAATTTCCTTGTCCAATGATGTAATGTGGTTGTTACTAGCTTTCTTAGGATATACCACTCTATTGATAGCATAGTGAAGCAACCTATAATTTAGAGGCAAATCTATGGCTTCATAAGGTGGTGAGGAATGAGGCGAACAAAGGCTATCAAGCAATGTATCTCCCTTTTCATCAGTATATCCAAAATTTTCATCCGCTTCCTCATCAGTATCTCCATTTTCATGTCGTAAAATATTAAAATCCAATAAGGAAGCTCTAGGCCTAATTCCACCAGTAGGTAATTTCAACCAAATAGACAGATTTTCCTCACAAATAAAAATTTCCTTACCCTGAATACTCGATTTCAAGATAACCCCACGATCAACATCACTTCTAACCACAATTAGATTGGCATAAAATTCTCTAATCAATTCTTCATAGATAACATCAGAAAATCCCAGAAAAAATCGCAAGCCTAAGCTATTTAGTTCCTCAAACAACATCTTATATTCACTGTTATCTAATTCCGTCCAATCAAACTTCATAGAAGGTATTAGAACTTCATTCTTTAGTACCTTGTAGTAAAGATTTTGAGCCTCTCGTGATACAAATCTTGACTCTATCTCTTCATTTTCACGTTCTACTCCACCTCTGGAAGAAGACCCACGTACTCGTGGTCTTTGAGGAGCGTCATCCACTTGCTTCCCTTTTCCAGATGTCTTCCTTGGAGCCATTGTTAAAACGTTCTTGAAGAGATAAAAATCGCAGATTTATGAAGTTAGGGTAGAAGACGATTTTGAATGGGAGATGGAGGAGAGATGAAGACGATTTGGTGAAATAGAAGGTGGGTTTTGACGTTTTGGCTATGGGTAAGTGATTGAAGATTCGGATCTGAAGAGATGTTGGAGATTCAGTCGACTGGAGAACAAAAATCGCAAGGGGAGAAGTGAGTGGGTTTCATGAAAACAAGGAGAAATGGGTTTGTAGTGAGAGAAAGAGATGAGATGCTTAAAGAAGAAGGAGATCTAGTGTTTTAGGAGAAGATTAATGAAGAAGGTGTAGGTTTTTAAGGGAAGAAGAGGAAAAACACAAGGAAGAAGAGAATGAGAGGCTTAGTCGTGTGAGAGGACTTTAGATAGAAGATGAAGAGCTTTTGAAATAAAGAAAAGAATGGGTTTGATAGTTAAAAAAAAAGAAACCTCCGTGTTTGTTCCAGTCGACTGGACTTGTTTCTGGTCGACTGATACAAGCATTTCTTTATTTCTAGTTGACTTGTCATGCCCTTCTAGTCGACTGATACGTCTATTTACCTCAAAATCAGTCGACTTAACCTCTAATCAGTCGACTGAAAAGTTCTAAACCTTAATACAGTCACTAAATGTAAATCACGATGATGTATCTCCGATGGAATTGCTTAATTTGCCAGACCATTTTGATATAATAGTGTATGCAAGTTAATAAAATTTAATCCAGAGAATTCAAATCACACATTCCAAGTTTTAATTTAATATTTATGAAAACCTCTTCTTTAAGAGGCTTAGTAAAAATATCAGCCAATTGATCACTAGACGAAACATGTTTTAAAACAATGTCACCTTTCAAACAATGATCACGAATAAAATGATGTCTAATTTCAATGTGTTTTGTTCTACTATGCAAAATTGGATTTTTACTCAAACAAATTGCACTGGTATTATCACAATTAATTGGAATATTTTTAATCACAATAATCAAGCAATTGATGTTTAAGCCAAAGAACTTGGGCACATGCACTTCCAAATTGCTACATATTTGATTCAAAGAAGGAAATAGCTACATTTACTTGTTTCTTACTAGCCCAAGAAATCAAAGATGATCCTAAGAAATGACAAATACCACTAGTACTTTTTCTATCAATTCTACAACCACCATAGTCAGCATCACTATATGCATATAAATCAAAAGAATCACAACAAGGATACCATAAACCATGACTGACAGTTTTACTCAAATATCTGAAAATTCTTTTACATGCAGTCAAATGAGAAATTTTGAGACAAGCTTGAAATCTAGCACATAGACATGTAGCAAACATTATATCTGGTCTAGAAGCAGTTAAATATAAAAGAGAGCTGATCATACCTCTATAGAGTTTTTGATCAACATCCTCTTCATGTTCAGATTTTTCCAAGACCAAATTTGATGCCATTGGAGTAGCTGCTACTTTGCATCCATCCATGTTGAATTTCTTTAAAAGCTCTTTGGTGTATTTGGATTGATGAATAAATATGCCATCTCTATTTTGCTTTATTTGCAATCCAAGAAAGAATTTAAGCTCGCCCATCATGCTCATTTCGAACTCACTTTGCATTAAATCACTAAATTCTTTACACAAAGATTCATTAGTAGCACCAAAAATAATATCATCAACATATATTTGACAAATTAACATATCTTGATTAACATGCTTTATAAATAAAGTATTATCAACTTTACCTCTAATATAACCATTTTGAATAAGAAAATTACTTAACCTTTCATACCATGCCCTTGGTGCTTGCTTTAATCCATAAAGTGTCTTCTTTAGCTTGTAAACATAATCTGGATGTTCATGGTCTTCAAAGCCAGGTGGTTGTTTGACATATACCTCCTCTTGGATGTAGCCATTGAGAAATGCACTCTTGACATCCATTTGATTCAACTTAATCCTTTTATGTGAAGCAAATGCACATAATAATCTGATAGCCTCTAATCTTTCCACTGGTGCAAATGGCTCATTATAGTCAAGTCCCTCTTCTTGATAAAAGCCTTGAGCTACTAATCTTGACTTGTTTTTGACTGCTTCACCATTCTCATCATATTTTATCCTATTTACCCATTTGACTCCAATGATGGTTTTATCCTTTGGTGGTGCTACTAAATCCCACACATTATTCCTCTTGAATTGATTCAATTCGTCTTGCATAGCCAACAACCAATTTTCATCTTCAAGAGCTTCTTTAATGTTCTTGAGTTCTACCAGTGAAATAAAAGCTGAATTATTCATATATTCATACGTATTCTTCCTAGTCCTTAAACCATCATTTAAACCACCAATGACTTGCTCCATAGGATGATTCTTTGCTTTTGCCCATGTTTTCATGATAGGTACATGATCTTCTTCATCTTGTTTTTCTTCTTCATTTGATTTTTCTTCAACTTCATTTTCTATATTACCTGCATCATCATCAAAACAAACCTTCCTCGGGGGTGAAACCACATCATCGAATTTAACATGAATATTTTCTTCAACAGTTCTAGTTCTATTATTATAGACTCTAAATGCTTTGCTAGTGAGTGAATAACCAAGAAATATACCAATATCAGATTTTGAATCAAATTTACCTAAATTATTATTTCCATTATTATGAATAAATACTTTACAACCAAAAGGATGAAAATAAGAAATATTTGGTTTCTTACCTTTCCATAGCTCATAAGGTATCTTGTTTTAGTCTCTTCTCAGATGTACTCTATTTATCACATAGCACGCGGTATTGATTGCTTCTGCCCAAAAGACTTTAGGAAGGTTATATTCATTCAGCATCGTTCTACTCATCTCTTCAAGAGACCGATTTTCCTTTCTACTACACCGCTTTGTCATGGAGTCCTCGGTGTTGAAAAATTGTGTTCCATTCCATATTTATCACATAATTTTTCAAATGGTTCACAATCAAATTCTCCGTCGTGGTCGGTCCTTATTACAACAATGGTCAAGTTCTTTTCATTTTGTACCAACCTACACCACTTAGTAAACTCGTTAAAAGCATCACTTTTATGAGCAAGAAATCTCACCCAAGTAAGTCTGGAAAAATCATCTACAATTACAAGTACATATAATTTACCACTAAGACTAGCATGCCTAGATGGTCCAATCAAATCCATATGAACAAGTTCTAAAATTCTAGAAGTACAAATTTCTTTCTTTGGTTTGAATGATTCTCTAATATGTTTACCTTTCAAACATGATTCACACAAATGATCTTTAACAAATTTTATTTTAGGCAATCCTCTCACTATATCATTTTTAGATAATTTAGAAATCAGAGGTAATGGAGCATGTCCTAATTTTCTATGCCATAAAAACGCATTTTCTTCTAATGTCACTAAACACTTTTCATTAAAAGAACTATCATCATGTAAATCAACAACATATGTATTTCCATGCCTCAAACCAATGAATGCAATATTTTCATCTTTCTTAACTACACAATGTGATGATTCAAATGACACTTTAAAGTTCATATCACACAATTGTGAAACACTTAACAGGTTATGTTTCAATCCATCAACAAGTAAAACATTATCAATGGTAGGCAAAGGTTCCTTACCCACTTTATCAATCCCAATGATTTTACCTTTGTTGTTGTCTCCAAATGTCACATACCCTTGATTCTTTGGTTTGATTTCTGCAAACAAGTTTTTGTCTCCACTCATATGCCTTGAACATCCACTGTCAATATACCATGTACTTGGTGGATTATCATTCCTTGCTTGTACCTGCATCAGAAATATTTTTTTTTTCTCATTGGTACCCAAGCTATTTTGGGTCCATTATGGTTAGTCAAATAAACTACATTTGATGGCTTTGTTCCTTTTACTACCCATATTTTCTTGACATTAATACACCTTCTAATACTTTTACATGCAATCTCATTATGACCATCTCTCAAACATCTATCACATTTAGCAACTTTACCATCTTTTGTGAATTTAGAAATCAAAGAGTAATCTCTATCAAAAGGATCATAACCTAAACCATGTTTAGAAATAGAGTATCTTTGCAAAGACAACATCTTTTCAAACTTCTCATATCCATTAGCAAATTTTCCAACAACATAAGAAAACTCTTTTCTAATTCTATCAAGTTCACAAGATAAATTTTCTTTTTCAGCAAGGCATACAGAGTGGTCTATCTTAGTACAATCTAAATCATCGATAGTTTCATGCAGAACACTATTTTCAGCAACAAGTTCTCTTATCCTTTTTCTCAATTTCTTGTTAATATCAATGGCTTCTTTAAAATCAATTTGCAAAGCAGTAAAGGAATCTCTAAGATCTTGATCAATAATCATTACCTCATCCTCATCATCACTTGTCATGGAGCTTCTTGCCATTAGAACTAAATTGTTTTCATCGTTGCTTTGATAAGCTTTCTCATCATCGCTCCAAGTAGCTACAAGACTAGCTTTCTTTTTACCTTTGTCATACCTATCATTTTTCTGGAAAATGGAAGAACTTTTGCATTCCCTAGCATGATGTCCTTTCTTTCCACATTTCCAGCATTCTTCATTGCTCTTCTTTTCCTCATAACTTTTGGTCCTTCTTTCCAAGGTGTACTTCTTTTTATCATCATTTCTTCCACCACGTAATTCTCTCTTTCTATTTTTGAGTAAGCCCTTGAATTTTCTCAAGTTTCTAGCATACATTGCTAGCTCTTCATCTTCTTCCTCCTCATCTAATTCTTCATCACTTTCATCCACAGAAGAAGTGTTAGCTTTAAAAACAATAGATTTTTGTGGCTTACCTCTACCTCCTCTTGATTTGAGGATTATCTCATAATTTATGAGTGATCCCACCAACGCATTGAATTCCAAGCGATTGAGATCTTTCGACTCCATAATTGCTGTAACTTGAGAGTCCCATTCTTTTGGTAGTGACCGAAGGATCTTCTTCACCTTCTCGCTATCCGTCATGTGCTTTCCGAGATTCCCTAAACCATTAATAATTTCTACAAACCGATCAAGCATAGTAGAAATGGACTCACCTTCCTTCATGACAAACATTTCGTAATCATAAAGTAGCATGTTGATTTTGGTTTCTCGAACTTGGTTGGTTCCTTCGTGAGTGATCCGAAGCCTCTCCCACATTTCTTGAGCACTTGTGCAAGAATTCACTCTATTTCTCTCCTCAACAGTAAGAGCACAGTAGATTAACTTCATTGCTTTGGCATTGATGTAGACTTGCTTCCAATCATTGTCATCATACTCCAGCTCCGTTTTTACCTGACTGTTCTCGTTCAATGGAACATGTGGGCCGAAGATGATGATCTTCCAGTACTCTACTCCCTCGCTTATGATATGGTACTTCATAGGATTTTTCCACGAAGAATAGTTAGAACCATTAAACAAAGGAGGACGGTTATTAGTGTTACCTTCTTCTGCCAGATTGTTATGTGTCATACTGAATGCCATCCCTGGATGAATCTGCTCTGATACCAATTGAAAGCGATCTAGAAGGGGGTTGAATAGATCGTTTAAACTTTTTCGCAGAGTTCTACAAAAATCACTAATTAAAACACACGTAATAATCAAATTAAACAAATGAAAGAGAGTAGGAAAGAAAGCAAACACTGTTTTTATAGAGGTTCGATGCTAAGACCTACGTCCTCTACCTAAGCTCCCACTTAGGATTTTGGCAAACCACTATATTGTACACTTTTTAGTTGGTCTGAACTTTACAACCACTTGAATTCTACCAAGTAAACCTTACAATCCCGATTTGATTTTCGGCATAAATCTAACCACACCAGTGATTTTTCCTCTATTCACTCAACTCACAATAACAATGAAAGAAATATTGAATAGACAAAGCTCAGCACAGCTAGATATGATTGAATGAGCTAAACATAATTTGAGAGCACCAAAAAAAAAAAAATCAATGATCAGTATGCTTTGCAAAAAGTGCAGTTGTTGATCTCTTGATGTTTTTCTTTTTATTTGCAGACTTCTGGATCGATATAGTCGTTGTAGATCATCTACTAGCCGTTGTAGATTACTCCATAACGTTATAAAAATATTTCTTTACCGTTTGATATCAATTGACTTTGTCAGAATCAGATCTTGTATAATCCTAGTCGACTAGAATAGGTGCTGGTCGACTGGTCGAGGGATGCTAGTCGACCGGACCGGTTTCGTCGATTGGGACAGTTCTCGTCGATCGAACTTACTGAAAAATAATCTCCGCTCTTGAATAGTCGATCGATGACTTGTAGAATGATTGGGATCCTTTGTAATGATGGAATGAGCCCCTTATTAATTTTCAGTTGACTGGTAATGATTGTAGTCGACTGGAATTTCTTCAACTGATAAATTTGCAGATAATCTTCGATCTTTCAAGATTTTTATCCATAATCTTCATCAGAATCTTTATTTACACGTTGTAGATCTTCTCCAGATCATAGTAGATCATTTCTTACTTGATTTCTTAATATATTATCTCCTTGACATTTGTAAATTGAAATTTGAACAATGTTTATCACTTGCATCTTTGAAAATTGTCCCTTGAAATTGCATTGTGCCTTTAATAAAATCCTGAAATAATTTCTTAACCAATTTCATATATATTTTATAATTATCAAAACATAAAGGGACTTTTATTTGTCAACCACCATTGGTCTAACACTTTCATGTTAATTGTGAAAAGTTTTTGTCCAGAGATGATTGTAACATGAAGTTCAGTAGGAGTATAGTTATACTCTTTCATGTGAATTTTGAAAAGCTTTTGTCCAGAGATGATTGTGACATGAAGTTCAGAAGGAGCATAGTTACTCTCTTCAGTGGGAGTATGTAAATGACATAATGTTCATACGGAATAACATTTCATATTTTCAATTATGGAAGATATGATAGTCCAAGAACAACTTTGTATTAGATATGAAGATTGTAATAACTTAAATTCTAATAATAAAAATCTATATACATATAAAAGTTTCTTACCTATTTGAGATAACTATATTTATGAAATATTAAAGGTATAGATTGTTCTATGTATGATTTGATATTTGAGATCACAAGTTATATACATTTTAACTTTTGGTTGATAAGAACATAAGCAACTCCTAGTTGAGGTATATTTTAGTTGGAATAATATTATTTTTGAGTTAGAAAGGCTCCGATATAGCATCAAGTGCTAATCATGCCATATGCAATTTTCATTTATTTTCATTCAAATAATAACGTATCGTAGAACCTTAAAGCCATTAAGTATGAGAAAGGAGCTAACTTCTCATCACGAATTTAAGAATGTATTTAAGGAAATCGTTTTCATTATAGTGATAATTGAGATGAAAGTTGTAAAGTTTAAACAAGTTGTCACTAAAAAGAATATTTTCAAATTCTCACATTAAGTCGTTCATAGTTATTACTTTATTAATTCTAGGCACCAATAGAGCGAGAAGATTAGTATGTGTTAAAACAAACATGTACTTATTTGAACAAACATGTAAGTACTTACTAGAAAATAAGTTTACTAAACTAACTTGATATGAATTTAAAAAAAAAACGTCACTTGCATGTCTAATATCTCCAAATTATCCCATATAAGGATTGGTAAATTTTGTATTACTTTAAACCTAACTTAACTAAGGGTAAGTCAACTGACGACTATTGAATATAGTATAAATTATATGGAAATAATTAAGTGATTAATAAATGCTTTTTTTGTCTTAAAGTAATTAAGGATAATATTTTATTGTTCACCCAAACATTGCCTCTTGAAATTGTTCACTAATTTTTTCTTGGCGATATAATTCCTTGATTGAAGTAAAGACTTCATTGGAGAATTTGCACCTGAAAAATAAATGCTCCATGGATTCTGCTTCCTCTTTCAATAAGAGGCAAATATGGGTAATACTTAAGAATTACAGTCTATTAAGTGTGTTTTGTCTTCTTTTGGCTGTCAACTGTATATGGAAATATAGTTTGGGTAATTTTGCTCCAAACTTGATAATCCCTTCTTGTCCTTGATAATTTCTTATAGAAATGAATGGTACATTGTCATGAGCCCCAACATATCCGTACGTATTCATCTGCCCTAGTCAAGTTGGGATTATAGGATGGTAAAAATTGTACTGTGACTTTAGGTAGTTCCCTCCACGTCTAGCATCCCACCTTAGCATTGATTGGGATTAAGTTGATAAAGGGGATGTGTTGTTGAATTCTAAAGAGGGGCTCTAAATGTTATAAAATTATTAAAGATGCTTTGCCATTTCCTATAATATAGCATTGATTGGGATTAAGTTAAAGATGTTTTAACTTGATTTGTACGAATTTTTAAAGTTTAGTCACGAAATTAAAAACTTTCAAAAATTTGAGCTCTAAAAAGTTATAAACTTTTGAATATATATTTTTATTCCTTCCCTTATCAAAAAAGAGGTACGAGGAATGATTTATTAAGAACTAAGAACCTTTTGTGTGTGGTTATACTTATACTAGATAAGTATTCGTCCACAAGATTATTATTGTTCTTAGCCTTTATTTGGATGGAGGGAAACCAAGAGAAGAGAAAGGAAAAGAAATTGTATTTCTCTTCCTGTCTATTGTTTGGACAAGAACAAGAGAGAGAATTGAGAGGAATGAGAGAGAAATTTGGGCAATTTTTATTCTTATCTTGTAATTTCCCTCCCTTTCCCACCAATTTGGTAGGAAAGGGAGGAAAATGCAAGATTTCCTTTTCTTTCCTTTCCCTTGTGTAATTAAGCATCCAAACAAAGGCCTAGTGTCAAATATCACTGTAAGATCTACTTTAGGGGTCTACAAGTTATTACTTAGAGAAGATTGCTCATAAATTGAATGTGAAAGAAAATGGTCATATGATTGGTCAGAATTGCAAATTTCTCTAGACTAGACCAGTAATATAACACAAAATAAAAGACTAATTCTTCCATTAAATAGGGTTTAACATATATATAAAACCAGAAAAATTACGAAGAAGACAAACGAGCAGGCAGGACAATCGATGATTAGAGAAATGATGAAATCCTGATTCACGCACACCAATCTCTAACCAAAACCCTTCCTGCTACTAACAATTCAAAGCCAGCTTACGTCCCCTTAATACATACTCTCCTTCCGTCCCCCGTCCCCCGTCCCCTTGGAGTTGGAATCTTTAATTTTCTGTTCCTCTGCCAAGAAGAAAAGACACAATAATAAATGTTAAGCAGGCATAAAGAAGAGGAAAGGACCAAAATCATTTGGCCCTTCAGTGACACCGCTTGTAGCTGAAATCCTTATCATTCAAACAAATTGGACTTTTTACTTGTCTTTGTTTCTCTTTCTGTTGCTGCTTCTTCCGCAGGCTGCAGCTGCAACACGAACCATACCCCTATCATATCTTTTATTCAGCTTTCCTCTATTAATCTCTGCTAAATTTCACCAGTAGTCTTTTTTATTTTTACTTTGCTTCTTTTGGCTTCTACTCTTTTCTCTCTTGAAATCCTCGACTGGTTTCTGTGCTTTAACGCCTCATCGTTTCGATTACGTCGAGGATTTTTCTTGTGTTTTTGTTGTCTATTTGGTCGTACTGGGGAATAGACTTCTCCTTTGTTTTGGCTTCAAATGGCTTTATGGTCCCTGCCATTGGAGATTTTGCGGAGACCCACAATTGGGAGCGTGTTTGGTGAAGTTTTGATGTTTATGACTCCTTTATGGATTGCCGTTGTTGTTGGGATTATTGTAGGATGGTCATGGAAGCCGAAATGGGCCTATTTGGGCAAACACAGGATATACTCTTTGGTCTCTGACAACTGTCAATTAACACTAGTGACACCCACTTTTTCCTTGGTTCCAAGCATTAATTTTCTCAATTTCTTGTTACCCAGTTCTGTGTCTTGGATTGCTGATGATGGCGTTCAAGATGACCCTTTTCCCGTGTTACCTAGCACCATCACTAATTGCAGGTTTGTGGGGTTATTTATTTATTTATTCTATTTTCACCTCTTGGTTAAGGCTATCCTTCTAACGTATTTTGAATGTGATGATTCAATGATGGAAAATATCACGAGAACGCGTTAAATTTTCATGGCCAGTTGGAACTTTTAAATTGAGAATTTTGGGGTTTTTGTCTCTGACTGTCATTGCTGAATTTGCAGTTCATCGCAACTTGAAAAGGAAAAGTCTCGTCTTTTGGCAACGCAAGATTTAGAGACGCTGTATAAGCTTGTAGAGGTCAAAGATGGGGGTCCTGCTTGGAGTCAGATGATGGATCGTTCTACCCAAACTATGGGCTACCGAGCTTGGAGGAGAGATCCTGAGGTCAGATCCTTGCGTTCGTTTAACGTATTAGAGCTTGCAAATAAACATGGGGAAAGGAACCTTTCTTGTTTAGCTCTTGTTCTCTACTTCCTAGTTTTGCTACTTTATTAGGAATTTGGAATCCATGTTATTGAATTGGATTGTGTTTCAATGGTTTTTGCTAGAATGGTCCTCCACAATATCGCAGCAGAACTATATTTGAGGATGCCACTCCTGAATTGGTCAGGGACTTCTTTTGGGATGATGAATTTCGGATGAAATGGGATGACATGCTTATACATGCTGCAACTTTGGAGGAGTGCCCTACCACGGGAACCATGGTTGTGCAGTGGGTGCGCAAGGTGAAGAGCATCTCTTGTATCTCGTTGCATGCAATGTTTTATTTGGCCACTGATTAATGGTTTCTGCCGCCAGTTTCCCTTCTTCTGTAGTGACCGAGAATATATCATAGGGCGTCGCATCTGGGAATCAGGTCGAATTTACTACTGTGTTACCAAGGTATGCACGTAACCTTAATCTTTTCCCTTTTCCAAAAATCTGATAACTTTTTCCTCTTGTTTGTGGTCTGTATATACTGAATAGGAAGTTAGCAACTATTAAGGCTTATGCTCTAGTTATAAGTAGCCATTCCGAAAGCGACATGACTTACTTTATGTGCATTCTTTGAGCAATAAGAGTGGTACTTTGTTGGACATGTTTAGCACTTTTTAGGACAGGGCAATCTACCTAAGCATACTCATGCAATATGAACCATTTTAATAGTTTAAAATCTTAATTTTATCACTTCTATTTCAATCACCACGAGCACTGCTCTTGTATCCGCTTGCCCAGTACAACAGCAACTTATTCTGGTGGCTGCAACAGGTGTTCTGATTGCTCATTCATTGCACTGTTGATAGGCAAGTCACTAGGTGTTACTTTGTAAATTTCAATCAGAAAACCTTAAAACATATTCTTAATTCCCTACATTTTGTAAGCCTTGTAGCACCAGCTAACTGGATGCTGTTACCAATTTTAACTGGTTTTGCTAATCCTCAACTTAAAAGCTCCAAGTCATTCTAGTTTTTCCCAGCTATCCGTAGTAGGGTATTATAATTTTTGGATTCTTCCTTGGTCCTGTGCCAAGACACAAACTTGGTGATGGTTTGATTTGTACTATTTTAGCTGGTTGCGTTAATGCTACTTTCCCAGCTATCTGTGGTGGGAGATGTGTTTTAATTGGTTTGTATAAGTTTATTTTGAATACCCTCTATTGGGATGTATAAAATCTGGCAAATTTGTGAATAGAATATTAAAATCTCTTGGCATGCTATGATTTTTCAGGGAGTTGCTTGCTCCTCTGTGCCAAGACAAACCAAGGAGGGTTGATTTATACTATTCTAGCTGGTGCATCCGTGCTGGTAGGTCATTTCTTTATGGACATAATCCCTTTAAATAATAGATTTTCTCTTTCTCGATACAGTTTCAGAATATTGCCAAAGCAAATACGTCACTTATGTATTCTTCTGTGCACCAGTTGAATCAAAAAGAGGGGATGGTCAGCTGACTGCATGTGAGGTTTTGTTGTTTCATCATGAGGACATGGGTATTCCTTGGGAGATTGCAAAGCTTGGAGTGCGACAAGGTATGTGGGGAGCTGTCAAGAAGATTGAGCCTGGTTTACGTGCTTATCAGAAGCAGAGAGCAAGCGGGGCTGTAGTTTCACGATGTGCTTTCATGGCTCAGGTTAACACCAAAATAAATGCAGATTACCTCAGAGCATTGGAGAGCAATTATGGTGGTTCATTAGTGGTCGAAGCCAATGATTCATCCGAGAAACCTATAGGTAGAAACATACCAAAGCTTCTTGTAGTTAGCAGTGCCATTCTTCTTGCTTGTACCCTTGATCGTGGACTCTTGACTAAGGCAGTTCTATTTGGAGTAGTGAGGAGATTTGCGAAAGTAGGTAGGAGGTTGTGATTCATAGTAATAACCTGCGATTTTAGTGATATGCGGCAAACATGTAGAGCTGCTGCAGGTGACATAAAGTCCACTAAAGTGAGTCTCCAAAGATTCCCCGTTTATCTTTTTAAAAGACCTATGAGCTTATATTCATTCCCGTCGTATTCTAGTTATCAAGCAGCTTCTGAGCAGAAAATTAGAAACTTCAAACGGATGTATTCAATAAATTCAAAGTGCCCACCAAAGAATCTGAAGCTGAAGAAATAGATGTATCATTCAAGTTCTTCCTTACCAATAACTGCCCCAGTTGTAGGAATCATGAATTTCTTGTGTGATGATTGAAAAATTAGTTCAACATGTTGCTAATGGCACATTTGTTCTTGCTTGGACCCGCAGTATAAGGGTAGATTGTCAGTCCTAGATGAAAATCTTTTCCTGGTGTTGAGGGTTGTAAAAGTTTGGTACAAAATGGGCTCCAGTTAAACGAGAATAAGACAAACGAGCTTTTTCTTTTCAATAGAATCGGGTGAGTACATTGCTGTTCTAAGTAAAAGAAGAATCGAGAGTCAAAATGAGACCTTCCTAGGATATTTCGTAGATTAAAAAAAAATGGCATGTTACAGCTTGTTTTTTTTTTTTTTTTACCAATTAAGGGTTTGAATGCGCCAAATGAGTTCAGACATCTTGCCAGTTTTTCTTTTTGTTTTCTTTTTCCTACGTTGAACAACAAACCGAGTCCTGCATTCTCAGTGATCGTTCTGGTTACCATATTAAATACGGTGATGTATTTTTCATTTTGTGGAATGATTAAGCGTGTTTCCGTTAGGAACTGCTGTTACTTATGATATGATGACTTCTCTTGCAGGACTCCAGAAACGGATTTTAGAACTAACAAGGCTAAGTTGTACCACAAACCATGTCACCTTTCTTCAAATATATCTATTTAAGGTGAACTTCTCTTTCCTTTGTTGCCATAGGCTATAGCTCTCCTGAACAAAAAATATGTTGTTCTTTCCATCAAAAGATAATTCTTGTCACGGGCAAAATAATCTTATTTTCTACGTCTAAGTGACATCATCACATTTTGCATTTTGGTAATAACTTACGGTACATGGCAGATTCAAAAACTATTTGCTCTCTTCTAGGTTTGAACAAAGAGTAGCAAAAGAGCTTGCCTTTCCAAGATTTACAGCCAATTCTTTGTCCACTACTCATCATCCTTTTTGTTGTTCTACTTGTTGAGAAGCTCGTCTTTCATGGCTGTCTTGTTTCTATTTCTCTTACCCTTATTTTACTTGGCGAGGAGCTCGCTGCAATGAAGCCCGATAAAGTAACACATAATTATTAAAGAAATAATTTTATCTTCTTTACGGGAATATTTCTCTCTGATACGATTCCAAGTTAGAGATTATACAAGGATGTTATGTAGTAAAGATACTTGATCCCAGATATGTTAGACATTTTTGCCCCCAAGGGCAATTTTGTCAATGTCTCTTAAAATTGGACTAACATTAATTGCAATTTTGGTTTTTAAATAAATTATCAATTTAGTTGCGTCATTTGATCCGGATAAAGATAATAAAGAGGCCCAATAAATGATCTAAAGTAATGGGTCAAAGTTCGGGTGGAAAATGAGTCCCGATCAGTGTAGACTGGGTCTATATCGGCCTTGTGATAAGGAAATCCGATATGGAAGCTATATAAAGGTTAGGTCTCCTGCAGTTGCTCAAGAGAACGTTCACGAGCATAAGGTTTCTGACCCGTTAAGGAAGCTCGAAAACACTGAGGAAACTGTAGAAAAGCCTAGCCCGTGAGTGGGTGAGCGCTTTCTATTATAGGCCCCGAGAAATTCGGAGACGTTTGGAGCTTGAAATCGGCATCGGAATCCGAGATGGAATCGAATCTAGGTATTCCTCATTACCTTCGTTTTTTATCCTTTCACGTGATCCTAGGGTACGTAATAAGGTCTCCTCTACGCACTAACACGTGGTATCAGAGCGGTTACGTGATCGGATTGCCGGAAACGAAGGTTTTTTTTTATCTTTTTTTGTTTTTCGTTGTTTTTGATTCGTTTTTAAGTTTTTGCGTGATTGATTGCGTAAAAGTAGTATACATAAGGCTAGCTACGGAAAACAGGTTAAAAACGGGTCGAACGGAGCAAAAAACGGAGTTTTGGGACTTCGAAAATCGCCTCCGACGTCGGAGGAGGCGAAATACGTCGGGCGTGTGCACGCCACGCCAGTGAACAGTACGTGAGAGAGCGGTGTACGGGTTGGCATGTGCGGAGCACACGCCAACCGCGGCAGGACACGTCGCTCCACGGAGCGACGGACGTGCACGCGCTACACGCGGCTCCCCACCTACCCGCGTGGATCGACGGGCGTGTGCCGCACACGCTCCCATCCGGGCCATCCATGCGGGGACGAACGTGGCCTGGCCGATGCAAGCCACGTGACGCGCGTGCAAGGCACGCACCCACATTGGTCAGTGGTTTGGAGCCGCGCGTGCTGTGCACGCACGTCGCCCGTCACGCGCACCGACGTCAGCGATGACGTCTGCGGTTGACATCATACTGATGTCAGTCGTACGGGCAGCTACGGTACCTCTTAAAAAACCCCCCAAAAATTCCAAATTTCCAGTAAAGTTACCCCGGGATGTTTTGGGTCAATTTTCGGGTCTGGGAAATTCATAAAGTAACCTTTTTTTCTATTTTTTCTGGATTTATTACATTTGTAATAAATTAAATTTTAACTCCAAAACAATGAATTAAGGTATTGTGAATCCGATTTCAATTGAATTTTCATGCTTCAGACTTCGTATGAGTGAGATATATGAGCTGTCGTGTCTCGGGTTTCATTTTCAGTGTTCGGGATTGCATGATAATCAATCGGAAATAGGAATTGAGACATTCTGAAGCCATTTTTGAGTGAATTTTCGTGCAATGAACTTGCCATAAGGGAGATACATGACATTGTCATATCTCAGGAGGTCGGTTTAGTATCTGATGACGCACGATAGTCACTCTACTGAGATTTTTCGTCTATGAAAGTCTCAAATCAAGTTTTCGGAGAATGTCTTCAGCACGTGTGTGTGACAATAAGAATGTGCATTCGGAGTTTTTGCATTTATTGAAGTTGCATTGTCACATACAATATGCCCATAAAGAATGCGAGGATGACATAAAGATGTATCCCTTGTGTTTGCGGACTTTTTGGTTGCTAGTGAGAATGTAGTCACCAAAGTGGCCTTTCGAGTCAGTATTCTGAATTGTTTTGCTTACATGTTGGGGGATGTCTCTGATTTTATGTTTGGTTATTCTGTCCAAAGGTGTTGGCCTTACATAAAATTTTGAGATGTACATAAAGGCATTAGATGGAGGAAGGTTATTGCTCAACTGATCTATTCACCCAAAGGTGGTAGTGTCAGGGGAGTTGATAGTCTATACTCCGATCGCTTTTATGTGTGAAAGTCTAATTGCATATATTATGTATTCAGCCCAAAGGTGTTTCATAATATGTGTGATCGGATTTTCAGGAAATATACTATCAATGGCTTTACTATTGCTGTTGTCTTACATTTGTGCTAATTTAAAGTTCATCATCATGAAGTCACCTTTTCAGTCAACTAAATTAGTGTCGTCATTGAAACCCTTGCTGGTTGCAATATAAAGAATTAGACGGAGAAATGGACGGAGGATGTTTTGAAGGTTATGGAGATAGTTGCAGTTGAAATGGCCATATGGAAGGGTAAGCCATCTCCAATTACATCCATGAGCTCGATAGCTCATAAAGTAGCCTATGAAGCCTAGGATCGATCTAACAGATTACATCTACTGACCATTAGGAAATCCGTACCTAACCATCTGTAAAGTGAACTTCCAGACACAAACATAGCGAAGGACTTTCTTGATAAAGTCTCCTAGAGGTACAATCTTATCCAGTGTTGAGACAAGTGCCTTATTGAAAGTATTATTCTTCATAAATTATACAGAGAAAAAGGGGAGTAATGGAGTACTTATCAAGAATAATTCATTTTCACAGTAGGTGAAAATAGTGAGACTTCAATACTTTGATATCCCATTGTGTTGATGAGGTAGAGAAACTACAGTAGTTACTCCTACAGTCCTCAAAGCAACTAAAGGGAAGACAAAAATGAAGCTCATTAAGTTCAAAGGTAGAAAGCTCAAATCTTCTCCATTTGTTGACGCTGGTCAAAACCAGTTCCGGTACATGTCCTTGGACATGAAGACATAAAGAAACCGGTAGTATGAGGTTTAAAGGGAAGACCGAGATCATCAGGTTACTCTTTAGTTTATAAATTATGAATTTAATATGCGATAATTGCATTAAGTATCAGTGACTATTCAGTGGAACATCTGATCAAGGTGGTTACATAATGCAGTAATTCATATCTAGGATGAAGCCAAATAAAGGGAAGGAGGAACTGATGGTGCACAGCAATAAAGATGTTGAAGTAATATCTGTAAGGGTGTATGTACTAAACTTTACAATAAAGTTCATTAGGATATACACGACACATTTTATTTGTGATCTTTTGATCAATTAAGGACACTGAAGGTTGATGTTTTGCATTTAGTACTTCTGTTGTACAGTTGTGGTTTAATGCAAAACATAAAGATGCAACTTTCTTGTCATACAGTTTGTATAGAATGCGTCTTATCTGGGATTAGATATATACTTCTTCGTATCATGCTAAACAATGTATGAAGGACCTGATGAATGAGAAGTCATACATGGTGTGACATAAAGGTTAAATCATATTTTCAGAGCTAGGATTGAGAGAGTGATTAAGGAAAGCATTTTTCAATTCTAGATTAAGATGATCTAGAACATGTACTGACGGTCACAGGGGTAAGTTGACTAATAAGGACACTGGGTCAACTCATACTTCTAACTTGTTGAGTCTGATACATAAATATTTCGGTAGACCTCATACAATTGCATAGTGCAATTATAAAGTATTCTGACATGTCTTGGTGATTGTTTCCATCAAAGTCATGTGTTCTTGCTTAAAGTCTGAAGGTTAAGAACCAGTTGGAAAAATTTATCAAGATAGTCAGATTTGATGGTGGAAGAGAATATCATGGAAAACATGATGATTCAGGACTTTAAAAGTCCATTTGTCAGATATATAAAGTCAGTCGAAATAGTGACTTAGTCTCATTATGCCGAGTAGTTCTGTTGGGCCCGGGCCCCGGATGTCCGAAACCCGAGGCAGCCCCTCGGGTCACGCCCGCACCGAGCGCCCCAAACCGCGGACCCGATCCCAACATTTAGGCACAATCGATCAATTAATACATACATACATTGCCAGAATATACACAACCATACATTAAAGACCCTATAACCATAGGGATTTCATATCATTGCAAATTAAGAAAAGTCAACAAGTATCCTCAAATGTAGCAAAACACAAAATGAAATTTAAATCCAAAAATACATAAGTATGCTCAATGTTAACATGCTCGGAGGGCCAACAAAATACGAACTTAATACAAAGCTCCTAATTTGTCTCAAGTTTAGATGCACAAAGTCAACGATCGTCCGACCGCACTTTTGAGGAGGAAAGGAATGGGTTGAGCTACACAGCTCAGTGGCTAATATAATTATAGCCATTGGCAATTAGCACAAATCCCAGCATATGAATGTATATATATTATATCTATATACAACATCAGACATTCACATGCCAATCACTAAAGTACACATTCATTATAATTAATGCAGTTCATAAATACGTCACATAGTATGCGTCATAATAATCCATTCACATATGCAATGTACATAACAATGGCTCGAGGGTTCCATGGAAACAAAAGGAAGAAACCGAAGTTTACATCTGAACGAAATGAGTCCATTCGAACTCATAGGCCACAAGCGGGCGTGGGAGAAGGCTCTTGTCAGCGTGCGTGATTGAACGAAATGGTTCCACTCTCACCCAAACAAAATCACATAATCATACTCAAAATCATTTTATCAAATGATAGGTTTTCATGTTTCTCATTTATCCAAAATGCCATGACCGAAGTCGAGGCATAACATGCTCAAAATCAGAATGCACTTCTATCAATTCCTATGATTATGTCAAAATAGATAAATCAAAGTCATTCTATTCATCACATTTAACATGCATAGCATATAACATATATTCATACATAGGCAAGAAATTGCCTAATCACACAATAACTATAAGTATATTACCCACCTTTAATCGCTCGAGAATCCGATTACTGATGTCCTTCTTCTTGCGATAAAATCGAGTCAGCTTGGTTTCCTAAAACAACCAAGTTCCATTTAGTCAATATCCATAGTAAATGTGCGAAGCTTGGAATCCAAAGAAAGCATTAAAAATCTATATCCGATCTTCTCCTAAAATTCCGAACCCTGCGAGGCAAATTCCGAACTTCCCGACTTCATACAACTCGGAGCCCTTTATTTCTAGGTCACAATGAATCCAAATTCACCTCAATCGGACATCTATACCAAAAGATATTCCCAAAATATGAAAATCTTATTTCGAAACACAGGGGATCGCCATGACGAAGAGACGCTCGTCGCGCGCGCGGCTAGCGAAGGTTCGCCATGAACCAAACGTCTGCGTCGCGACGTCTCGATCATTCGTCGCGGCGTCCACAGCAGAAAGCACACGTCATGGCGAATAAGCGTAAATTAATTCACTGCGTCGCGACGTGGCTCCCTTCCCCACACGCCGCGGCGACATTCATACGCTCGTCGCGACGTCTGTTTCGGAACTCGACTCCGAACCCCAAATTTCTGCATAACCCAAGCTCGATTCTGTTCCAAACTCAAATCTACCACATGCAAAGCATAGATCAAGGCTTATACTACCATTCTAACTCATTCTAAGCTTCAGATTCATCCTAAAATCAATAACTCAACGTTGTTCCCAAATTTTCAACTCAAAACTCTAAAACATCGATTTCTCTCAATCCAAGCCATTACAATGTTTAATCCAAATGAAAACATGATAAGGAGGTCGAAAACTTACCGATTGAGGCTTTAGAATCGTCGAAACCGATCGAAATCGCAACTCTTCTCTTCCTCTTCTCCTCTCCGTCGACGGCCACACCCTTCCTCTCTTCTTTTCCTCTTCTTTTTCTTCTTTTCCTTCTCTTTTATAATCCTTTCTCTTTAAACCCTAAGGGCTTGGGCCCTTCCTAATAAGCCAAAGCCCAAAATCATTTAAACCATAATTAAACCTTAATTCCGCATTAATACCCCCGATTAACTCAAATTAAAACATAATCACATAATTACCACAAGTCATGCTTAATGACATCATAAAGAAAATTCAGGGCCTAACAAGTTCTGAGCAAAATGGTGTGTTGCCGTAAGGCATAGCTTCACCCTAAAGGACTTAAAGAAGTCAATGCAGAGCAAAACTAATCTACCTATCTAGAAATTAAAGAACTCAACCTTGCGCACAATTGTGTAAAGGGCTACCCTATTGAGATAGGATAATCCTTATAAAGAGAGATTGCATACTCGTTCTCTTCATTGCTATTTAGTTAAATATCTCAACCAATTTAGGGCTACAGATTTTGCTGTAGATTAGGAGGGACCAGAATAGTGAAATCACAAACAACCAAGTTTCTGGAGCGCCATGCCTATAATGATGGTGGGTCTTTTGACCTTTCGGACGATAGTAGGGTGGATACTTCAGTTGTCACATATCCACTACTCATGTAGTTAGATCCGGTGGATCTAGACTTTTGTACCATATCTGTACAGGAACAGGAACCCATACCTGTACACAGAGGGATTCCTGGGGGTACAAGATCTAATACGATAAAGTAAATCCATTGGAATGAGGCGACCTGCTATCCCATTTGACAATATAATCTGTCAGGTGTACTGGACTATGTTATTAGACATATTATGGATTCAGTTACTATTACAGAAGCTGTTTCTAGACCCAATGCGAATGTGTGGTGGGATGCGATAAATGACGAGATGCAAGCCATGAAGCATGGTAAGGTCAGGGGAGCTAGTTGATTTGCATCAATAAAGTTCAAGATCTAAAGGATTTCAGGATAAAGTTCAATAGTTTAATGGCTCGCTCAATTGCATAAGGGGTCACTCAGGGCAAAGGCTGACTTTCTGTTACCTTTTCTTCTCGTATCCTCGTAGGATACATTTTGAGTGATAGAATCAATTGTAGCTTATGATGATAAAAAATTCCATCAAAAAGTTGTCATAACCATCTTCCTGAGTAAAAAACCTTTATAAAATGGTCTATACGGTACAATCTGTAGGGTCACAGGATCCAGACAGTACTGACATAGTTTGTGAGTTGTGCAGATCAATATATGGTTTACAGTAAATCTCCTGAAGGTGATACCTTACACTTGGTGAGGTTATGACCTCTTTCGGCTTCTTGGAAAATAAAATTACAGGATGCCTATACTATGAAGTTGAGGGGATTTGAGGGGAGCAAGTTATCTTCCTATCACAACATGAGGATGGTAAATTGCTCACATCAAGTCACTTGATCATGTTATATAAAGAAAAGCAACTTTTGGTCAAGAACCTTGACATAAGGACCTTAGTATAGCATCTTCTGTCCTAGGTATTCAAATTTACCAGGACATATCTCAACACTCAACAGATCTCTCAAAGAATAAAGTGAAGAAGAGAGATTATGAGGAATGTTCCGTATTCTAGTACGGTGGATAGCTGATGTATGCTTGGCTATGTACTGGATAGGACATTGCAATTACTGTTTGACTATTTGGTCAATATCTGGTTAATCCAGTTATAGACTTTCATAATACAGTCAAGTGAGCGTTGAGATAGTTAAAGGTATTAAGGATTATAAATTGACATATAGTAAGGTCAACAGACTGAACCTCGTAGGGAATTCAGATTTGAAGTTATCTATGTGTTTGGATGATCGAAAGTTCACTTAAGGTTACAGTTCAAGTTTGCAGATGGTACATTATTATAGAAGTGTGTCATAGAGACACGTGTAACTTCCTCGACTAGGCATGTAGAGTGCATGCCAAGGGGCTACTTCGCAGACGGTTTGACTCAGAAATTTAATTTCTGAGTGGTCTGTGGTCCATTCAGTGGCTAGACCCATCTGGTTTTACTGTGACATTCTTCTTACAGTGTTGTTTAATGACAACGAAGAATATCATAGGGTCATAGCTGTTAAAGATCAATTATTTGGTCATAAAGGTGTTGACATGAAAAGTGACATCAAGGTTTGGAGCATATAAGGACTGAGGAATTCTGAGTCAATCCTTTAACAAAAGGCCTTCACCTACTTGTGTTTATAACACAAGTATACAGTATGGGTGTTCTGATGTTGTAAGACATTGTCGTTTAGGGGATCGTTATGTTTGCTCCAGGTACATTTGTACAATTTAAAGTATTTTGATAGTATGATGGTTATGATATAGATGATCATCATTTATCCTCAGTATGAAGTGTCATCATACAAAGTCATAGTACGTATGAAAGTCTTAAGATTTGTGTTAATCTTAAGCATTTAAGGGTCATTGGGCATATATACAGATTGACCTTATGCCTATGTTGTTGGACCCCGTCTCCGAGGCCCAACATTCGGACCCCACAAGTACACATAAGCATAGAAGACCCATAACTCACCACAATAGGGGAAACTTGTAATAAAAAAAAGTTGGATAGGCTTTTTAAGAAAATATGTTCCTTATGCTCTCATGATTCTAACGCCACTGAAAACGCTCAATTCGGATCAGAAATGAAAAAGTTATAACCAAAATAGTCAAAACTGAACACTTTACTGACTTCGCTTCAAAATTGGAAAACCTTAGAGGCTAGCTTGCTGTTCAGTTTCTTCATAAAACTTGTAGGTTTAGGTCTCTAGTTTAATTTAAAATAAGAATCGCCTCAATCGGAGCTCTATAGCTCAAGATATTCTAAAATTAGTGAAGTATATTCAGACTTTGACAACCGATCGCCACACTTTGTTTCAAACCACCTTTTTCAAATTAAAAGCAATACTGACCAATCAGGTATAAAAAGATAGAAAATTTTCTTATGAATCCAACGCTTCAAAAATTGGCTAAATCGGAGGTTTGTACAAAAAGTTATGGCCAAAAGAAGGAACAGAGGTCAAAAACACAAAAGCAGACGATGATGTCAGCACAGACGCAAATTAAATGCGTGATGACGCCAAGACATACGCAAAAATTAAATGCTGTGATGACGTCAAGACAGAGAAAAATTCGTCTCGTGATGACGCCAAGACAGACGCAAAAATTCGTCTATGATGTCACAAGACAGACATAAAATTAAATCTGTGATGACGTCAAGACAGACGTTAAAAATTCATCTGTGATGACGTCATCACAGACGAAAAAATGAAGCCTAACTTCGTCTGAGCCTTTTCTCCAGAACATCCCCACTTTGAAGATGCATAACTTTTCACTCAGAACTCTAAATTAGACACGGTTTAATTCGTTGGAAAGCTAAGAGAAAAATCTACAACTTTCATGAAGATCACGGACCTAAACTCCAACACTATAAGGGCCAAAAGTTGACTCAAAGTTTCATCCTGAAATATGTCATTTAGGCAGCACCTACATCTGACTCTAACAACTCACACTTTGCAATCAATACCTCAAAAATAGCTCATTAAACTTCATGGGAAAGCTCTACAGCTTGTCTAACACCCGCATGAAGTCTAATATAATCCCATTCGACCTATAATAATCCATAATTTGGCTGAAAGCGCAAAACACCCAAATTTAACTCAAAGAGCACATCAGCCCAGAAATTTTCAGAACTTCAACAACTTCTAAACTTGTGCAAATCTCCAGCAAGCTCTCTCAAGGCAAAACTCAATGATAAAAGACTCAATACACATACTTCACACATAGATCACAAATCAACATAAACACATGATGAAGAGAGTACTAGAGCTCTCATTCTCTTTTCAAATCATAATAAAGATTCATGCATAGCTTTGGTTACATATTGGCATATTCATCAAGATCAAGTACAACATACAAAAGATGAGATGCTCAATGATCAATATGCTTACAAAGCTATTCCAAAAGCTAGTTACTAACTTAATACAAAGTTCCTAAGTTTCTTGGAGTGATGCCGGAACCTTGCAAGGTTCAGCTCTCAACTTTGATTTGCACCTGAGGAGGGAGAATGGGGTGAGCTAACACGGCTCAGTGGCTAACAAGTTTATAGCCATCGAATAATGAGCCACACAACACATCATTAACAATCCGAAACAATAACAATTCATCATATTAAGCTCAAATAAGCCAAAATCATCACATAAGCACAACATGAGAGTTTATCTCAATCAAACACACATTATGCATCATAAGTACAATTAAAGAATGGAATGCACGCAACAGGCTCGAGAGTTCCATAAACACGACGGAAACCGAAGTTTACCGTAAACACGACGAGTCCATTTTTGGATCTCGTAAGCCTCAAGCAGGCAGCCGGGAGAAGGCTAAAGGGGGGTCAACGTGCAAGTGATTATCGAAGTAGGTTTTCTCTTTCCCAATCACAACTCATTTATGCTCACACATTCAAGCAAAAGAATAGCATTTCATGCTTCTTTCATACTTTCGAATCATCATAGTTTCACACTTGTCTTTCAAATCAATAGAAATACACTTTCAATATACACACAATGTAGCAAAGATAGTACATATAGGGCATTTGCCCATTACATAACAACTATAAAAATGTTACCCACCTATCGTAGAAATCCGAATTCAAGATTGCCCTTCCTCCTTGTCTTGAGTGGGGTTTTCTTGAGTTCCTTCAATTAAATCACACTTCATTCAATAAATACATTTTCAAAGAAGGTCATAATACTCATAAATCAAGCAAAGATGAAAATAAACCTTAAACCTAACCTACCCATAGGACATTTAAGCTAGAATAACCATAACCTTAGCTTAAAAGTCCCTAAAATCCATAGATCTCACCTTTCTCTCTATCTTTCTTCAAACTCTACACAAACCCTAACTTCCATCCTACACCATTTTTGAACCTAACCTAAGCAAAGATGGAACTTACCTCTCACAAGTGGTTTTCTCTTATTTCCTCCTTCCTTCTACCTTCCTTCAAGCCTCCAACAACTCTCCCTTTCCTCTTGGCTGAAGCTTTCTCTTTCCTTGCTCACGTTTTTGTTTCTCTTCCTTTAGGTGACTTACGACAACTTTGCTACTCCACTTCTCTTCTCTTAATTCCTTTATATCTCAACCTAAAAACCCTACCTCAAAACTATGTAGTTTTGATACTCCTTTAAAGCTCACTTATAAGACTTGGGCTTTCCTCCTCATAAGCCCATTCCATCCAACATAAAGTCCAAGCCTTCATTTAATTCCCAACTTCTGATTCCCAATCATACATGCTAAATCCAAGCCTCAATAAAATATATATCTATATAAACACATAATTAAAACAATTAAGGCAAGAATAGTAAATAAATAAATGAATAATCAATTAAATAAACGAAATAATAATAATTTTCGGGGCCCAACAATTCTCCCCTCCTAAAAGAATTTCGTCCTCGAAATCCTTACCTGAATCCATGAAGAGGTACGGATACTTCTCCCTCATGGCTTCCAAAGGTTCCAAGTTGCTTCCTCGGTCGAATGGTTCCTCCATAAGACCTTAACCAGCTTCACACTCTTGTTCCTTAATACTTTTTTCTTTGAATCTAAGATTTCTACCGTTGCTCCTCATAAGTCAAATCCTCTCTCAATTGAACCTCAAGGTTGAACTATATCTGAAGGATCCGATCTGACTTCCTCAAAGATCGATACATGGAACACATTATGAATCTTAGACAACTCCAATGGCAAATCTAACTTATAAGCCAAAGGTCCAATCCTCTCAATGATCTCATATGGGCCTATGTACCTCGGGCTAAGCTTGCCCTTCTTGCCAAACCTCAAAACACCTTTCCATGGAGAAGCTCTAAGAAACACCTTTTCTCCCACTTCAAATTCCATCTCTTTCCTATGCGCATCCGTATAGCTCTTCATCCTATCTTGAGCTGCTTTAAGCATCTGCTTTACCACTTTGATTTTATCCACTGTAACCTGCACTAGCTCAGGTCCTACAAGCTTCCTCTCACCTTCCTCATCCCAACATATAGGAGTTTTACATCTCCTACCATATAAAGCCTCATAAGGTGCCATCTGAATTCCCGAGTGATAGGAATTATTGTAAGCAAACTCAATCAAAGGTAGGTGATCATCCCACGAACCTTTGAAATCCAAAGCACAAGCTCTCAACATAGCCTCCAAAGTCCGTATCGTCCTCTCCGACTGTCCATCAGTCTGAGGATGGAAAGCTGTACTGAAATGCAATCTAGTCCCCAGAGCCTCCTGCAAACTTTCCCAAAACCTGGAGGTAAACCTAGGATCCCTATCAGAAACTATCGAACTCGGAATCCCATGAAGTCTAATTACCTCATCCACATACTTCTTAGCCAAAACATTCAAAGAATCCGTCTATCTAATTGGCAAGAAGTGCGCTGACTTGGTCAGCCTATCCACAATCACCCATATAGCATCATGCTTCTTGCTAGTCTTCGGTAATCCCATAAGAAAATCCATGGTAATCTTCTCCCATTTCCATTCCGGAATCGGCAAGGGATTGAGCTTGCCCGAAGGTGCTTGGTGTTCAGCTTTCACTTGCTGACACACTAAACATCTCTTAGCATACTCTGCCACATCTTTCCTCATTCCCTTCCACCAGAAATGGTCTTTCAAATCCCGATACATCTTAGAACTCCCTGGGTGCATTGCATAAGAAGCGTTATGCGCTTCATCAAGGATCTCATCCTTCAGCTCTAGCACATCTGGAACACACAATCTGTCACCCATAACTATCAATCCATCTTCCTTTACCTCTACATCAGAGGGCTTGCCATCTTTTATCTCTGCTCAAAGCTTACTCAAGTACTCATCCCGATCCTGCAATTCTTTGATCTTCCCCCTCAACACTGGTCTCACTCTGAAATTTGCCAAAATACAGTCCGGCTCAACTTGCCTCAATGTCACATCAAGTTTGGCTAATTCCTTCAGCAAGGGAAGGTACACTGTCTCCACATGTGCCATAGTGGACTTCCTACTCAATGCATCAGCTACAACATTAGCTTTCCCCGGATGGTAGTCTATCACCAAATCATAATCTTTTAATAACTCCAACCATCGCCTCTGCCTCAAATTCAGCTCTTTCTGAGTCAACAAGTACTTAAGGCTCTTATGGTCTGTAAATACTCTAGTAGTAACTCCATACAAGTAGTGTCTCCAAATCTTCAAAGCAAATATTATAGCAGCCAATTCCAAATCATGAATAGGGTAGTTCATCTCATAAGGCTTCAATTGCCTAGAAGTATAGGCAATCACTTTCTCTCCTTGCATCAATACACATCCTAAACCCTTCCTGGAAGCGTCACTGTACACAATGTATCCATTATCACCATAGGGTAATGTCAAAATCGGCGCAATAGTAAGCCTATTCTTCAATTCCTCAAAACTACTCTGACACTCTTCAGTCCACTCAAACTTCTGATTCTTTCTCGTCAATTTGGAAAGTGGAGCAGCTATCAAAGAAAAGCCCTCCACAAACCTCCTGTAGTATTCAGCTAATCCCAAGAAACTCCTCACCTCAGCCACATTCTTAGGTGCTTCCCATTTAACCACAGCTTCTATCTTTTGTGGATCCACATGCACTCCACGCTCTGAAATCACATGCCCAAGAAATACCACTTCTCTTAGCCAAAATTCGCACTTGTCGAACTTGGCATACAACTCATTCTTTCTCAAGGTCTCCAAAGCAACCCTCAAGTGATCCTCGTGCTCCTCATCACTCTTAGAATAGACCAATATATCATCAATAAAGACAATGATAAATTGATCTAGGAAAGACTTGAAGACTCTATTCATCAAATCCATAAAGACTGCATGAGCATTTGTTAACCCGAAAGGCATAACCAAAAACTCGAAGTGACCATACCGCGTCCTAAAAGCAGTCTTTGACACATCGGTCTCCTTAATCCTCAACTGATGATAACCCGATCTCAAATCTATCTTGGAAAAGACTCTCGCCCCAGACTCGATCAAACAAATCATCTATCTTGCGGAGCGGATATACATTCTTAATGGTGGCCTGATTCAACTTCCTATAATCCACACACATCCGCAACGACCCATCCTTCTTCTTCACAAAAAGCACCGGAGCTCCCCAAGGCGAAAAGCTCGGCCTAATGTAACCCTTCTCCAAAAGATCCCCCAATTGCTCCTTAAGCTCTCTCAATTCACGGGCCATCCAAGAAGGCGAATTAAAATCGATCGAAGACGGAAGAAGCTCAACGGAAAACTCAATTTTTCTCGGAGGAGGTAGTCCTGGCAATTCCTCGGGAAAGACGTCCGGGAATTCCCTGACTACAGGAATATCCTCCAACCTCCCTCTATCTGCCTCCGTGTCTAATACATAGGCCAAACACGCTTCACACCCCTTACTCATCTCTCTCACGACATTTGAAACAATCCGAGGCGGAGTGGCTCTTCTATCTCCCACAAATACCACTTTTCTGCCATTCTCTGACTCGAATTCCACTGTCTTTTGTTTGCAGTCTAAGTTGGCATGATACTTCTCTAAAGTATCCATACCTAGGATCACATCCAATCCTCCCATCTTCAAAGGCATCAAATCCACCACAAACATCCCTCCACTAATCTCTATCTCACAGTCTCTATACACTTGACTGATAACAATAAACTGGCCGATAGGAGTACTCACCATCAGCGGAGTATCCAATGGGCTCAAAACTCTACCACATACAGTTCTACCCGACGACACAAAAGAGTGGGTAGAACCTGGATCAATCAAAGCAAGAACATCAACATCAAACAGTTTTATCATACCTGTCACCACTTTTGGAGCTGTCTCTGCCTCCTCTCGAGTCATAGCAAACACTCTAGCTGGTGCTTGCCCCCTGGATCTGTCTGGAGGATAAGCTCTCTTAGGTACACTAGAGCTACCCACTTGATCCACACCCTACCTTGCCTTGCCTCTCATCATACGGAAGCTTGCATCTGTGACTCCTCTCTTACATGCTGCTTAGGACCTTTGTCTGCTATGTGTCCTTTCTGCCCACAATTGAAACATGCCCCTGAAAATCTGCGACATTCCCCTCTATGAAGGTTCCCACAATGCTCACACCTAGGAAGAGGTGGTCTCTCCCCATCTCCTCTTCTACCGCCGCCCACCGTTGAGGCTTGGTGCGACATAGAAGAAGTCTTCATCGGTCTAGGTCGGCCCCACCGGTGCTCCTCTCCTCGAGTTGTACAAGAAAAGTTCGGCACTTCTCTCGTGAATAAGTACCACCTCCCCCTCTGAATCGCTCTCTTCCTTCCTTTTTTCGTGGATCGCACTCTTAATGTTTTCGATGTTCTCTACTCTCAACGCTGCTTCAACCAACTGCTGAAAATCGCCAAAGTTTTGCACTACCACCTTCTCTCTGATGGCGAGATGCAATCCCAACTCAAATCGGCGACACTTAGCAGCCTCACTGAACATCAACTCTGAAGCGTACCTCGACAACTGAGTAAACCGACGCTCATACTCAAGAATCATCATCTCCTTTGGGTGAGACTCGAAACTTCCTCTGCTTCTCATTGAATGTACACCTCAGACAGATACTTCTTCCTGCACACAGTCAGGAAGTCTCCCCATGACAACCCTATTGGTCTCGTCTGACTCCCCGACACCGTCTCCCACGGTCTGCAAGGCATCACCTGCGATGGTGGCGGCGTAGACCACTCTCTCATCATCCTCGCACTCCATCTGATCCAAGACCCTTTCGGTCTTCCTCAACCAAGTCTCAGCTTGTTCAGGATCCGTGGTCCCGTAGAAATCCACCGCCCATCGTCCTCAACTTGTCAAACCGCCCCCCTTCTTGGGGCCGAACAGAAGCTTTGAGGCATTTGACCCATGCTGAACAAATGCTTGGGTAAATGCCTGGAACAATCTCGAGTCAAGAGCAGGCACTTGCTCAGACTGACTAGGCGACTGCTGAGTCTGAGATCGAAGGGGCTCACTACTTTTCCCTAGAGGGGTCTCAGTCACTCCCGGGGCTACGGACTCATCCGTACTCTCCTCTCTCAGTGGAGAGTCAGGTGCAATAGAACCTTGCATAACTCCTCGTGTCCTTCTACGAGGTGGCATCCCACTCCTTCAATGAAAACATTTACTGATTAGCTACATTTCTTTTTAATCTTAGTTCCTATATGTATGCATGAGATGCATGTCATTTAATGCAAACCATCAATTCATAATGCAAGCATTTAATCATATATCACAACAAAAGCCTAGGAGTAAAACCTAAGCTCTGATACCAAAAAATGTTGGACCCCGTCTCCGAGGCCCAACATTCGGACCCCACAAGTACACATAAGCATAGAAGACCCATAACTCACCACAATAGGGGAAACTTGTAATAAAAAAAAGTTGGATAGGCTTTTTAATAAAATATGTTCCTTATGCTCTCACGATTCTAACGCCATCGAAAACTCAATTCGGATCGAAATGAAAAGTTATAACCAAAATGGTGGCCCGAACACTTTCTTGACTTCGCTTCAAAATTGGAAAACCTTAGAGGCTAGCTTGCTGTTCAGTTTCTTCATAAAACTTGTAGGTTTAGGTCTCTAGTTTAATTTAAAATAAGAATCGCCTCAATCGGAGACTCTATAGCTCAAGATATTCTAAAATTAGTGAAGTATATTCAGACTTTGACAACAGATCGCCACACTTTGTTTCAAACCACTTTTTCAAATTAAAAGCAATACTGACCAATCAGGTATGAAAAGATAGAAAATTTTCTTATGAATCAACGCTTCAAAAATCGGCTAAATCGGAGGTTTGTACAAAAGTTATGGCCAAAAGAAGGAAGAGAGGTCAAAACACAAGCGGAGCGATGGCGTCAAGACAGACGCAAAAAATTAAATGCGTGATGGCGTCATCACTGACGAAGATGACGTCATCACAGCATTTAAAAATGAAGCCTAACTTCGTCTGAGCTCTTTCTCCAGAACATCCCCACTTTGAAGATGCATAACTTTTCACTCAGAACTCTAAATTAGACACGGTTTAATTCGTTGGAAAGCTAAGAGAAAAATCTACAACTTTCATGAAAATCACGGACCTAAACTCCAACGCTATAAGGGCCAGAAGTTGACTCAAAATTTCATCCTGAAATCTGCCATTTAGGCAGCACCTGCATCTGGCTCTAACAACTCACACTTTGCAATCAATACCTCAAAAATAGCTCATTAAACTTCATGGGAAAGCTCTACAGCTTGTCTAACACCCGCATGAAGTCTAACATAATCCCATTCGACCTATAATAATCCATAATTTGGCTGAAAGCGCAAAACACCCAAATTTAACTCAAAGAGCACATCAGCCCAGAAATTTTCAGAACTTCAACAACTTCTAAACTTGTGCAAATCTCCAGCAAGCTCTCTCAAGGCAAAACTCAATGATAAAAGACTCAATACACATACTTCACACATAGATCACAAATCAACATAAACACATGATGAAGAGAGTACTAGAGCTCTCATTCTCTTTTCAAATCATAATAAAGATTCATGCATAGCTTTGGTTACATATTAGCATATTCATTGATTGGACCAAATTTATACTATAAATTAGGCCCGTTTTCTTTAGTAATTATGCATTTGTTGACTCCTGATCTATGATTTTTATGCTTATTTTGGTCCCGCATATTGAGTTTTGATAAATTGCACATTATCAAGATTTTGTTGTCAATTGTCATTAATTCGCATAATTTTATTGGGACAATTGATCTGCAAATGGGTTGTATTTTATAGGATCAAAGGAGTCAACATTCAAGAAGTCAACACGCGCAGATTATTTGAGGCGAACCAAGACCTCCATTCGCCGCAAAGAAATTAATGGTATTTAATTTATTCATTGCGACGGTGACTAAACTCATTCGCCACGGCGAATTACACCATTCGTCGCGGCGAATGTCGGGTAACCGGACTATAAATGGAAATTAATTCATCATTACGACCCTACCGCACAACCTCCTATAAAATCTTGCCATTTAGGCAAAACGAGGCAACCGCACTCGGAGGTTAACTTCTTCTTTTCATCTTCTCCTTCGTTTCTAATAGTTTTGTTACATTTTTATTTGCGGGTTATTGCCGCACTGCAACTCGTCCATTGTTTCCAGTTTCTTCATCCGTTCCACTGTCCATCATTTGTTGCCGTATCCTTCCCTGTTCGTCGTTGGAATCATGAACCACAGTGATATTCCAACAGCGAAGAGTTCATCCAGAGTTATGGTCGGCTAAGCGTTCCATTCTCTTGAACATGTAGCAAGGAATTGAGTTCACCGAAAGCTTAATAGGGGTAATCACTAATGTCTGAAGTCTAGGTATATTTATGTATAGATCCGAGTTGGAGTATGCATTGATATAGCTAGGTTAGTGTGGTTAATAGTTTTAGTCGTGTGTTGACATTATGTTGAGATTTGGATATTACTTTTGTAGATTTTTCTGTGTCAAAATACATGAAGTCTCATGTATGTTATTCGGATTTTTACACTGATTAATTTGATCTGCCTAGTTGTGCTTGGTTGGGTTAGCTGTGTTATTATCTGATTAACTTATTGCAATTGTTTATCCAATTTTTCACACTAATGGTTTTAACAAGATTTGACTAATCGAGTTGATTAATCAAATTCTTGGACTTAACGAGTTGTTAAGGTTTACATTTCGAAACTTAGTGGATTTCAAACCCTGAAAATTATTTGAACGATGATAATCCAAGTTGCATTTTCAAGAGAGTTTTAGTAATTTGATTTCACACTCGTTTAATTTCTATCGTTTAGCTTTCTAAAAATCCCAAAATATTTACCTTTGCTTTAGTTTAGTTTAATTTTAGATTAATCAATCAAGACCCCCTTTTATTGCTTTCATTGCATGCATAATTCAAACATTAGGCTAGTCTAGGATCAATTGGTGCATTGGTTCCTTGAGAGTCGACCCGAGGTTGCATCCTGTATTGCAATCCTTGGTATAAATTTTGTTTGACCGGTTTCCAAGGATCAATTCTTAAATTGAACGATAAGTCGCCGATCAAATTTGGCGCCGTTGCCGGGGAATCAAATTAATTGATTCTCTAGGTTAGCCAGTGTTTGTTTTAATTTTAATTTTTGTTGTTTGCATTTTGTTTGCATTGCATAATTTTATTTTATTTTGTTCTGCTTAAGTGTTTTTAGTGTTAATCCTGTTTGTGATTTCATTCTGCTTTGTTTAAGTGTTTATTATGATTGTTTTTGTTTATTGTGCTTAATTTTAAGTTAATTTCGTTTGCTTTGTTGATGCAGTAGCTTAGTCGTGACGAGTTCATCATTAAATCACAATGAGTTCATTAATCGCCGCAATGAAGTTCATATATTCGCCGCAAATAAACTTATAATTTTATTGATTCATTGCGGCGAGTTTCTATCGTCATGGCGAACCTGAGTGAATTTAAGCATTGCTATCATTTGTCGTTTTAGGGAGCTATCTTAGGTGAACTTCTCTTGTGCATGCCCGTAGACTTAGGCTAGTTCATTTTCAACTTTGAAATTGAGCGACACCTTGAGACAACTTAGGAAAAAACAAGAGAGCAAGAAAGACTTAGCACACTAGATCGACTAGAATCGAGATGGTGAACACCAAGAATATCCAGTCAACCACCGAAATGGAGATCACGGTCTTAAGCGGTGACGAGGCAGCGTAGATGACAACAATGCGAACATCGGACGTAGAACCATCCGAGAAGCTACAACCTCGGACGTAAACTACGATCCTTTCATCGTTTGCGCCCTAACCCGGCGTAAATTTCGAAGTTAAAGGTTTATTGATTAACTCCCTACCCAAATTTCACGGTTTGGCGGAGAGGACCCTACATGCATCTTGAGGCCCTCACAATGATCTCGTCAAAGTATGAAGCACAGTAGGAGCACATCTGGACCAGTCTTTGTGGAAGGTATTCCACTTGTCGTTAGAAGGAAAGGCACAGGAGTGGTATATGAGCCTCCCAAGGCATGTCGCTAATGCCTATCATAGTTGGGCCAACTTATGAAAGCTTTTACGGAAAAGTATTTTCCGACTTCTAGGGCGTCGTCGATGAGAAAGGAGATATATTACGCCAAACAAGATTATGAGCGAGTCTCTGTATGATTTTTGGAGCAGATTCCAAGATCTGTTATCTCGGTGCCCCATCATCAAATCCTCGATGAACAATTGGTTCAATATTTTATGATGGGGTAAAGAATCAAAAAAGGAATGTTGGATCTTTGCGTCGGGAGGTTCGTTGATTGACTCGATTGCGCGGAAGCTTAGGCCCCGATAAAGAGGATGGCCTGAATCATCAACGATATAGTGTCCGCGATTCGAGGAATGTGAATAAAGTAGGAGTCATGACGGCTCAAACTAAGAGAATGGAGAGCACGGAATCGAAAGTAGATTCCTTGGAACATCGGATAACTTCCCGTTATCCTCGATCACAGTGAGCTTAAGAATTTGAATGTGCATCGCCGTCACCTTCCATCAATCGTCGCACTTAGTTGCGAATCTTGTGGATCGGTGATGCACATTTCGGCGTCTGTCCGGAAGGTATGAAGAAGTGTCCATTGTTTACCAGGCGGACAAAATTCTAAGTGGGACCCGTACTCCAACACATATAACGAAGGATGGAGATCTCATCCTAACTTCGATTGGAGGAATAATGAAGGAAGAGCACCCAACCGTTTTCAACAAGTGGAGTGGAGTGGACCATCTACAAACCAGCTTCCGATCGTGGCGTTGGCGGTGCAACCACGACCACCAAAAGAGGACACTAATCGAACCGCATGGTATGATGGCGTTGATGAAAGAGGAACGAACTTCCACAAAGAAATCAATTCAACGCCATCGCGAACCTCATCCAACGGGACTCGCTAAGAATGCTGCCGCTTTAGTGCCTTGGAGAAACGCATGGAGCAATGGGAGACCAAGGCCGAGAACATGAACGCCTATGTCACCCAATTGTCTAATAATTTGAGTGACAACCAAGCTCAAGCGGTGGATCCATTCCTCCAACACGGTAATAAACCGAAGAGTTTAAATGCAATTGAGTTGAGGAGGAAAGAAGGTGCATTTCGACATTCTGAAGAAGAATGCACCGAGGAAATTGAGGTTCAAGAAGCGCCTCAGTGAGAGAGAAGCAAGGTGTGCGATCGAGAGTGATCGTGAAGAAGAATTGTTGAGGAGAAGTAATCAACAATTGAGGAAAAGAGCAATCATCGAGCATTTTAGGAAGAAAAATTGATAAGGATAAATCGGCGAAATGAACGGTCAACTTAAAGGACCTCCCTTTCCGAACTCGTGTCGATGAGCAAGAGAGTCAATGAGCTCAAACACTAAAAAGAAATCATTGACTGTTTGGGAAGGTTGAAGTCAACGTGCCACCGCTGGATTTGATTAAGAAAGTGTCGGCCACGCCAAGTACACGAAGGACTTGTGCACAAACAAGAGGAAATTTGGCGAACGAAGCGTGTCCAAGTAAGCTCAAATGTGTCGCTTTATTTAAGCCCCAAATCGATAAAGTGCCAAGATCCGGGCTCATTTACCATTCCTTGTGTTATAGGAAAGGTAACAATTGGGAGAGCATTATTGGATTTGGGAGGCGGCGATTAACGTAATGCCAAATCTCTACATGAAGCCACAGGCGTTAAGAGCATAAAGCCTACTTGGTAGTCTTACGGTTGGTGATAGATCATTTCGACATCCATGGGACTCATCGAGGACATCTTGGTCCAAGTGAAAGGTTTAGTGTTTCTGCCGATTTTACGTGTTGGACATGACCTCGAAGTCAGGCGGGACACTTCTTTGATTCTTGGCCGACCCTTCCTTGGACGGTGGTACAAATATCAATATGATGGAAGGAAGATTACCGTGGAGGTAGGTGATCGATCAATAAGCTTCACATGTACGAAGCCATGAAACACCCACATGAGGATTACTCACTCCTTGGAGTCAACATGCTTAGCGTTCTTTCTACTCATTCGGACTCGATGAGGATCGCACGATAAGTCGTCTAATCTTGAATTGTGTTCGCTCGGCATCCAAGAGAATTCTTGATTGATTCTTTCAATTGTCCGAAAAATGCGAAACCTTTTCTCCTCGAGCTTCCTAAGTTGGTCCCTTCCATTTTACAACCCCGAGTTAGAACTAAAGCCCTTACCTCACTCATTGAAATACGCGGATCCCAATAATAAATTACCGGTCATAATTGCAAATTCATTATCGAGCTTGAAGAAAAGCAACTTTTGAAAGTGTTGACGAGCATAAGCGCGCAATAGGGTGGTCATTAGCGAGACATACACAGGATTAGCCCTACTTTGCACTCATAGGATATTGTTGAATGAGGGTTACAAGGCGGTAAGGCAACCCCGTGAAGATTGAACCCGCTAATCTGGATGTAGTAAAAAGGAAATTACAAAGTGTTAAGTCTTTGGGATTATTTATCCCATCTCGGCGATGAATGGGTCACCCCATTCATGTGGTTCCCAAAAGAGCGGGATCACTGTGGTGAAAATGAGAGGATGAACTCATCCCTACTAGAGTGCAAAATTGTGGCGAGTTTGTATTGACTATCGCAAATTAAACGACGCCACTCGAAGGACCATTTTCCTTGCCATTCATCGATCGGATGCTAGAAAGGCTAGCCGGAAATCGCGTTCTTGTTTCTTAGATGGTTTCTCGGGGTACTTCGGTACCCATTGCACCGAGGACCAAGATAAGACCACATTTACTTGTCCCTTGGCACCTTTGCGTGATCGCGGGATGCCTTTTGGTTTATGTAATGCCCCGGTACCTTCGGCGTTGTGTGATGACTGTCTTCTGCGATTTTTTGGAAGAAAGTATGGAAGTCTTCATGGATGACTTCACGGTTCACTGACAATTCATTCGATTCTGTCTCTTTAACCTGACTAAAGTTCTTAAGAGATGCATCGAGAAAAACTTGATCCTTAACTTCAAAAAATGCCATTTTATGGTAAATGAGGGTATTGTGCTTAGACATTTGATTTCAAAGAAAGGAATTGAAGTCGACAAAGCTAAAATCAGTCATATCTTCCCCGCCTTATCCTACTGCGTCTGTGATATCGGGTCATTCCTAGGTCATGCAGATTTTCAAAGCGATTTATTAAGGATTTTAGCAAAATCGCCCTTCCTCTTTCAAAACTCTTGCAAAGGATGAGAAATTTGAGTTTGATGCTTCATGCCAAAAGGCTTTTGATACACTTAAAGCCAAACTCATTTCCCTCCTATTCAGGTTGCCCTGTTTGGCATTTGCCTTTTGAACTTTCGTGTGATGCTTCCAATTATCTTTGTGGGAGCCATGTTAGGACAACATGAAGAGAAGTTAGCTCGAGTTATTGCATCAGCGTCGAACTTTAGATCCAGCTCGAGCCAACTACACCACAACCGAGAAAGAGCTCTTTGCAATAATCTTAGCATTAGAAAAATTCGCAGATTTGCTCAATTCCCATGTCATCATTTTCACCGATCACGCGGTTGTTAAGTACCTCTTGACGAAGCACAATCGAAACCCAGTTGATCCGTTGGACTTTGCTCCTTCAAGAGTTTGATATTGAGATTAAAGATCGGTAGGTCTGCAAAGAAACCAAGTAGTGACCATCCGAAAGGACTACCACAAGATACTAAAGGTGGACTCTTCCGATCCGACTTGTGATTCTTTTCCGGATTCTGTCCTGTGTGCCGCAGTTCTCAAGGAGCCTTGGTATGCGCATATTGTCAATTACTTAATGACAAATTTAACCCCATGCTCAGATGACTCGAGGCGTGCTCGAAATTGAAGAGTGAAGCTCGGCATTACATTTGGGACGAGCCTTACCTTTGGAAGATACGCATTGACCAAGTGATTCGTCGATGTGTCGCGATGAGGAATTCAATGACATACTATCGACGCCACTCCATGGTGCATGGGGACATTTTAGTGCTAGAAGAACAGCTAGAAAAGTTTTGGATTCAGGATTCTTCTGGCCTACAATTTTTCGGGACTCTTTCCATTTTTGCCAAGCGTGCGACAAGTGTCAACGTTTCGGAGGGTTAGGGAAGCGCCGTGAGATGCCGCGAACAACCAATGATGTTCTGCGAAATCTTTGATGTTTGGGGTATCGACTTCATGGGACCGTTCCCCCATCGTTCGGGTTCATGTATATTCTCTTGGAGTGGACTATGTTTGAAATGGATCGAGGTGCACTCCACTAGACAAGATGACGCGCAGCGATCACTAAATTCCTCAAATCCAATATCTTCATCGATTTGGAATTCCCAAAGCGATGGTGAGTGATCGTGGGACCCATTTTGCAACCGGATTATTACTAACTTGCTTTCCAAATTTGGAGTTACCCATAAGGTCTCTACCGCCTACCACCCACAAACCAATGGTCAGCGAAGTTTCAAAATGAGAGGTTAAGCACATTTTGGAAAGGATAGTCAAGCCTCTAAAAGGATTGAGTCTGCGTTTAGAGGAAGCATCGTGGGCGTGACCGCTTATAAATCCCCGATAGAATGTCCCATACCGATTGATTTATGGAAAGGCCTGTCATTTACCCGTGGAGCTAGAGCATAAGGCCTATTGGGCAATAAAACAATGCAACATGGATTTTGACCTATCGGAATGGAAAGGAAACTCCAGTTGCAAGAATTAGAGGAGCTGCGACTTGAAGCATATGAGCACTCTCGGCTCTACAAGGAAAAGGCCAAACCGATACATGACAAGATTCTTCTCCGAAGACTTTTAAGGAAGGCGACAAAGTGCTCTTGTATAAAGCCCGCTTCACATTCAAACTGGCAAATTCAATCATCGTTGGAAGGGCCTTATGTGGTAGTTAAAGTACATAATTTTGGTATGATAGAACTTTTGCAGAACAAAGCTGGCGCACGATTTGGTCAATGGACATCCGCTCAAGCTCTATCATGGGACTCCTCAACGTAGTAATTATCAAAGTTACTTCTTTCCCTCACTTGTTTATCTCGTTATATGTCTCGCTTTTGTTGCAAATTTGTATCGTTGTGATTCATTGTTTAAGTGTGGGGAAAGACCCAATCAATAGGCTTAAATGTAGTTAGGTAGGATTTTATGTTCATTGCAAATAATTTGATTTCCTTTGTTAGCTCTATGATCTTTCTAGTTTACTAAAGCATGATTAGATTGAAGTGAATGGTTGATCGTGAGATGTTTTGGGTGATTCGCCGCGCGAACTTTGTTGTTCGCCGGCTAATGTAGGGTTTTATGCTTTATTCGCGGCTGCGATCGCCTCGTCACGGCGAACCCTCTGAACCGTTGGACATCTCTTTTGTCCAAGGACCCTTTCCGTCTTTTTCCTTTCGCGCCCTTTTGTTTGCCTCTCACCCTATTTATTCTCCTTCTTCCTCTTTCTTTTTCTCCCTCATTCTCTCGTTTCTTCGCCACCTCTGTTCTCATTCCCTCCGTAGTCGTCTCCTTCAAAGTCTCCCTCCACTATCGACTCTAGTAAGCCTCTTTTCTTTGTTCGCTTTCATTTTCGTTGTTTAATGTTTAGTTAGGGTACCAGGCAGCGCTGTTCGCTTCGTGTGGTTACAGAATTGCCGTTCGCCGCGACGAACTTCATAATTCGTCGCGACTAACGAAGAAGCCCATTCGTTGCAGCGAACACCCGCTTTCGTCATGACGAATGGATGCGGACCTCGATTCGTGGTGACTTCCGAGCGTGAGTCGCGACGAGGAGGGTGATTCTGTATGATTTTGCCGGTTAAGTTTTGTTTCTATTACTTGTAATTGCAGGAATCATGTCTCAAACTCACAATGCTAGCAGTAGCGAGAAACCTCCTCCTCTTGCTCCCTCCGCGGTTCCGTCTCGTGAGTCTCCTCCACCTGCAGTTGCCTCAGCTTCTCCCGAGGTGACCATGCTTCGAGCGGACATCCGTCGTCTTGAGACTCAAATGGAGGCTGACCGCGAGACCTTCCGCCCATCTTGAACATGATTACCACTGTCTTGATCACCTGTTCCGCCTCCGATCACGGCTGCTCCTAACTCTTTTACTATAGTTCCGCCTCACCTTCTTTTTCGTGCTCCTCGTCTGCCCCTCCCGAACCGCCCGTTGAGGATGATCCTCTGTTTAGTTTAGCATGTTCTTTCATCTTCTAGTTATTTTATTTTTCTGTATTTTCTTTTATTCGATATCTTTTGTTCTAGGCTAGCTCTTTGAATCCTTCATGTTGCGCAACTTGTCGTTTTGAGCTTAATGCTATATCCACATTTCATTTTGTCTATTTTGTTTCGTTTCCTCTCGTGCCTGCTACTTTTGTCATTGTGGACAATGCCATGTTTAAGTGTGGGGGAGCCGTTCCCTTTATATTTTGCATTGTACACCTATTAAAACTTGTGCATAATTTTGTGGGCCCGTTGCTTTTCTTGATAAATTTGGACTCAATCAAACATTTTCAGACTCGTTCTTTTGTTCCTTGCATGCAAAGCCCTTATAAGTTTCAAAGCGATATTTGAGTTTTGTGAAAATGCTCTCCATTCTTGAACGATAATTGGTTTTGGCAAAATTTTAACTTTTGAAGTTTTCAAAACAAAGTAAATGGGAGCATGCTAACAAGGTAACATTTTAAGTTTTAAGTTTTGAGATTGATCATTGAGACAAAACCTTGTTGGAAGGATATTCGAGCCAAAGATTTTTCTTCTATATTTTTGTGTGTGCATCCGCTTAGTTCATGCTTCTCTAGAACTTGGTCGCTTTTACTCAAAGCTTGATGGACTAGATTTTTGTGGATATGATAGGCGTTCTTTCTTTCAGCCCTTTCCCCAAACACCAACCCCTAAACACCGCTCCCTTGCTAGCCCTTTGAGCCTTCTTCACATGAGCATTTGCATGCATTATTTTGAGATAGCGTCAATAGTCGGTTTGTTCTATTTTAGTGAAAAAAAGGTTAGTCTTGTTTATTCCAAAAAGGGATAATAATGTGTATTGAATCCCAAAATGGGATTAGTATCTAAAAAAAAATCAAAATTTAGTTTAGTAGAGGTCTAGTTTCAATTATAGATTATCGACATCGATCCTCATTTTATGCCATGCTCATATTTTTCTTTTCTCACATCATCCATTCATTTAGCCTTCCGCTCATTACAACCCTTAAAGACCTCTTGATCTTCAAATTGATAGTCCTTGTAGTGGAGAAATAAAATTGATACAAGCTTTATGGTAGGAGATGTATTAAGTAGATTGAGAGAAAATATCCCTACTATACAAGTGAGTTGGCGTAAACATCATATCTGAGTGATTCTCTGCTGTTCAATGTCATGTGCTTAAATTCTTTCAATGTTTGTTTTATTAGCACTCTTTTAATTTCTTTGCGTTCAATTCGATAAAGTGGATTGAGTCAATTTTGGTTGTTGTTTGAGCATGGGCAGAATTTTCTTTTACTCTTGTACCTTTTGACTCTTATAAGCTTTGTTCAGAGTACAAAGGTTTAAGTGTGGGGAATTTGATTGGACCAAATTTATACTATAAATTAGGCCCGTTTTCTTTAGTAATTATGCATTTGTTGACTCTCGATCTATGATTTTTATGCTTATTTTGGTCCCGATATTGAGTTTTGATAAATTGCACATTGTCGGTATTTTGTTGTCAATTGTCATTAATTCGCATAATTTTATTGGGACAATTGATCTGCAAATGGGTTGTATTTTATAGGACCAAAGGAGTCAACATTCAAGAAGTCAACACGCCGCAAGATTATTGGGCGAACTAAGACCTCCATTCGCCGCAAACAAATTAATGGTATTTAATTTATTATTGCGACGAGTGACTAAACTCATTCGCATGGCGGAATTACAGCCATTCGCCTTGGCGAATGTCGGGTAACCCGGACTATAAATGGAAATTAATCCACTGTTCTGACCCGGCCCGCACAACCTCCTATAAAATCTTGTCATTTAGGGCAAAAACGAGGCAGCCGCACTCCGGAGGTTAACTTCTTCTTTTCTGTCTTCTCCTTCGTTTCTAATAGTTTTGTTACATTTTATTTGCGGGTATTTGCCGCACTGCATCACGTCCATTGTTTCAGCTTTTTTCATCCGTTCCACTGTCCATCATTTGTTGTCGTATCCTTCCCTGTTCGTCGTTGGAATCATGAACCACAGTGATATTCCAACAGCGAAGAGTTCATCCAGAGTTATGGTCGGCTAAGCGTTCCATTCTCTTGAACATGTAGCAAGGATTGGAGTTCACCGAAAGCTTAATAGGGGTAATCACTAATGTCTGAAGTCTAGGTATATTTATGTATAGATCCGAGTTGGAGTATGCATTGATATAGCTAGGTTAGTGTGGTTAATAGTTTTAGCCGTGTGTTGACATTATGTTGAGATTTGGATATTACTTTTGTAGATTTTTACGTGTCAAAATACATGAAGTCTCATGTATGTTATTCGGATTTTACACCGATTAATTTGATCGCCTAGTTGTGCTTGGTTGGGTTAGGCGTGTTATTATCGATTAACTTATTGCAATTGTTTATCCAATTTTTCACACTAATGGTTTTAACAAGATTTGACTAATCGAGTTGATTAATCAAATTCTTGGACTTAACGAGTTGTTAAGGTTTACATTTCGAAACTTAGTGGATTTCAAACCCTGAAAATTATTTGAACGATGATAATCCAAGTTGCATTTTCAAGAGAGTTTTAGTAATTTGATTTCACACTCGTTTAATTTCAATCGTTTAGCTTTCTAAAAATCCCAAAAATATTTACCTTTGCTTTAGTTTAGTTTAATTTTAGATTAATCAATCAAGACCCCCTTTTATTGCTTTCATTGCATGCATAATTCAAACATTAGGCTAGTCTAGGATCAATTGGTGCATTGGTTCCTTGAGAGTCGACCCGAGGTTGCATCCTGTATTGCAATCCTTGGTATAAATTTTATTTGACCGGTTTCCAAGGATCAATTCTTAAATTGAACGATAAGCCGCCGATCATTCATCAAGATCAAGTACAACATACAAAAGATGAGATGCTCAATGATCAATATGCTTACAAAGCTATTCCAAAAGCTAGTTACTAACTTAATACAAAGTTCCTAAGTTTCTTGGAGTGATGCCGGTGCCTTGCAAGATTCAGCTCTCAACTTTGATTTGCACCTGAGGAGGGAGAATGGGGTGAGCTACCACGGCTCAGTGGCTAACAAGTTTATAACCATCGAATAATGAGCCACACAACACATCATTAACAATCCGAAACAATAACAATTCATCATATTAAGCTCAAATAAGCCAAAATCATCACATAAGCACAACATGAGAGTTTATCTCAATCAAACACACATTATGCATCATAAGTACAATTAAAGAATGGAATGCACACAACAGGCTCGAGAGTTCCATAAACACGACGGAAACCGAAGTTTACCGTAAACACGACGAGTCCATTTTTGGATCTCGTAAGCCTCAAGCAGGTAGCCAGGAGAAGGCTAAAGGGGGGTCAACGTGCAAGTGACTATCGAAGTAGGTTCTCTCTTGCCCAATCACAACTCATTTATGCTCACACATTCAAGCAAAAGAATAGCATTTCATGCTTCTTTCATACTTTCGAATCATCATAGTTTCACACTTGTCTTTCAAATCAATAGAAATACACTTTCAATATACACACAATGTAGCAAAGATAGCACATATAGGGCATTTTCCCATTACACAACAACTATAAAAATGTTACCCACCTATCGTAGAAATCCGAATTCAAGATTGCCCTTCCTCCTTGTCTTGAGTGGGGTTTTCTTGAGTTCCTTCAATTAAATCACACTTCATTCAATAAATACATTTTCAAAGAAGGTCATAATACTCATAAATCAAGCAAAGATGAAAATAAACCTTAAACCTAACCTACCCATAGGACATTTAAGCTAGAATAACCATAACCTTAGCTTAAAAGTCCCTAAAATCCATAGATCTCACCTTTTCTCTATCTTTCTTCAAACTCTACACAAACCCTAACTTCCATCCTACACCATTTTGAACCTAACCTAAGCAAAGATGGAACTTACCTCTCACAAGTGGTTTCTCTTATTTCCTCCTTCCTTCTACCTTCCTTCAAGCCTCCAACAACTCTCCCTTTCCTCTTGGTCAAGCTTTCTCTTTCCTTGCTCACGTTTTTGTTTCTCTTCCTTTAGGTGACTTACGACAACTTTGCTACTCCACTTCTCTTCTCTTAATTCCTTTATATCTCAACCTAAAAACCCTACCTCAAAACTATGTAGTTTTGATACTCTTTTAAAGCTCACTTATAAGACTTGGGCTTTCCTCCTCATAAGCCCATTCCATCCAACATAAAGTCCAAGCCTTCATTTAATTCCCAACTTTTGATTCCCAATCATACATGCTAAATCCAAGCCTCAATAAAATATATATCTATATAAACACATAATTAAAACAATTAAGGCAAGAATAGTAAATAAATAAATGAATAATCAATTAAATAAACGGAAAAAAAAAATTTTCGGGGCCCAACATATGTCATTTAGACGCATACAGTTTAACATAGCTAGCTATAAAGTTTGACATGACATAGGTGGATATAAGTTTTTAATCCCATAAAGGTTCTCTAATGCAGTTTAGCATTCAGTTGGAGAACATAAAAAATTTCTCTAATGTTGTTTAGCATAAAGTCAGAGAAATTGAGACTGACAAACGAAGATGATATAATTTAGATCATAAAGGTATCATCGTAGTTTGCTACACTCCATTTTCTTATTCATTTTAGTGGGGTATTAGGTATTTGTGATTGTATTGGATCTGTGTCACATATGACATATGCATTTGATAATTTTCGGTACCAAAAGCCTTGCGGGACAGAATGATGGACTTTCGTTATCTTTGGATCAAATGTTTGTTTTTCAAAACTTAGTCGACTATACAGTTGCATGGCTTAATCGAGTTTTTAAATTGTTTTTAAACTAAAGTCTACCACAATTAATGATAGTCCAAAGGGGAGATTGTTAGACATTTTTGCCCGCAAGGGCAATTTTATCAATGTCTCTTAAAGTTTGACTAACATTAATTGCAATTTTGATTTTTAAATAAATTATCGATTTAGTTGCACCATTTGATCCGGATAAAGATAATAAAGTGGCCCAATAAATGATCTAAATTAATGGGTCGAAGTCCAGGTAAAAAATGAGTCCCGATTAGTGTGGACCTAGTCCATATCGGCCTTGTGATGGGGAAGCCCGATATGGAAGCTATATAAAGGTTAGGTCTCCTGCAGTTGCTCAAGAGAACGTTCACGAGCGTAAGGTTCCTGACCCGTTAAGGAAGCTCAGAACGCTGAGAAAACTGTAGAAAGGCCTAGCCCGTGAGTCGGTGAGCGCTTTCCACTACAGGCCCTGGGAGATTCGAAGACGTTTGAAACTTGAAATCGGCATCAGAATTCGAGATGGAACCGAATCCAGGTATTTCGCATTACCTTCGTTTTTTATCCTTTCACGTGATCCTGGGGTACGTAATAAGGTCTTCTCTACGTACTAACAAGATATTCTAGGTAAGACAAACTCTTTCTTTCTTTAACATGTATCAATTTTCAAGGCCTGACTCTTGGTGATATGAACCAACTAACTATCCTCATATAACTCTAATATCTAACAAGATTTATTGTCTTATACTTTCTTATATACAAGATCCTTATACAAAGACAAGTATAAAGCATACTTATTATTCTATGTGACTGTTACTACATTATTCAAGAATCATGCTTTTATGAGAGAGAGAATTTAAAAGAAAGCCATAAGATTGAAAACACTCATATTATTGATGAAATTCAAAACCTTGGTTACAAATGAAGGAAAACCTTTCTTTTATAAACAAAGCAAGGAAAAAAAAGGCAAACAACTTTTTAAAGTTATCTTTCATAATACAATAATGCAAACTTAAATACCAAATTTAATAATTAAAGAAAGAATTATTGAGAGACATAAGGTTCTAAAAAGATTCCTTAGATATAAGAAGGAATCTCTAAAATGGTGGTATTGATAAGGTTTTGGGTTTACTAATATTATCTTTATCTGACAAGTCATCATCCATCTTTTCCATCTCTTTGATGAAGTGGTTTACTTCAGTATCCATCTAAACAAGAGGTCATAGATATTGTGACTTTTAGAAATATTTTGGAAGGTTTTGGGCTTGGGTTGGATAGCAGAGCTTTCTCTAATCTAAAAATTCCTTTTAAGCTCAAATCCATGAGGACATGGTAATTTGCCTGCCATAACACTGAAACCCATATTAGCAAATTGATTTACCGAAGTCCAATATCCACTAATAGGTGAAATTGGTTCAGGTAAAACAAAGTCTCTAGGATACGGTTTTAAAAAAGTGCAGCTAGCTAGTTTGCTAGTCTTTAGATGATAATTGAGGTGATTAAGGAAGTGATAAAGATGACTCATTAGGTTTCTTTGATTTTTAGGCCAATCAATGCAAGTTTTCTAAAGTTAAAAGTGGTTTATAGTGTGAACATAAACACTATCAATAATATTGTATAAATGATGGACTATGAAGAAGGAAAACGTTTGTTGTTTTCCCAAGGGAATACTTCGTAGTTGATATCTATTGAGTATTTGACCCAATTCAATGTGCCTTTTAATCAATAGTTGAAACCATTCTAGAAAAGTCTATAGTAGGAAATTCTTATTGCCATAATTGATTAGACGTTGCTAGACATCTAAAGGAGAGAGGGCATGCATGTAGGAAAATCCCAGTGCATCATATACACGCAGTGCGAAAAAAAAATTATTCTAGGACTTTTCCGAAGTTCAGGATCTATGTGTCTATACAAGGAAATACCATAAAACCTAGCTGAATGTTCCGAATTCACATACATGTTCATAACATATATATATATATATATATAGGAATTCATGGAACTTATGTAAATCAATCATTCATATAATAACCATGTACTTTATGTTTAGTCTCCTTCGTTCTTTGATCTTTTACTCATCAGGTTGTCACAAACTACAACTAAAACAGACTGTCTCTAACAGTAACCACGCAGAGATCAGAGAAACTAACCGAATTAGACTTTTTGATTTGAAAATGGCTAGAACAAAGACAAGAGTGCTAGCTCTCTTCTTTGTTCTATGGAGAGCAATGTGAAGGAGAGGAAGAAGACGATACAGTTTAGGATCATCTTCTTCCTCTCCTTTTTTTTGAGTTACTACAGTCAGCTGATCGAAAATTGTGGTCAAACTGTGAGACAATGACTCAATTGTCTTCAATTGCTCAAATATTGAACATAAAGTCTGAAGGACATACTTCGGATAATAGTTTTGATAAAATTATGGAATGGTATAATGAATTATTGTCTGCTGAACATACAATGGTTGATAGTTTTTACAATATGAAGCAACTTATTAGGGGTCTAAGTTTGCCTGTGGAAAAGATTGATTGTTGTCGGTTGGGATGTATGTTGTATTGGGGAGATGATGTGAACTTAGAAGAGTGCAAATTTTGTGGTCAATCTAGGTTTAAGTCTAGAAAGCATTCAATGAAACAAAAATTAATACCATGGAAGCGGATGTATTATTTCTCGGTAACTCTGAGGCTTCAGAGACTTTATGCTTCTGATGTTATTGCATCTCCCATGATATGGCATGCTGAACACGAACAGGAAGATAGAGTCATGAGTCATCCATCAGATACACTGGCATGGAAATATTTCAATGACACCCATCTTGATTTTGCAGTTGAATGTCGAAATGTTCGGTTGGGATTGTCAATGGATGGATTCTTACCTTTTGGTCAATCCTGGTAACAATATTCTTCATGGACAATTATAATTACTCCTTATAATTTTCCTCCTTGGATGTGTATGGAAGGGGCATATATGTTCTTCACAGTGATTGTGCCATAGCCAACAAATTTGAAGCAAAAAATAAATGTTTTCTTATAACTATTGATATCTGAATTGCAGCAGCTTTGGGAATATGGTGTTCAAACATATGATGTCTCTCTGAAATAGAATTTTGTGTTGAGAGCGAGTTTAATGTGGACCATTAGTGATTTTTTGGCTTTTTCCATGTTATCAGGATGAAGTACAATTGGAAAATTGGCTTGTCCTCATTGTGGCAATGATTTTGATGTGTTTTATCTTCCAAACGGAGGTAAAATAAGTTGGTTTGACAATTACAGAAAATTTCTTCCTTTAGATGATCCGTTTAGGCACAATAAACATAAGTCCATTAAAATAGGATGGTCAAAACACTTCCTCCTCCTCTAAAAGCCGGTGAAGAGATTTTGCAATAGATTGAGAAATTAGGCTTGCTGAAAGTAACAGAATTTGAAGCCAATGAAGTAAATACAAGCAGTAGTCAAAACTTTGGTTGGAGAAAACAAAGCATATTTTGGGATTTGCCATATTGGAAAATGAATTTGATACGTCATAATCTAGATGTGATGCATATTGAGAAAAACATTTTTGACAACTTGTTCAATACCATTATGAACATTGAAGGGAGGACAAAAGACAATGCAAAATTTAGAGTTGATTTGCAACTTTTTTGTAGAAGATATGAGTTATATAAAGATCTTTGCGCCAGTAAATATCCTAAAGCATGTTACACTTTGGACAAGAAACAAAAGGAGAATTTGTGTGAATGGTTCAAGAGTCTAAAGTTTCCAGATGGTTATGTTTCAAACTTGGCTAGGTGTGTGGATCTCAAGAAGTACAAATTATTTGGGATGAAAAGTCATGATTGTCATGCACTTATGCAAAGACTAATTCCAATTACATTTCGGTAGTTGCTACCGATTAAGCTATGGGAAGCTATAATAGAGTTAAGCTTGTTTTTCAAAAGCTTAACATCATCTGAAATCAAGTTGGATCAAATGGAAAAACTAGAAAATAAAATTTCAGTTATTTTGTGCAAGTTAGAAGGGATTTTTCCTCCAATCTTCTTTGACTATATGGAGCATCTACTTGTGCATTTAGCACACGAGGCAAAACTAGCTGGTCTAGTTCAATATCACTGAATGTATCCATTTGAGAGACAAGTCGACATAAATTATTGCAATAACCATTTTCACATGCTTTATCTACAAAAATGTAATAACCATTTTCTCTAATGTAGGTATTTGCATCACTTGAAAAAAATGTAAAAAAACGAAGTCAGAGTTGAAGGCTCAATATATAATTCTTATTTAGTAGAGGAAACTAGTACATTTTGTGGACATTATTTTAAGCTGCATATTCACACAAGAGAAAAAAAAGTTTCTCGTAATGACGATGGGGGAGGAACGATTGGTTCTGATGGAAACTTATCCATTTTCACATATCCTAAACGAACATATGGACGTGTAACAAGAAGAATGTTAACAGAGGAAGAAGTTGAGGCTGCACATGGTTATATTTTATTGAACCATCAAGAGGTTCTTCCTTTCGTGCAGTAAGTTGAACATGATTATTGCTTTATTTAAAATTGTGTGTTGTTCATTACTGAAAAATGTCATTATGTTTTTAGATTATATGAGGTATTTTTACGCGAGGTAATGCCGAGTATTACACATGATGATATAAATAAAGAAGTTGGAAAACACTTTCCTCAATGGTTTAAGAGATATGTAAGTATTCACTTACAAATATTCTTATAGTTCAAAACGATATTTACCTATTCTCATGACATTATACTCTCTACTATGATAATTTATTTTATGTAAGCCTTAGAAAATCCAATAAAGAACAAGTTCATTTGTGATCTTACAAAAGGGCCTCTGCGAACTGTTAAATCGTATCTTGTAAATTTCATGAATGGATACAAATACCATACAGAATATCATAGACATAACATGTCAACAATAAACAGTGGAGTTTTAATAGAGGGAGAATTGATAGATTACTATGATAAAATTATTGAAATACTTGAAGTTGAATACCCTGCTTTGCTAATTAAGCGATGTGTGATATTTAAATGTGACTTATATGACCCGACACCAAATGTTGGAACAAAAGTGTGTAGCCAATACAATCTAGTTGAAATAAACATTCAAAGAAGATTTAGACAATTTGAACCTTTTGTCTTGGCTATGTAAGCAAAATAGGTGTGTTATGTCTCCTTTCTAAGCTTACGATAAGATAAGACATATTGGTTGGCGGTTTGCAAAGTTAAACCTAAAGGTGTTTTTGAATCACATGGAAAAGGAGAGCAGAGAATTGAAAGTGAAGCGTTTCAGGAAGATGCCACTTTTATAAATGCATCTGTCATGTATGACGATAACGAACCTTTGAACGATCCATCTAACGAATATATTGATATTGCATCTGGAGATGATGACGAGGGTTAGAGATCTGAAGATAAGTCGGATTTGATTCTTATTTTTTTGAAGAAGAAGATGATTGTAATTTACAGTTAAGTTATGATAGCGATTAATTTGTGTTTGTAATTGAATATTTTAATCAACAAATACATTATTTGCATTTAAGTATATTATGTAAAGTTTTTCATTCAAAATCTTTTTCAAGGAATATCAACATGGTGACTAGTTCCTGATGGTAGTAATTCTTTCTGCTAGAAGGAATGCGGCAAAATTGTCCCAACTCAAGGAATAAACACTGCAGGAAATATCGTTGGTTCATATACTAAGAATCGTTTGCCTTCCATGGTCGATCTTCTACTTTAAAGTGTTTAGTATGGTCTAGACAATGTCTCTTTCGTTATTATATACATCTTATTTCCTTTTTTTGAAGAAATTATACATATTCACATTTGATGGTCTATAGTACATGTTGCTTTAAGCTTCCTTTATTCTTGAAGAGGACATGTATGCCGATAGAGGTGAGAGCAATGTCACAACGGGCTATAAAAGGATTAGGGAGATTGATTTTTGTGAAAAATTTGTCAATTTCTCAAACCTCGTCTGCACAATCACGTATGCATTAATATCCTGTTTTGGTTCGTTTAATGGTTTACTAATATCACAGTTTCAAAAGCTCTTAACTGATTTTGTTTTAGGTAAATATGTTCTCCCTAGTAGTTCATCAGAAGAATTAGTGTTCCATACTAAGAGCGGCGACTCATTCACTGTTTCCTTTACAAGTATAGCTATAGCGAAAACGTTATTACAAGAAGGTATTCAAAAGCCTACACCTGGTGGAAGAAGTTTCACTATTTCCCTTGGTGCGTTTGAACATGCCAGGACCCTTCCTGGGAATCCAGACATCGGGGACTCATTTACCTTTACCGACTCCTATGTCACATGGAATCAATCAAAATAATTATATCATTGTTATTTATTGATGCAATACATTATTAGGCTAACCTTTAAAGTTGATTTATTGTTGTATCTGTAAGATTTTGTTAAACAATGCATAATTATATGATTGTTAAAGCTGATTTGTTGTTGTTAAAAATCAGTTAACCTTCAACTCTATTGCCTTATTTCCTTCTTCATATATTTTGTAAAATATTGAATTCAAATTATTATATTTGTAGAGAATTCGATAAACATTGAATTTCAGGTAACAATATGGGCCCAAAAAGACAGCGTGAGGTTATGTGGCCGAGGTTTAGAGGCATGTTTGGAGCAACTAAATATGAAGTTGGATCGTCTTTGTCTGCAACTCACACTAACTCACCTGCTCCCCCTCCAGGCCCGACAGTTGCAGATGATGCATCACCTACTGCTCCTCATGCTACATTATCCCCTTTCCAACTCATATATCATCCAATACCTCTTTATCAGATAGAGGAGAGGTTTGCAACCCTGGAGTTGTGGGACCTGATGGAAGAAAGTATGTAACAGTTGTCAATGAACAGTAAGTGAAATCACATTAACCACTACTTACTTTTGATTAAGTCTTTGGTTTATTAGTTTTTTTTCCAATATCAAATTACTTCTTATATTAGGTTGGTTCCGTCTGGACCAAGTTTCAAAAATATGACTTTTACATTTAAGCAAAGAATTGATCCTGAGGGTTATGTATGGAAAAAATATCTGATATTACAAAGCAATTTTACTTTTAGGAGTTTAAGGTACAATATATATTTATTTTCTTTTTATCTTTATTTATTTACACTAATTAGATAAATATTATTACATTATATATAGTAGTCTAATTTTTTTCTTCTTATTTTAGAAAGAATTTTTCTGGAATTCTTGTTTCGACGCTAACATGTGTAAAGTATGGGAGAAGCGAGCTTGTACACGTTATTGCGACTTCATTGATGCGAAACACAAGGCTAGTGCACGGCCATGTTATATTTCGGAGAAAATTTGGAGTCGTTGGTAGGAGTATTGGGCATCACCTGAGGCAATGTTCATCTCAGGGCGTAACTTGGCCAACAAACGTAGAGGCTCGGGAGGAGAGAGTCTTCCCGTACATACGGTAGGATCAATAACCCACCACGAGCATGCACAATGACTTGTAAGTATCTCAACTTGACACTTACTTTGTAAATATTTTGCTTTGTTGTATTATAGATAATGATAATGGTATAAATGTCTGGTGTCATATATAGCTGTGTTGAGTTATTTTCTTTGTTCAACAGGGGATAAATATCATAAAAATAAAGAAAATTCTGTCAAAATTTTTATAAATTATAGTTCACATATAACAATTTAGGTTATACATGTAGGAAAAGTCATTGGGCATCAGACCTACACCTATTCAGCTGTTTTTTCACACTCACACAAAGAACCATGACGGTGTGACATTCATCAACAACTAATGTAGAGAACTGAATATATGTGAAATTAATGCATTATTATAATTTCTTAATAATAATCCCTTACTAACGTAAACATTGCTTCTTAATAAGACCAAATACAATAAACCATTCAGCAACAATTTCAGGAGGAATAATCTGTAGATGACACTCAGACGTATCTTGATGTTGTGGGTGGTAGGGATCGTCATGGAAGGATATTTGGGCTAGGTTCATATGGGAATACATGTTATTCACAATATTCTATGTCCAGTACAGCATCGTCTGCTAGGCCAACATACAACAATGAAATCACCAAGCTTCGAGCCACAGTGCAAACATTGATGGACCAGATAGCTCACATGAAAGAGGAATAAATGGCTAACGTGAATCAACAAATTAATGGAGCAGATGACTAAGATGAGAGAGCAGATGGAGCAGATGGCTAAGATGAGAGAGCAGATAGAGCATATGACTTAGTTGAGATAAGAGATGGAATAGTTGAAAGGGAGGCTTAGCAGCTCAGAGCACCCGCGATCACCACGATATTAGCTTTTCCTAGTTATTTGCTTTCAATTACAAATATAAGTTATGTATACTTTAATGTTTTTATTATAAATTAAAATAATATTAACTTTATATCATTAATTAATTTTCCGAATTCAACAAATTATAAAAATATACAAATTAATTTATTAAGCATAGATAATTGATAACTATAAAAATTATGTATTTATTATAAGATCATGAAATCGAAAATTTTAAAATACTTTCTTACTACTTATTACCGACGGAATATAAAATATCGTCGAAAAAATCAACATATTTTAGCGATGGAAATCATAGTTCTGTCAGTAAAGTTTAATATTAGTTACCGATGGAATTTAAATTACTGTCGGTAAATTAATATATTTTACCGACGGTTTTTTATATTCCGTTTGTAAATATGATAACACTTCAATTACATTAACTACAAGTTATTGATAGAAAGTCTCTCGTCAGTAAATTTTACTGCCAGTTGTGTCATTTATCTTCTGTATAGTTCGTCGGTAACATTAACTACGGATGTTTTATCGACGAATTTGTCTGTCGTTTATTTTTGTCGGTAATTTATTTTACCAACGGAGGTAGGGGGTTTACTGACGCTTTTTTTCGTCGGTAAACTACTAATTTCTTGTAGTGACTCTTTTTGGAAATTTATTTATTATGTTTAATTTTTTAAAATATTAAAATTAGTGAGAAAAAAATCTTTTATCTTGATACACATTAGAGACGCGAAACGCATGTCGTTTTTTGTTTATTAATAAACAAAATTTTATTAGCAAAGAATTTAGAGTAAACAAAATTATAAGAACTTCTTCGAAAAAATCTAAATTAATAAACAAGTTTTTAGAAAATTATAGACTACAAGTTTTATAACTGCATCTAATCATACAGCACTTTTGTGGTTTTACTGATAGGGACACAGAGCGATCCTATTCTATTCTCCCAACAAACTTAATCGGGAAGCGAGGTTTTATGTTAATGCAAAGTTTAGATGAAAACAATTTAAAAAGGAGAGGAGAAAGAAAAATGGCAACTGGTTAAGCTTAAGCGGGCCTGTGGTCGATTCACGAAAGTGATTCATAAATAACTAGATGTGGACCATGTGGTACGCCCTACTTTTCTTTTGCTCCTTAATAAATGTCAGAGTGGTTGCGTACACAGGTTGAAAGTTTCGGGATGGGCCATCTATGATGTGAGCACGTGTGAACTAAAATAAAGCAACCAAATCCATTTACTTTTTCTTTTTTTCTTTGTGCAGCAAAAGGAAAAGCACAACACATCAAATAATGATGCTTTGATGGAAGGAAAACAGGGCCATCTGAAATTTACGCGAAACTCATATAAATTAATTTTTAAAATTTATTAAACACAAAAAATACTGTAATATTAGACAAAAAATTTAGACTCAAACAGCAAGGTCAGAATTATTGGGTACAACTACAAAAGAATAGGTCTCTTAGCCTAGCTACCAAAATTTTACTTAACTGTGGGTAACGAAGAATCCGTGTGTTGATGATGATTTGATTATTCCATCGCAAATCCGTGTAGTTGTTAGCACGCCACTATCCTGGAATCTCACGCTCATCACCATTTTTAATTGCACAATTACTTGTTTCGTGTGCCACGCAACTTGGAGGCGAGTGCCCTTGACATTGCTTTATTTTACTATAAATCTATCTTCAAAAATGAAATGGAAATAAAAATCCAACTGTTTTTTAAAGCCAAATGTTAGTTGGTATTAGGAGGTTTATAACATCAAGATCATTGGTAAAAGGATGAAGCATGTATAAAGAAGTGTTTCCTACGTCAATTTGGAATTTAGCGCTTACATTATAGGCAATTTAAATATCAATGTTTATATAATTCAGTGGACACACAGAATACTTGAGGTAAGTAAAGATCCAAGGGTAGTAATACCCGAAGTTAGAATCATTCTCTAGAGATTTCGAAAAAAAACAAACAAACGAAATAGAGAAGTTTGATGAGCTTGGGACCAGAACCAACCTCTTGTCTTGATGTTTGCAGTCGTTGTTAGTACGTGCATAGTTCTGTAGGTCCCATATCATTCTTTTATCTATAATCTTCTTCTTCGTTGTTTCCCGGCAGCTCTCCACCGGCTTTGGCATTTGTCCCATGTCCGACCACCCAACACCAATCCACCGACAGATTCTTCCTTAAAACAATCAAATGACACTTTGTTCTTTACTCGTTTCTGTTCTCTGTGGAGTTCAGTGAATACTGTCGGTTGTCATCAGTCAATTGCTTTCTTATGGCCTGCTTGCCCAGGTTCCTCAAGTTCAATTCCAGTAGAGAAAGGGTCGATCGTAAAGAGGTTGTATATGGTGATCTTGAAATTATGAGACGCGAGGAGGGCAAAGATTGTTACAAGGGTTGTGTCGATGATGATGATGATTTTAGTGCGAGGAGGTATCGCTGGGATGAGATAGAAAGAATGACTCTGAATTTCTCTAGAACGATTGGATGTGGAGGTTTTAGCACTGTGTATTTGGCTCACTTGCCTAGTTCTACTTTCGGTGCGATCAAGGTTCATAGTAGTGGTGATTATCTGAGTAGGGTCTTCAAGCAGGAATTGAACATCTTACGACGCCTTGATCACCAAACTATCGTCAAGTTGCTAGGATACTCTGATGACCGAGGTGTGTTTTGTGTGTGGATTCTTGATTTATTATCTCATTAATTTCCTACTCAAATTTGATATTTTCTCTACTCAATGAATTAATATTTCCAGACTCCAAAAGTCAATTGCTATGAATATATATATGTCATGTTCAAAACTCTAATATAGATTTTGGTTTTGGTTAATTTGGTTTCAGAGGAAGGAGCGTTAGTGTTCGAGTATGTTCCCAACGGAAGCTTGCAGGACAAACTCCATGGCCAAGCAACAGAGTCGAGGAAGGGAGTGTTGTCATGGAAGAGGAGGATGGCAATAGCCTTTCAACTAGCACAAGCTCTGGACTATTTACATGAAAAATGTGACCTCCAAATTGTGCACGGAGACATAAAACCCTCCAATATTTTACTAGATGAGAAACTGAATTGCAAGCTTTGTGATTTCGGTTTGGCAAAGATGGGATTCTCGTCCATGATAATGCCGTCATCCAGGACTAAGCAGGTGATGATGGGGTCTCCGGGTTACACTGATCCTCAGTACCTGAGAACAGGAATATCATCCAAAAAGAACGATGTGTACAGCTATGGAGTGATTGTGCTGGAATTAGTTACGGGAATGAAGGCGTTTTGCGAGGACAGGGGCCAATTATTGACATCGATAATGGCACCTTTGTTGAGGGATGTTGAAAAGTGTGAAGCAATAAGGGTGTCAGAGGTGGTGGATCCCAGACTTAAAGGGGAAGTTGACCTGGGGGAAGCGAAAACCATGCTTCACATCTCGGCGCTTTGCCTTGGCCACCAGGGCACGCTTAGGCCCTCTGCCACAAACATCGTGCACACCATACAGCACCAAGTCTCTTCCATTTCTTTCCTTTTCTCATCCAAAAAAGCCAAATATTAGTTTTAAATATACTGCCAAATGTGTAAAATAATACACGGAAGCATTAGCGCTTTCATTTGATTTACTTTTTCCCTGTAAACTACAAAACGACTGTTCTTTCAGTGTGCTGTCTGCTACATCCAATTGCACCTTAATACCTTAACATGTTGTTGGTTGGCTGCAATTTTAAAATTCCTAGTCGAAAGGTAAATACTTCACTACCAGTTTTATATTTTGTGAATGTTTAATTCAACTATGAATTAATTTCGTAACTAAAACAATTTTGGTGCATAGGCTAATTTAGATTCTGTAGCCGATCAACATTTGTTTGAACTATTTGCTGCTTTTTAGGGCCAAAAGTGGTTTGGTGAATGGGCTACGTTTGCTTCTGTAGCCGAAAGAATTTTTGCTACAGTTTCACGAACAAGGTGAAACCGTAACTAATACTCAAATCTACCCCAAAATAAACAGTTGGATGATAAAGAAAATAATGGCGTCATATCCTCCGTAACAACAAAGCAATTAACCACATCGTATCCTCTGTTGTTATGCTATATGTCTGAATCGCCTACGTCACCCGGTAAGTAATGTTGCGAACACAGTATCATATTAAGTTATGATATGGTATTATATCGGTACTAGTTAATATCAGGTATTGTTTCGAATAATTTTTTAAATTTATGAAATAATTTTTAAATTTTTTATTATTTCGAGTAATTTTTAAATTTATGAAATAGTTTTTAAATTTTTTAAAATTACAAAATAATTCATTGCGATAGTGTACAAGTCGTACTTTATATTTTTAACCCTATTTTCAAAAATTATAATAATAAATAATAATCAAAATTTTAATTTATAAAATTAATTTAATAATTATTAATAAATATAATTAAATTTAAAATATATTTTTAAAATATATAAATTTCAAATAAATTTTGATTTAATAATTAAAATTTTATAAAATAAATATTAGTTTCTAAATAATAATTTTAAATTATTTATTTTTAAAAATATTATTATTATTATATTAATAAATATTATATATATTAAAATAAATTTAAATAAAATAATTATTTTAAGTTTTATTTAATTTATAATTATTATTAGTAATAAATATATTTATTATTATTTTAAAACAAAAATTAAAAAATCACAATAATTATAAAAGTTGAAATAAATAAAATAACTAATTAAAAAATTTTGAAAAGAAAGGGAGGAAGGGAGAGGTGGGAGTGAGGGAGATTTTAAAAAAATTTTAAATTTTTTTGCAAATTTTACAAAAAGTCTCCCTATTTTTAATTTTTTTTTTATATTTGGCTAGTATTTTGAATACTGATTGGTACCATCCAAAACAAGCCGATATTTAAACCTGATATGACTTACCCTTTATTTTGTACTGATTTTGGTCTGATATGGTACGTACCGGTATTCATATCATTGCTCATAAGTGTACTCTCAAACTGTGCATTGCATGCCCTCATCGTCTTTGCTCTTGCATCTTCTATAATTCACTTGAACTTGTGCGTTAGGACCTTGCCGGGAGCTATTAAGGTTTGCTATTTGGTAAGCTCTAGTTTTGTCTCTCTCTATTCACCCTAATTTATCTTGTTATAGCCTAATTCCCCAAGCAGTAAAAAAAATTGCATACTTTCCTTTCTTTATTTTCCCTAATTGTGTTAGGATCGGGACAACAATTGGCAAGTTATGTAGAAGTTTAAACATTAAAATCTTGTTGGTGTTTGGGGAAGGGAAAATAGTGACATGGGTTAAGATAATGATGAAATATATCAAGATATTGAATCATAGTTGAATAATGTAGCACTCAAAATTGAAGGCGAGGATATATTGTCAATCTATAGGACAGATGTTGATCCCAATATATTATAAGCAACCAATGTACAAGATATTCTTATCGTAAAAAGGGATAAAGAATATCTTAAGGACAAATTATGTGAAATTGATAATACTTTGGCATAATATAATAACAATGAAGAGTTGAATACTAATGAGATTAATGATGATGATTTTGAAAATCTTGATTATGATGGTTGAATGTATCTTAAAAGTACTATCTATTGTTTTACTAGCATTTATCTTAGTGATGCGGTTAATGATGATAATTTTAAAGGTCTTGATTATAATAATTGAATGTATGTTTAAAGTACTCTAATGTTAATATAATGTTTTCCTTTATTCTATTTCATATATCGTTATCTTTATTAGTAATGTTGATTTTGTTTATTCTATTTGGTGTATGTTATATTTACTTTTTATTGATGTAATGTCTATGTTTTTCTTGTAGATATTTGATAAACAATGAATTGACTATATTTATAAACCTATATTTAATGTATTTTCCTTGTTATTTGAGAACCTTATGGTATTTATGGTACTTATTTTGCTTTAAGAGTGTTTTAGGTGATAATTGCCTTCATAGACGAAAAAGAAAATAATTCAGGTTAAAATGTGCCATATAATGGAATAATTGAAACAACCTGGGACTTACACGATTGTGTAAGTACTCGTTTAAGTCATTATAAATGTGTGGAACTTTAAAGACAATTTATGCCCATGTGAAGCTACACCCCCATGCTTGTGTAAGCCACTATAACCATATAAAGTTGCAATTGGGGATTTTTGTACATACACAGTCACTTATACAATTGTGTATGATTGTGTACGTTCTAGAAAACTTTATTTTTACTATAAAAGGAAATTATGAGGGCTACAAACAGATGGGGGAAGTCTTAAGAGTCATAAGACATTCCAAAAGAGGAAAGAACACAAAAGAGGCTACACTTCCCAAAGAAGAAGATCCAAAATGGAATCATCATCAAATCAAATCTAACTTTCTAGTTTTTTTAGATCAAGACTACAAGTTGATTTCTTTCCCCTATATTTACTGTTTTTTATTGCTTGTATGCTAAATCTAAATAGTTGTATTTTGGATATGATTATGGATTGCTAAGTTTATTTTAGGGTTCATTCTTAAACTGTTTTGTATAACTTTAACCTTATTGAATTCAATATATTATTGCTTATGATATTTATTATTCCTATACTTCATTTGAGTCAAGATATTGAATCAAATTATTTGTGTTAAGTTGTGCAACAATCATTAGTACCCTAACAGACCTACAAATATCAAATTAATGGGCAATTAGTTATGAGTAGTTTTAAGAGATTGAGAGATTGCAACTCAACTGTTATCTATTTCAATTAGAATTACTTGATTAGATTTTAAGAGAGGATCGAAACTTTGGATATCTAGGATCAAACATAGTTGAATTCTCAAAGTGAAGGGAAAACAAAACAAGGATAGAATAATCCTCATGTTTCCATAATTTAGTGTTTTAATTTTATCATTATCTTTTATTTGTTCAGGTATCAAGTTCATTAGTTTACTCTAATTTTCAATCATTTTAATATTTTTTACCTTAAACCAAGTGTGATTCAAAATGTTATATGACTATAATCAATCCTTGTGAGAATGATATCTTGTGACTATAATATATGATCTGTATACTTGTGGTATTGCATATATTAAAACAAGCAACAAGGTTTTGATGTCATTGCCAGGGATTGTAATTTTTAGCATCTTATCTTTTAATTCCTTTGATTTAAAGAATTTGATACTTTTTATTTTTTTTGTGATTACATATGTATAAACACAGGGTTAGTACGGATTTCAAGAAAGATAATAGATACACAAGCTTCTGACATCACAAAGCAAGAAAGAGAGATTTAAAAAGCAAACACCAAGAAGTAATAGAAAGAACAATAGTGGAGTAAAAAAAATAAGGAGAACAATAAAAGACCTTTATGGACTTCATAAGACTAGGGTTCAATGTGAATCAACAAGAGATTATAAGAACCCTAGTGTAGACTAATACATTCAAAATCAAATTAGCATTATTGAACATGTTGTAGACCAATAGGCAATTTGATGGTTTGGCCAATGAGGATTCCAATGCTCATTTGGCCAATTTTTTAGAGATTTGTGATACTTTTAGGTACAATAGCTATCAGAAGATGCAACCAAGATGAGACTCTTTCCTTTTACACTTAAGTATCGAGCTAAGGCATGGTTGAATTCACTCAACCCAGTGAACGTCCCAACAAGGGAGCAATTGGTGCTAGCCTTCTTGGCTAAGCACTTCCTCTTGACAAAGACTACTAGACTCATAAAAGAAATAAAAAACTTAGAGCAAAACGTAAAGGAGTCTTTATATAAAGCATGAGAGTGATTCAAGGAATTGCAAGGGAGCTGTCTACATCATAACTTACAAAAGGAGTTCCTCCTGCAAACATTTTATAATGAAAGGAATCCACCCACACGAGGCACTATTGATGTAGCAGCCGATGGCACTTTTATGCCTTTAGTGAAACTCTATGATATTATTCAATATTATATATGGTTTGGGTTGTCCAATTGATGTCCATGTAATTTTTATATATTTTACTTTATTTTCTATCTAAATCACTTTGATTTAACTATTTTTATGTTATGTTTTAGGTAATGATGTAAATATTGCTTGGGAATGATGTTAGCCAAGTATTGAAAGGTTTTATCAGCTCTTCTTCAACATAAGGGGAAAGCAGCTATGCAACATTTCTCAAAAGCTATATTCTACTATTCCTCACTTATGAAACAAAGATCCAGAATAGAATGGATGAAATGTGGTGACAAAAACATAGCATTCTTTCATAGGGCTATGGTTTCAAGGAAAAACAACATAATTATTTCTTTGCATTATGGTTAGCTATGAAAGAAAAATTGCAAATTGTTGTTAAAGAAGCATTTTAACATGACTAACAAGTGTATTCTCTTCCAAATAGCAAAAGAAAGAAATGATCATCTATTCTTTCAATTTGATTTTGTCTCTAACATTTGGAAATCTCTATTACATAAGTGCTATATTCAAAATGCTCAAAGTGATTGGAGTTCCATCAAAGCATTATGTATTGCCATTAAACATCCTGACACCACAATCAAGTGGTGCTTTTGCCTAGTTCTATCCCTTCTTGTCAAATCCATTTGGGATGAGATGAAAGCTCTAGAATCCTCCTACATATTAGAAGCTATATTAGTTTATACTAGTCCAAATGTTAGAACTTTGATTATTGTACTAGAATTTGGAACATGCAATGTGTCACTATCTTTAATTCTAAAGAAGGTTGAACTTGGGATTATTCCATGGGAAATGCCCTCTTAGTAAAATTCTATATAGCTTTTTGTAGCGCTTTTGTACATTTTCATTGTGTTTAATGCCTAAATTCATTACCTTTTTTTTAAAAAAAAAAAGAGAAAAAAAACTTATTCTTGTAATTAGGATTAGTAGTCTTTTAGAAAGGGAGAAGTCATATAATACATCTTGCAGTCATCTTCAATAAGATTGGAGATCAAATCATTCAAAGAAAGCTATTTACTTTAAAATATTAAGAACATCATCAAAGGAAACCTTTGTATTGAGTTCTTCTTGTCTTTTGTTTATTTTTGTTATTTTAAGCATGATTAGTTATTAGTTTATCTATATTAGATGAAGTTCGGTAGATTCTTATATGGATTGATTTTAGTTTTCTAACAAAGAGTTCTATATTTATGAAATATTTTTCTTAATGTTCGTTAGGCACAAATGAAAGCTTAAATATGATTTTAAGTAGAAGTTATCAAACAAACTTGTTTGTAAATTAAACTAGGTATAAATATAAGGATTAAATGGGATAGTAGAAATAAAATTACATGAACTTTCTTGTTTCAAGCCAAACTTTTATAAAGTTTCACAATAATTAGTGCATCCTTAGATGTTAATCAGATAGATATATTGTTTACTCAATTGAGGCATAAGTGGATGTACATCAAAAGGTAAAACTTTATTAAATTAAGATATATTAGAATTTCTAAATAGATGAACATGTACAAGATGATATTAGGAAATTTCTATTTTAGATATTATATAATATTGATTTTTATCTATTAATTATTTAATGATTGTGTCTTGTGGTATTTCAATTTATTTATTGTAATTTATATTTATGTCAAACAATGGTGACTAGATAATAGTAGGAAGGTTAGACTTTGTACGTACTTTATCCTTACAGAATAAACACACTACTTTCCACTACACTAATGCAAAGCGATAGGTTCACTTATTTGTAATCTTATAATAAGATAATACAGAAAACATTAATCACCAATACAATATGAAATTAATGTACATCTCGTTAAGTTCTCTTTTTCAATATATGTTCAGAGAGAGTTTTCAAAATATAAGAGTGACACTTTTTCTTTAATTTAAAATATGTAACCACTTGATCATGTTAGAGAATTAAATTAAATTATATAATTTTATATTGCAATTCTATTATATTTATATATTCTATATTCTATTTATATATTATAAATGTATTCTCTATTTATATATTTTATTTAATATTTAATTTCTATTTTTAACTATATTGTAATTAATATAATGATATACGATATTTGAAAAGTTTTGACATTCATGTGGTTGATCACACTTTTTAACATGGTTCTTGTTTGCAATTTGTATTTCTTTCCTCACTGTGATATGATCTTTGTTTTTCATTTTAGAGAGAAGAAGAGGTAGCTTGTTCAGGTCACTTTAGTTTTGACTACTTAACTATAAATGTTAATGGTGGATTTCTTTATTATTGACTATGTTTTTTGCTTCTGCAATTTGCTTTATATCATTGCCATTGTTATTTAACTGAAGGGTTTCAGTTTGTCAATATTATCTCTTAGATTTGGTTTGTTTATGCTTTTGTTTATGTTGCTATTTTGTTTTCAATGGAAGATTTGGTTTTATAGTGTTACCATTAAGATTGAGATCTACTATGTCTTACTAGTTTGGTTCTAAAAGTGTGTCCTTAAGTTGCATGTTACTGATTGTTTTTAAACTTAAGAGTATAAAGTGCTTGTCTGTACATGGTGGATCCAAATACTGGTGGATCCAAATACTGGAGTTGCTATTTATGAATCAAATGACATAATAAAATATTTGGTTGGGAAATGAAGTGATGGAAACATTCCTCTGATGCTATCGCATGGTCCTCTAACAGTTTTTATATAAATCGTCTGCGATTCTTCTTGGAGTTTAATTCCCATAAATGTATTTTGGTTGATACTCGACACCAAAACTGTTGTTGAAGTTAAAGCGCTTGAAAAGATTTTGGTATTGTTTGGAGGAAGAGAGGAAGGTTAGCCAAGCTATGGGGTGCTTCTTCAGCCGCCAACTATCCAAATTTTCGAGTCCAAGGATGGCCCTGCGCAAGATTGACACACACAATTCAGATAAATGTTGAACAAAACTTTGCATCGCATCAGGTATAAGCAGAACTTTGCAACATATAAGGTATATTTGTCTTATAAATTTCTTAAAACTTTGTTTTCTAGATTTGCATCTTTTAATGAAGATATATAATATTTTTTAATCTATTATTTTTAAAAGTTTTAATTCTTTTTTTAATTTTATTCAAAAATTATTTTTAAAATTTTCATTATTTTTCATTTTTTACTCTTTAACCTGCATCATTATTTTATTGTCACATATGCATGTGGATCTATCGGAAACAACCTCTCTACTATGTAGGGGTAAGGCTGCATACTATCAGACCTCCCTAGACCCTGCTTTATTGTGGGACTTTGGACTGGGTATGATGATGATGATGATGATATATAATGATATATGAATGTATAGATAATAGATAAAATTTATCATATTATTCTATTTATTATATATAATTTCTATATTATTATATAGACTTATATGCTTCTTGTTGGCTAAAACTAGCATAAAGGCCCACAATTCAAATTTTGCTAATTTGCCTCTTTTATTACTTTTACTAAAAATAGAAAACTCACAATTAATATTTTTGCATTAGGCATATTTTAAGTTACGTAATAGTCTATTAATCATATATTTAAAGTAAACTAATAAAGAGCTAACAATTCAGAAACTAGACAATGGATTCGTTATAATTAATATTGATGAACTCTTATATCTTTGCATCCATGTCAATAAGAATCTTTTATCATCAGTTGAACCATTATTTAAGGGAAATTTTACTTCATTTTATTAAATCATGAGAATCAATGGCTTGGTTGCTGGTATACTTTAAGGACAACTTAATTTATAATTAGTATTTCTAGACCAACACCTAGAAAATGGGCAAAGGAGGACTATAGAAGATTGTCTTTAAATGTGAAATCAATTCTTTTTATTCCAAAAGGAATATAAAAATGGTTAACTATAAAATATGATGGTTGAATTTCTACTACACCCTAAGTCTAAATGGTGGGATAGTATAATTATTAAGGAGTTTGACCTAAATGCCAATGACTTAAAAATGGCATGTTGATAATGAAGTAAGGCAAAGATTTGCTAATAGGCTAAGAAAATGGAAAATGTTAATAAAAGCTCAAGAGTAGGTGAGTGTTGGCATGTGTTCACGAAAATATTTGACATTGGAAAAAATTCAGAAGTGATTCTAGAAATTATTAACACAACTTAATCGTGTTAAGTTTGAAACTAAGTGAATACATTTAACTTTAATAAAGATGTCAAAAGGTAGTTAAATCTTGAGGTTTATTATACAATGACTCAGTGTGATGCCCTAATACCTCCTGGGAGGATACGAGAGTGCCACGCAGACAACATAACATATATGCATATAGAACCAAGACAAAACCAAAATATACGAAACATTTATCATGCATTCTCAATAACTCAGGCAAAAGCAATTCGGAGCAAACATACATCATAATACACTGAGCTTAATACAACCTGTTCCAAACAAGAACCAGCCTGAATTAAGGTTATTAGAACTCTTCCATCAAATACAAGTCCAAAAACAAACTCGAAATATATTTTTGACAAAACAAATTCCAGACTCCTTTGGTCATTGCGGTTGACTTGTCCCAGTCCCTACATCCTTCTCTCTGAACCTACATAGGGCAAATCCACCATGCTAAACATATAGCTTAGTGAGTAATAACTAAACTATGTTTAACCACAACAAGGTGAAACCGTAACTAATACTCAAATCTACCCCAAAATAAACAGTTGGATGATAAAGGAAATAATGGCGTCATATCCTCCGTAACAACAAAGCAATTAACCACATCGTATCCTCTGTTGTTATGCTATATGTCTTCGTCGCCTTCGTCACCCGGTAAGTAATGTTGCGAATGCTTTATCATATTAAGTTTTGATATAGTATTATATCGGTATCAGTTAATATCGGGTACTGTTTCGAGTAATTTTTTAAATTTATGAACTAGTTTCTAATTTTTTTTAAAATTACAAAATAATTGATTGCAATAGTGTTCATCAGTACTATATATTTTTAATCCTGTCTCTAAAAATCATAATAATAAATAATAATCACAATTTTAATTTATAAAATTAATTTAATAATTATTAATAAATATAATTAAATTTAAAATATTTTTTAAATATATAAATTTCAAATAAATTTTGATTTAGTAATTAAAATTTTATAAAATAAATATTAGTTTATAAATAATAACTTTTAAATTATTTATTTTTAAAATATTATTATTAATAATATATTAATAAATATTATATATATTAAAATAAATTTAAATAAAATAATTATTTTAAGTTTTATTTAATTTATAATTATTATTAGTAATAAATATATTTATTATTATTTTAAAACAAAAATTAAAAATCACAATAATTATAAAAGTTGAAATAAATAAAATAACTAATTAAAAAATTTGAAAAGAAAGGAGGGAAGGAGAGGTGGGAGAGAGGAGATTTTAAAATTTTTTAAATTTTTTGCAAATTTTACAAAAGTCTCCTATTTTTAATTTTTTTATATTTGGCTAGTATTTTGAATACTGATTGGTACCATCCAAAACAAGTCGATATTTAAACCTGATATGACTTACCCTTTATTTTGTACTGATTTTGGTCTGATATGGTACGTACCGGTATTCATATCATTGCTCATAAATACAATATGAAATTAATGTACATCTCGTTAAGTTCTCTTTTTCAATATATGTTCGAGAGAGTTTTTCAAAAATAAGTGTGACACTTTTTCTTTAATTTAAAATATGTAACCATTTGATCATGTTAGAGAATTAAATTAAATTATATAGTTTTATATTGCAATTCTATTATATTTTTATATTCTATATTCTATTTATATATTATAAATGTATTCTATATTTATATATTCTATTTAATATTTAATTTTATTTTAACTATATTGTAATTAATATAATGATATACGATATTTGAAAAGTTTTGACATTCATGTGGTTGAGCACACTTTTTAACATGGTTCTTGTTTGCAATTTGTATTTCTTTCCTCACTGTGACATGATCTTTGTTTTTCTTTTTAAAGAGAAGAAGAGGTAGCTTGTTCAGGTCACTTTCGTTTTGACTACTTAACTGTATATGTTAATGGTAGATTTCTTTATTATTGACTATGTTTTTTGCATCTGCAATATGCTTTATATCATTGCCATCGCTATTTTACTGGAGGGTTTTAGTTTGTAGATATTATTTCTTAGATCTGGTTTGCTTATGCTTTTGTTTATGTTGCCATTTTGTTTTCAGTGAAAGATCTGATTTTATAGTGTTACCATTAAGGTTGAGATCTACTATATCTTACTAGTTTGGTTCTAAAAATGTTTCTTTAAGTTGCATGTTACTGATTGTTTTTTAACTTAAGAGTATAAAGTGCTTGTCTTTACATGGTGGATCCAAATACTGGTGGATTCAAATACTGGAGCTGCAATGTATGAATCAAATGACATAATAAAATATTTGGTTGGGAAATATGGTGATGGAAGCATTCCTCTCATGCTATCACATGGTCCTCTAACGATTTGTATATAAATCGTCTGCGATTCTTCTTGGAGTTTAATTCCCATAATTATATTTTGGTTGATACTCGACACCAAAACTGTTGTTGAAGTTAAAGCGCTTGAAAAGATTTTGGTAATGCTTGGAGGAAGAGAGAAAGGTTAGCCAAGCTATGGGGTGCTTCTTTAGCCGCCAACTATCCAAATTCTCGAGTCCAAGGATGGCCCTACGCAAGATTGATACACACAACTCAAATAAATGTTGAGCAGAACTTTGCACCTCATCAGGTATAAGCAGAACTTTGCAATATATAAGGTATATTTGTCTTATAAATTTCTTAAAACTTTGTTTTCTAGATTTGCATCTTCTAATGAAGGTATGTAATAATTTTTAAGCTATTATTTTTTAAAAGTTTTAATTCTTTTTTATTTTATTCAAAAATTATTTTTAAAATTTTAATTATTTTTCATTTTTTACTCTTTAACCTGCATCATTATTTTATTGTCACATCTGTATGTAGGTCTACTAGAAACAGCCTTTCTACTATGTAGGGGTAAGGCTGCATATTATCAGACCTCCCTAGACCTTGCTTTATTGTGGGACTTTGGGTATAATGATGATGATGATGATGATGATAATATAATGATATATGAATGTATAGATAATAGATAAAATTTCTCATATCTTATTTCTCATATTATTCTATTTATTATATACAATTTCTATATTATTATACAGACTTATATGCTTCTTATTGGCTAAAACTAGCATAAAGGCCCACAATTCAAATTTTGTTAATTTGCCTCTTTTATTACTTTTACTAAAAATAGAAAACTCACAATCAATATTTTTGCATTAGGCATATTTTAAGTTATGTAATAGTCTATTAATTGTTTATTTAAAGTAAACTAATAAAGAGCTAACAATTCAGAAACTAGACAATGGATTTGATATTATTAATATTGATGAACTCTTATGTCTTTGCATCCATGCCAATAAGAATCTTCTATCATTAGTTGAACCATTCTTTAAGGGAAAATTTACTTCATTTTATTAAATCATAAGAACCAATGGCTTGGTTGGTGGTATACTTTAAGGACAACTTAATTTATAATTAGTATTTCTAGACCAAAACCTAGAAAATGGTTAAAGGAGGACCATAGAAGATTGTCTTCAAATGTGAAATCAATTCTTTTTATTCCAAAAGGAATATAAAAATGGTTAACTATAAAATATGATGGTTGAATTTCTACTGCACTCCCTAAGTCTAAATGGTGGGATAGTATAATTATTGAGGAGTCTTACCTAAGTGCCAATGACTTGAAAATGGCATGTTGATAATGAAGTAAGGCAAAGATTTGCTAATAGGCTAAGAAAATGGAAAATGTTAATAAAAACTCAAGAGTAGGTGAGTGTTGGCATAAGTTCGCGAAAATATTTGACGTTGGAAAAAATTTAGAAGTGACTTTAAAAATGATTGACACAACTTAATCGTGTTAAGTTCGAAACTAAGTGAATAAATTTAACTTTAATAAAGATGTCAAAAGGTATTTAAATCTTGAGGTTTATTATACAATGACTTAGTGTGATGCACTAATATCCCCTAGGAGGATACGAGGGCGCCACGCAGACAACATAACATACATGCATACAGAACCGAGACAAAACCAAAATATACGAAACATTCATTATGCATTCTCAATAACTTAAGCAAAAACAATTTGGAGCAAACATACATCATAATACATTGAGCTTAATACAACTTGTTCCAAACGGGAACCGGCCTGAATTAAGGTTATTACGACCCTTCAAACAAAAATTCAAGTGTCATATACATCAGATATAAGTCCAAAAACAAACTCGAAATACATTTTTGACAAAACAAATTCCAGACTCCTTTGGTCATTGCGGTTGACTTGTCCTAGTCCTTACATCCTTCTCTCTGAACCTACATAGGGCAAATCCACCATGCTAAGTATATAGCTTAGTGAATAATAACTGAACTATGTTTAACTACAGCAGATACTGAATCATGTTACACAAAAGCATCTCAACATACTAAAGTTCAAAACAGAGTAAGATTTATTAAGAAAAACACTTCGCATGCTAAAGTCAGTCATTTCAATAGCAAAACAGAACATTCAGAATACAGAATTGATTTTCAGAATAGGGTGTTAAACTATCAAATCAAAATTTCAGATTTACTTCATATAAAATCTTATGTTTTCATAGATCAAAATACAAAAATGAATCAGACTGTAAATCCATGAACAGAAGTGGGTAATCGGACTTATACAGAAAAGACCAAAGTTCTGACACCGAAGTGTCCAGAAGAGACCGACGTTCTAACACCGAAGTGTCATTAACAGAAGACACTGGGGTGCCATTAACAGAAGACATCGGAGTGCCATTAACAGATGACACCGAAGTGCTATTAACAGAAGACACCGAAGTACCATAGAAGTAGTTGCAGACCCTTTTAAGCATGCCTATTTACCCACGACTAGGACTTGATATCTTTAAAACCAAACAAATTCATTTCATGTTTAACATAATTAGCCAATCATTGCTTTCATGCCAAAAAATCAAACATATCAATTTGACAGCTTTGCAAATCATTTAATGGAGCAAAATCAATAGTAAACAAAACAGTCAAAGCAAACCCATCAAGACTTTCTTACTGAATTACTTACAGATACTCAAAGATCAATTACATACATTTACTTACAAAAGAGACCATCTAAATTACTTACAATCGAATTCATCTAAATTACTTACAAAATTTACCGTCTAAATTACTTACTAGATTACTTACAAAAATTACCATCTAAATTACTTACTAAAATTCCACGTTTCCTTATTGCCTCGATGTCCAAGCAATATCTGGAAGTCACTCTATGCATTTCTCTATAACATTTAATACAAACATATATCACTATTGTGCATATCACTACCTCTAGTTTACTCTAAATCAAAATCACTCCATTCAAATAACTACAGAGAAAGTAATGCCTAAAATACCAAAGTATGTTTAAGCTATCAGGAAACTTCGGCGCGGCAAGCCAAAAGTTGATCGCGGCGAACTTTCCAAATAGCAAAATTCTTCGCCATATTCTTAAAAGTTTGCCGCAGCGAACCCAAGAGTTGACCACGGTGAACTTTCACAGAAATGAAATCCTTCAAGTTGGCCGCGACGAACTTTACTGCGTTTAAATCATCTTCTTCTTTCATTCTTTTCCCATATTTTCTCACTTCCATTATATTCAATGAACACATATAACACTTAACCCAACTCTTTTACTTCCATTTCAGCTCATCACAACTCAAACAAATCAAAAATCAAAATGAAACACAAACATTAAAACAGAATTCATTTACGTATTTCATCATGTTCTGCTTTCTCACTACTGCATTTTTGTTCTGTTTTCTCTTTCTACTGTATTTTCTTTCTATCTTTCATCTAATGCTTTTCTTTTTACTATTCTCCATGCTTTCATTTCATTTATACTAAGATCTCACTAAATCCTATAAACAATTTCTGCATAAACTCTATGCACACTTCCACTGCTCAATAATATCAACTCATCTCTCTTATCACTGTCGCTGAATTTTGCTTTATACAAAACTCATGCATGTATTTAATCCCAACACTATCACAACATCATAATCATTCACAGAGCTTAGAAACTTAACATTTCACTTACCTTGCTTTCAGAAAATCACTAGCAGTCAGGTTTCGGTAATGAAGGTTTAATAACTTTTGGTGAAGACCAAACAAATCCGAAATGAAAACAACAAGGAGCTTTAGTAACTTTTCCTTACACAACTTGTGATACGTGTGTTACTTACATCTTGCCATGTGTCACCATGCATGTAAGTCATTTGTCAATCTTTAATCAGTCCATATGTCACCATGCAAGTAAGCTATTTATCCATCTTTAATCAGTCTACATGTCACACTAGGATTGGTCCAAATTTCAAGATTTTTCTGAAAATTCACTAAAAATTTCAAAATAATACTAATAGTCTCCGAATAAATTTTTCACAATTTATTCGCATTTTATAAATCCATTTTACCCAGAATATGTAAATGAAAACGTGTATATGGGTCAAAAATATGTATGCACTTATAAGCAAAAACTCAATTATGCAAAGCATAAAGTGCAATGAAATTCCTTAATATTCTAACCCCTAATATGAGGTGTTACACTCAGATTGTTGATAACTTAGGTTGTGGAATAATAAGATTGTCCTATGACTTAGGATGGTTAGCTAAAGGCTCATCAAGGTATTTGTCAATTCAAGAGGTGATCATATGATGAAAAATGACAAAAATATGGAGTTGTGGATATAAAAAGTGAAGCACTAATAGGCCCCTCTCCAAAAACAATTGGGGGCCTGCCTAGAACCCTTTGGTGGCCCCCTAGTCAATATTTCATCCAACTGGAAAGTTCCTGTGGAGCTAAACCTATTGCCCTTTATTATCAACATATTTTAACCCAACATTCATAAATATAAACATTGTATTCTTTTTAAAATATTTTTAGTATGAACCATTTTATTAAAAATTTCAAAAGCACAACAGCTGCATTTTAACATCCCTAAAATTTTCAATATCCCTGTAAAAGTTTAAAACATTTTTATAATTACACCAATTTCTCAACTAGGAATTTTGGACTTCAAATATACTCATAAACAACCTCAAACAGTTATAACAAATGATTTTAAAAAGGCTAAACTATTTTCATGAATTTAATTTCAAAACATTCATATACATGCGTTCTTTATACAAATTTACATTCCAAAACATATTCAAAGATATGGAATAGTTTCAAAAATATTTCAAAGGAAAAATGCCTACATACCAATATTATAATTTCAATGTAATTTCAAATCATATGAAATTTAACTTTTAAACTCCAATTCATATATTGCTAAAATATAAACTTGTACTAGCAATATTAACTTATAATGTATCATTCATATGATTATGAATTTAAAGTCATCTGTCATCAATTCTTTTGCAAAGAATTTATTCATATAAAACAATTAAAATACACTCATTGTTTAGGAAACTTATCGTCAAGCACACGCATGTGTTCTATGCCTCTCATTTACCTATACAATCACATTTCGCTTAGGCATTTATTTCCAATTTTGAAAATAAGGAATTAAAACTATATATTCGAGATTAGAATTTAATTGGGTAATAGGTAGGCTAATCATATTTTTGCTTACTTAAGTAAGCTAACCTATTACTCTCCATTTCAAAGTCTAACTTCAAAAATTACTTAAATACCATCTTTTACCCATTTTATCACATTCTTTAAAACACTATCTCACCCAATTAATTCACCATAACCATAATCAAACTTCAACAACTTACACCAATAACTAAATTTCCTCGTAAGGCCAAATTGTCCTTACCACACATTCTTTTATTGTCATTTCATTTTCCTTCCAATTTTTCAACACTATTCACCTAAGATCCATGCCAAACACATCATAAACTATTTCAACTTCATTACTATCCAAATAAACCCCATATACAAAGTTTTTCCAAATAATAACATAATAATTCATTTAGCAATTCCAATCCCACAAATACACTTAAACCATCCTTAATCACATCTGCATGGTCATTACATCATAATTTAACCTTTATACCAAAAATGCCCTTAAGCCTTAACATATTTCACATTAAACTTTTCCAATTCAATTCCAAATCAATTCATTTTCATTTCTTTACTTCATTAGCATCAAAACCATGCTATGAACGCCATAAAACATAAATATAGAATTTTGAATCATATCACATAAAAAAAACCTAGCCATGGTTGATTCTTCCAATCTTGATTTTTTGGGTTACTTTCTTCTTTTCAACTCTTAAATGCTTTTAAGCTTATTATCTACTCTATGGCAAGTCAAAAATCACAATTGATCTTAAACAAACCCATCCCACTAAAAAACCCATAAAAAATTAGATATTTAAGATAGGAAAACTTATCACTTTTTCCTCCAATCTTTTGGGTAATTGATGAATGCTTATGGTTGCACTCTTCGTTTTTCTCCTAGAAAAATATCAAAATCCTGAATATCCAATATGATCAGGCTTGCCAAAAACTCCTTACCCTCAATTACTATTTTACTATCTATAAACACTCTTTTAACAAAGAGTGAGTTTCCAGTTGGGATGGAAACTATTATCCTAACATCCAATAACTGAGGCTCAACATTCAATTTTGCAAAAAAATTCATAGACATAAAAGAATGTTTAGCACTGGATCTACTAATGCATATGCTTCTAGATTAAAATAGAAATCATATCGATGACTACATTTGGTGTGGCATCAACCTCTTACTGTGACCGGGCAAACTCGAACCTATGCGCGAGGTCTACCTATTGTAGGAAAATCCCGGGAGGTACATCACATGTACAGCAATGAAAACAAAATTTTGTTCCGAGACCTTCCGAACCTGGATCCAGGTATCCGTATGAAGACATCAACCTAAATAGCCAAAAGAGACTATCTCTAAAGGTGATCCACGCAGAGATCGAAAACCTAACCGAGTCAAACCCTTTGACCCGGAATAGCTAGAACAGATTAAGAGTCGCTAGACCCTACCGTCTCCAAGAGCTTGAGATTCACGTTGGACCTTGCCTTGAGAAGAGAAGAATCAATGATGGCTTGATGAAGAAGAAGAAATGAAACTCTTTTCAAAAGCAAAGCTTAACCTTTAATCTTTCAATTTCTTATTCTCCTCCACGCAAACCATCCGGCCATTCAACTCTCCAAGCCATCTTTTATGTCTTTTTAACAATTAAAAAGCCAACCATGAGATGATGACATGTGTCCTTATATTTATATATATATATTAATTAATTAACATATATATATATAATTACTAAGAGGTCCAGTCAAACTGGGAATTGATCCTACCTACCACTAAGACTCCGGTCTTTGAAATAGCTCCGAAAACCTTTCTTAGCAATATTGATGTCGCGATCTCATCGGGACATATCCCAATCTCATCGGGATCCATTTAATCCTAATGCTCTCCATAATTGGAACTCTGTCCAATTACTATTTTACAGATTCTCTGAAACACTCTTAAGCGTGTGACTCTTTAGGCTTCCGGCTATGTTGGCCACTTAGATTAACAATTAATCTGAGCAAGTCATGAGCGGTATCTAGCAACACATCATGACCCCCAATTGACCGGAAAGTAATCGGTTTGATGTATTCATCAAGAACCAGATCACAAACCCTTCTATAGACAATTACCGTGCAATTCGTCCTTTCACCATCCTATGCCCCACTTGGTTATGAGTATGGTTAAAGTGTCAACTCTTACTAGACTGAGTCTAGCCCAAGTGATAACAGATCTCGCCCTAGACTCATTACTCTATATGTCCATGAAGACACTCTTCATGACATATTCACTCGCCGAGATTTACAAGTAATGATCCTGACAAGAGGCCATGGGTATCTCTTCTGCTAATCCAGAAGTGGTGAATCCTTTATTGGCTACTCAATTATCTTCGAATACCTCAAGCTGCACCCAAGCACCACCCTATGAGTTACCTCTGGAAGGCAACAAGGAATGGAGTCAAAGTACAGGATCAGTATCCAAGATATCCTTGAGTACCTCAAGTCTAAGGATACTTGCACCATTGCTATGATGAGATTATCACTGACACTAGATAAGATATCCATGTGATGATCTCATGGCAAGTCATCCAATGAACCTACTATCGCTAGTAAGCATCCACATGTCAACTCTAAATATCTCATATTTACGCTTCGAGATCCACCGCTGATCCAATCAAGGAATATGACATGTGTTAGTCTATCCGGATTAATGATGTCCAGTCTCATTAATCCTTTGACTAGGAGAATTTAGATCTCGACACAATTGCACATGATAGGAATCTCAGGAGTATGATCACATCATAATTTCCTTCATGCTATGTCATATATCATGGACTTCATTAATCTGATTAAAGATCCAATCAATTCATAAACAATGTTCATGAACATCAAATTAATGAATTATGCCTTTTCTTTATTTATTCATTCACCGCACGATCGTGAATAAAACGCGCTAAAGGGATTGCCTTTAGGCACAAATAAACAATCAGATCCTTGAATAAGTCGACTTATCCAATGTACAAGTCGACTTATCGGTACTTTTCAAGAACAAGTCGACTTATCAAGTAGTACAAGTCGACTTGTACTTACAAATCTCCCACTCGACCTAAAGCCAATCGCCTTAGTATCTAATACCATAAGCGAGTCCATGAGAATCACAATTCTCCCGTGACAATGGCTTTGTCATCGAACAAGAACACTTTGCTCGTGGAATTTCTCTATCAGATATCATCTCGACTAATGATCTCCGAATCGGTAAGCACGAGTTCGGATCGTCGATGAGACCTTGGTTCCTTTTTGCGCAAGATTAGCCCCATTGTATCACAATACAATCCTATGGGCCTATCACAGCTAGGATTAGATCAAGTTCAAGAATGAACTTTCGATCCAAATCGCCTCCTTCATGCATCTCATGCGACAGGTACTCTACCTCGGTTGTTGAATCAGCAGTCCTTTCTTGTTTTGAATTCTTTCCAACTGACCGCCACGCTATTCAGTGTGAATGTATATAACTTGATTGTGATTCAGAATCATCCTTATCAGATTAGATACTGGCATCTGAATGCCCGCTCATATGGAGATTTCCATCTCCATAGATTAAGAAAACATCCTTAGTGCTTCACAAGTACTTGAGGATATTCTTGACAGCCACCTAGTGACCCTCACCAGGATCCGATTGGAGCATACGATACATCGGGCCTCGTACATAGCATCTTTTCATGCTCAACCTCTTTAGCATCTCATCTATGTACGATGCTTGTGAAAGACCAAGCAACCTTTTGATTTATCTCTATAAATCTATATCCCAAGGATATAAGTTGCTTTACCAAGGTCTTTCATCGCAAATGGAGTGGACAACCAAATTTTAACTGATTGCAGCATAGAGACATCGTTTCCTAGTAACAGTATGTCATAGACATACAACACAAGGAATACGATTGCAGTCCCATTAACCTTCTTATGCACACAATGATCATCCGAATTTTGTGAGAAATCAAACTCTTTGATTGACTCAACTAAACGGATAATCCAACTCCTGGAAGCTTGCTTTAATCCATTAATGGATTTCTGAAGCTTGCATACCATTTCGCCATCGATGGAAGTGAAGCCCTCAGGTTGTGTCATACACATCCTCGGGTAGATTTCCTCTCAGGAAAGCTATCTTCACATCCATTTGCCATATCTCATAATCATAATGAGTGGCAATGGCTAGGAGTATCCGAATGGATTTAAGCATTGCTACGGGGCTGAAGGTTTCGTCATAGTCAACTTTTTGTCTGTGACGATATCCTTTAACCAGAAGCATTGCTTTATAGGTAATCAAATTACCATCCATGTTGGTTTTCTTCTAAAACCCTTTGCACCTCGTGGGTTTTATCCTTCGTGTAACAACCAAAGTCCATACTTGGTTTATGTACATGGAATCCATTTGATTTCATGGAACGAAGCCATTTTCGCACTCAACTCTTCGTAACCTCTTCATAGTAGTAGGCTCATCATCTCGTATGAGTAATACGTCATTCTGCTCACTTACGAAATTCATATCTCTCGGAAGCAGTCGTATCCTACTTAACCTACGTAAATTGTGTGTAATAGAAGGTTGAACTGTTACCTCATCTATATGAGTGACAGTTTCAAATTCAAGCAGTTGATCTGTGTTTGTTCGAGCATCTTGAACTTCTCTAAGTTCAACTTTGCTCCCACTGTCTTATTGTAAAAGAAACTATTTCTTTAAGAAAACAGCATGCTTGGAAACAAACAACTTTTGTTCCTCAAGAAGGTAGAATTGATATTCCACGAACAAACACTTGTCGACTTGCATCAAGTTAATCGACCGTGTCCGCTTCACGAAGGTGACAATCCCAAACTTTCGATGAGAAAGATAAGGTTTTTCTGTTAGTCCATATCTCCATATGGAGTAACATCAATCTTTAATGGAACTCTGTTTAGCAAATAAACAAATTGTCTCGAAGCGATATTCCCAAAAGCTGCAAAACCTATCATCAATCGCACCATGTCAAAGAGTTCGATTTCTCCTTTCACCACACCATTGTCTTGCGGCGTGTAAGGTAAGGAGTGTCTCGAGATAAAATCTCATTATCTCTGAGATAATCCAAAACTGTTGGTCTAAGTATTTTCCACCACGATCAGATCGTAATGTCTTCATACTTTTACCAAGTTAGTTTTCTACTTCATTTCTGAATTATTTGAACTATTCAAATACTTCAGATTTGTATCTCATTAGATACATGTACCCATATCGTGAATAATCACCGATAAAAGTAATGAAGTAAAAATAACCACTTGTGGCATGGATGGACATCGGACCACATACATCCAAATGTATTCCATTCACTTGTTCACCCTTTCCTTTAAAGGATAACATAGTCATCTTGCCTAATAAACAAGATTCGCATGTGTCATATGATTCATAATCAAATGACCCTAAACTGCCACTCTTATGGAGCTTAGCAATGCGTATCTCATTTATATGGCCAAGCCGACAATGCCATAAGTACATTGATTTTAAATTATCTCGATTATGTCTTTTCGCGTCATTGATATTCATAATTGGATATGATATATCTCATATGTCAATTCCATTGCATAATGTACCAGTACCATAGAGCATTCCATTCCAACTAATATAGCAACCATTGCTACTAAAAGTCAAATGGAAATAAGCTCTAATTAAACATAAAACATACAATATATTCTTTGTTTAAAACGGGTACAAAATGACAATCATCCAATTTGAATACAAGCCCAGTAGGGAGTAACAAGACATAAGTGCCTACGGCAAATGTAGCAACTCTTGCTGCATTACCTACACAAAGGTCTAGTTCTCTTTATGAGCTTTCATCGTCCCCGAGGCCTCGCATAACATTTCATATGTATGAGCCACATCCGTATCAAATACCGATATGTTTGGATCAGGAATAGTATTAACCTCAATGACAAACATATTTGAAGAAGTAGAGGCATCTAATGCCTTCTTCTGCTTCAAGGACTCCAGATAGATTTTACAGTTTCGCCTCTAGTGGCTAGACTTGCCACAATGAAAGCAAAATCCTTTTGGGGCAGTTTCTTTGGTTTTTCCTTGATGGCACTTCCCTTTGGTTTCTTGGCCTTTTTCTTCTTTGAACTAGAAGAAGAAGCATCCACCATTAGCACTTGCTATCTATCTTGATAGCACCTTTCATTGTCGTGAAAGCAGATTGATCATTTCAGGAATTGTTGTGGATATTTGGTTTATCCGATAGTTTAACACAAACTGTGAATAACCATCAGACAATCCAACCAGAATTAAGTCTCTACTTAACTCATAATCCATTACAAATCCTAAGACGGCCAATCTCTCAATATAGCAATTCATCTTCAGGGTATACTACACAGTAGTTGTCCCTGGAGCCATCTTTGTGATGAAGAGAAGCCTTGAGGTCTTGAACCTTTCAGACCGAGCTCACTCATCAAACAGCTCCCTAAGATGAAATATTATAACATGAGCATCCATGGATTCGTGCTGCTTCTGCAGCTCTGGTGACATCAAGACAAGCATAATGCAAGTATCCATATCACTGTCCTTTAGATGCTTACGATATGCTTTCTGATCCTTATCAGAAGCATCGACGGCAGTGCATCCGGAAGTGGAACATCTAGGACGATCCTGCTTCCTCGATCCGAGAACAATTCTCGATTCCTTAGCCAATCAAGAAAATTCAGTCCGAATAGAGCGAATTCACATCAAGGACTTCTTCAATCAACCTAAACGCGATAGAGAAGGAATGATAGAATAGAAATGCCTGCATGATCATAAGGACTTGCATGACATGCATATGGCTCCACTAGTTTCCTAGAATCCATAACCCTCTTTACGAATCCGGAGAAACGATGTGACATAATGTCTAGTGGGTCGATATCCGACATTGCTAAGAGTGACCTTGAGTTTACTCAACAAGCCACAACTTAGGTCAATCGGTAGGTATCGGTCATACCAATTGCATCATCGATAACCGACATTAAGAATGACCTTGAGGTTAGCTCAACAAGCCACCTTATGTCTCGGAGGTATCGATATACCAATTACATCTTAGACACAACTATCGATCGCTGCTATCAACTTGTTGATGTGTGCACTTCATTGGGTATCAACTCTTTGATGCGATACATCTAATGTATGCTACCCAACTTCGCCTCATCCACGTTGACCTTGAGGTTAGCTCAACAAATCAACGCTTCTAGGAAAACCGACCCATTAATCTGAAAATCTTATTTTCATGGTTTGAACATATTCGTATAGAGTGAGCTTGAGGTTAGCTCAACAACCCAACCCTATAAGAACTCTGGTTTTTACCATATTAATGGAAGGCGTTAGTTTTCATATACCGAGGAGGGATTTCGGGTCTCTAGACTCCAAGCTTAAGGATTATAGTCGCCAGGACTACATGGAATGATTTAGGTTTCATCAATCACATTGAATCAATCCTTATAATCATCCATCATCCAACCTGAGCATGCCACAAGTCGACTTTCATCAAATGCAAGTCGCCTTATGCTTCTGCCCACACACAAGTCGACTTGTATGACACAAGTCAACTTATTTCACCTGCCCATGAACAAGTCGACTTATACTGAGATCCTGAACAAGTCGACTTATTCTATCCACAAGTCGACTTATCCAAGACTCTTGAACAAGTCGACTTATACCTTATACAAGTCGACTTATTCAGGGAATTTTGCTAAAATCTCTAATCGGCTAATTCCTCAATTAGTACAATTCCAATTCACAATACCTACATACCTAAGGTAATATCTGATAAATTTGATGTATCAATGAACAATTCATTGATTCATGAAAGCCTTAAATAGTCAAACTATATGAAAAGCTTGAAATGAGTCAAAACTCATAAATTTCCAAACAATTTAGGAACACCCAAATTATCATCCTAAGCATCTCTAGCTAGCATATACATTATCAAATTTACTTCGGCACATGCCATAAAAATATGACGGTCAAAACAAACAAGATAATGCAATATACTAACGAGACGCTAATTTGATCAATTAGGCATTCAAAAATTCTTGGAAAAGGTAATTCAGGCAATTCAGTTTGGCAATCATACTACATCAAGATAACACATTTTTAATCACATTAAAAATGGTGCAAGGCATTGGAACTGAAAAAGCACACTCAATCAAGCCAAGCAAAACAGTCTCAACAATTTTCACAAAACTGTCCAGTCCTGTACATTGCTCGAAATGATCAATGAAACAATTTCAATAAATCATGAGAAAATTATATACGTTACTAAATGTTCAGAAAATGCTACATGAATGTTTTCAGGATTTTAGGCCATCAAACACTCAGTCAACCTAAATAACAAAACCGATTCAAAATCTGTGTTCATCAACACAGCAATTCCCAACAGCATAGAATAAAATCGAAAATAAATATCCAATCACCTTGAAATCCAATTTCCATGCTCACAGACATTCTCCAACATCTTAGAGACATGTAGGTGAAGGAAAATCCAGAAAATGATTTTTCTAGAATTTATTCTTGATTTTATACTACTGCCTGTTCACAGAATCGTTTCAAAAACAGCATCTGTAAGCTTAGGGAATTAATTGACAAAACTATATCAAATCAAATCAATAAATTTTGAAAATTCATAGACATATTCTCTAACATGTTATGAACATTTCTGGGCAGAAAAATTTCGAAAACCCTATCTCTATAGCAATTCGAAATCTGAGCAGTACACATGCATCAACATCAACAGCACTTAGGGTTTCTGATCTAGCTTAGGTTTTAGCTTCATACGGGATACCAGACTCTCTGATACCACTGTAGGAAAATCTCGGGAGGTACATCACATGTACAGGCAGCGGAAAACAAAATTTTTGTTCCCGGGACCTTCCCGAACCCAGGATCCAGGTATCCGTATGAAGACATCAACCTAAATAGCCAAAAGAGACTATCTCTAAAGGTGATCCACGCAGAGATCAGAAAACCTAACCGAGTCAAACCCCTTTGACCCGGGAATGGCTAGAATAGATTAAGAGCTGCTAGACCCTACCTCTGTCCTGGAGAGCTTGAGATTCACGTTGGACCTTGCCTTGGAGAAGAGAAGAATCAATGATGGCTTGATGAAGAAGAAGAAATGAAACTCTTTTCAAAAGCAAAGCTTAACCTTTAAGCTTTCAATTTCTTATTCTCCTCCACGCAAACCATCCGGCCATTCAACTCTCCAAGCCATCTTTTATGTCTTTTTAACAATTAAAAAGCCAACCATGAGATGATGACATGTGTCCTTATATTTATATATATATATATATTAATTAACATATATATATATAATTACTAAGAGGTCCAGTCAAACTGGAATTGGTCTCTTAAACCATCGGGCCCCGATCTTCAAACAATTCAAAACCTTTCTTAGCAATATTGATGTCGCGATCTCATCGGGACATATCCCAATCCCATCGGAATCCATTTAATCCTAATGCTCTCCATAATTGGAACTCTGTCCAATTACTATTTTACAGATTCTCTGAAACACTCTTAAGCGTGTGACCCTTTAGGCTTCCGGCTATGTTGGCCACTTAGATTAACAATTAATCTGAGCAAGTCATGAGCGGTATCTAGCAACACATCATGACCCCCAATTGACCGGAAAGTAATCGGTTTGATGTATTCATCAAGAACCGGATCACAAACCCTTCCATAGACAATTACCGTGCAATTCGTCCTTTCACCATCCTATGCCCCACTTGGTTATGAGTATGGTTAAAGTGTCAACTCTTACTAGACTGAGTCTAGCCCAAGTGATAACAGATCTCGTCCTAGGACTCATTACTCTATATGTCCATGAAGACACTCTTCATGACATATTCACTCTGGCCAGAGATTTACAAGTAATGATCCTGACAAGAGGCCATGGGTATCTCTTCTGCTAATCCAGAAGTGGTGAATCCTTTATTGGCTACTCAATTATCTTCGAATATCTCAAGCTGCACCCAAGCACCACCCTATGAGTTACCTCTGGAAGGCAACAAGGAATGGAGTCAAAGTACAGGATCAGTATCCAAGATATCCTTGAGTACCTCAAGTCTAAGGATACTTGCACCATTGCTATGATGAGATTATCACTGACACTAGATAAGATATCCATGTGATGATCTCATGGCAGGTCATCCAATGAACCTACTACCGCTAGTAAGAATCCACATGTCAACTCTAAATATCTCATATTTACAGTTTCTGAGATCCACTGCTTGATCCAATCAAGGAATATGACATGTGCTAGTCTATCCGGATTAATGATGTCCAGTCTCATTAATCCTTTGACTAGGGAGAATTTAGATACTGACACAATTGCACATGATAGGAATCTCAGGAGTATGATCACATCATAATTTCCTTCATGCTATGTCATATATCATGGACTTCATTAATCTGATTAAAGATCCAATCAATTCATAAACAATGTTCATGAACATCAAATTAATGAATTATGCCTTTTCTTTATTTATTCATTCATGCGATACGATCGTGAATAAAACGCGCTAAAGGGATTGCCTTTAGGCACAAATAAACAAGAGATCCTTGAATAAGTCGACTTATCCAATGTACAAGTCGACTTATCGGTACTTTTCAAGAACAAGTCGACTTATCAGTAGTACAAGTCGACTTGTACTTACACCTATTTGCCCTTTAAAGGCTGGTCCCGTACCTCCTAAACCTCTGTTGGATGTAGTAAAATTTGATCCTTTGGTTGTGAACCACGGTCGCCCTATCATAACCCCATTTAGCTTGTGAAGGTTCTGAAGATCCAACCACTAACCTCTTTGCAATGACTAATTGTGGACAATCACTAATAAAGTGACCCTCCTAATTGTAGTGGAGACAACCCATCATATTCATCTGACACTCACCCATATGTCTTTTTTCGCAAGTAGTACACTCTAGCACTGAGTTGTTAGTGTCGCAGGAGTTTCTAGGCCTAATGGGTGACCTAAAAGACCTTTTACTGGATGATTCTCCTCTATTAAACCTCCTGCCACCTATCCATCTTGACTTATTTTTCTTGGGTAAACCCTGGGATGAACTAGCTGGTGCGTTATGTTTCTATTCTATCTTAAACTGTTAAGTAATTTTTGTTGCATTTCTCTTCACTTTTATTGTAGCTTCAACTAATTCCCCGTAGTGTGTTTGTGAAGCCAAAGACAGATCGATCCGTAATTTAGGACTCAAGCCTGTAGCAAATCTCTTGCACTTCTGCTCTTCACTATCAGGAACAAATAGAGCACTTCTGACTAGTTCCAAAAATATCTTCTTATAATTTGTCATTGATGTCAAACCCTGCTCTAGATGGAAAAATTCCTCTACCCTGGCATCCTTTTAACTATGTGGGTGGAATCTATCTGTGAACTCTCTCTAAAATTCTGCCCATGACACCTCGTCTAGATGTCATCTCTCAATGGCCTCCCACCATTCATTCGCCTTATCCTTGAGGGAGAAGGTAGAAAATACAAATCTCTATTCATCTGCGCATCCTGCAACTTTGTATATCTTCGTAACCTAGTTTAACCATGTGAGTGCACTTTCAAGATCTCCACTCTAGTCAAAAGTCTTCCCATCCAATTTACAGTTGCGCTCGATCAAGCATCCTAAATTTTTCACATTTTTTCACGGCTCCCACATCGCCGCGACGAGTATCTGAGCCATTTTTCCCACATTAAAGTTCACTCTGGTTGGTTCCAAAGGCCTTGATGATTTAGAATGTGGCTAGTTCATCAAGGCACTCACTAAGTCTGACATATGGTTATCCTTCCATGCTAGAGGTGCCTTAGGTGCAAGAGTAGTTGGAATGGCTTCCCTAGGATGACTACGACCTCGTCTATGCATCATGCTTTGTATTCAAGAAAGCGCAAATATGTAAAACTTTCGATTTATGAAACCATATGCATGTAAATCACAAAGTTTTATTGGTCACCTTACTTTTGAAACAATGTAAAAACATTAAACGAAAAGGAAGCAACCTATTTTTAAAAGGGGGCTCTAATACCAACACTGATTGGCCCCTCTCCTAAAATGACTAGGTGGCCTACCTAGCACCTTATGGTGACCCTCCAATTGATATTTGATTCAACTGGAAAGTTCTCTTGGAGTTAAACCTATTTCACCTTTTATTGAAAAGTTTTAACTTAACATTCATAAAAATAAATAGTGGAGTTTGTTTTAAAATCATTTTAGTGTGAATCATTTTATTAAAAATTTTAGCAACACAACGAATACATTTTGACATCCCCAAAATTTTCAAAATCCATGTAAAAGTCTAAAACACTTCTATGATCACACTAATTTCTTAACTACAAATTTTGAACTTCAAGTCTACTCATAAGCAACTTCAAACAGTTACATTAAATGATTTAAAAAAAAGGCTAAAACTTGTTCACACATTTAATTTAAAAACATTCATATACATGAGTTCTTTACACAAATGTACATTCCAAAACATATTCAAAGATATGTAAAAGTTCACAAAGATATTTACAAGGCAAAAATGCCTACAAGTAGCACGTGACAAAGCTGACCACTTGTAAGGTGGAGTCCCTGCTATTGAAGCCCCTGAGTGTGCATATGAGAGGTTTTATTTTGGAAACAGAAAGTAGAGTGTGAGCTAAATGAACTCAATTAGCGTTAACTTTTCTATGCAAACCATATTTAATAATTTAAACCTCCCTAAAATAAATTCATTTCATTTCTCATGATACAATACCAATATAAAACATATATGTTTTTTGAAATCAAATTGCTAAAGTTACTTTGAAAGAAAATTATGGCGGCATCATTATTGTCATGAACTTTCTTACACCACATACCCAACACTAACTTCTTTGTCATACGGTACCATTAGATATAAAGTCATAGAGTTGGTTCTGCATCACTTACCTGCGATTGATTAACCATCGCTTACCCACACTAGGTTAACCGCTATATATTGTTAGTTACAAAGCTAGTTCTGCATCGCTTACCGGCAACAAGTTAACCACTAGTTACAAAGCTGGTTCTACACTGTTTACATGCATTAGGTTAATAGTTATACACTGGTAGTTATAGATTGCATCGCTTACTCGCAACTGGTTAACCATTAGTTATGGAGCTAACTCTACATTACTTACATGCCCTACGTTAACCGTTATACCCCAGTATAATAACATGTATAAAACCTCTGGCTCCTTGAAAGAGACACGTCCTGAGCCACTAGACGATGAGGGCACATTTTCCTGACCACCAACATACTATGCTCATAGTATGAATAGTTTTTCGAGTTGAGTACCTCATTCAAAAATTATTTTTGATCTAATCCATAGGAATCAATAAAAAAGGCAAATCCCTTGTCATACACTATATTTGGCTTAGTTACTAATAGAGTGAATAGATCTACCATTTCTTGAAATCTCTCTTTTGATTCAAAATCATGGTGTAATGTGTGTCTACCCCCGTTCTGATCATGAAATAGATGAAATAAATCAAGGAGAATTCATGCTAGCTTCAAAGGATACACTTCTTCTGATTAAAATATGGAAATATTATTTTATCCATTTATGTCAATATCAATTTTATGTGTGGTTTCAACTGGAAAAGATCAATATAAACTCATTATTCAAATACTCTTTAAACTTTTTGGGCATCTTGCTTTTCTATGTTCTATAGACTTGTATGTAACTATTAGGAGTTAAGATGTTCTACATAATGTGACTATTCCTCCAAAAAGTCTTCTTTTTGTTCAAAATAATCAATATATAGAATCAGAACAAGTGATTGCTGAAATTCGTGCAGGTGCATACACTTTAAATTTTAAGGAGATGGTGCAAATGTAACATCCCACCCCTGACAGGAAGGGTAAAATAGTAAATTATCATAGGATGAGATTGATAGGGATTAATTAGTATTGTTCATGCATACTAGTATTAGTAAACAGTGAAATTGTGCACATGCAAATTTCTGTACATGCATACATGACATTCCCGATTTTTGTGCCTAATGGAGTTTTACTGTGATTAACGTGGTTCTTGTGTTTGAAAAATTATTCTGAGTGCGCCATTGAGTGTTTTATATTTTAAGGGATTTTTAGGAATTTTTCAGGAATTTTTCAGAGAAAATTCTTGGACCGGAAAAAAAATCGGCAAGTGGCGAACCGGTTGATTTTCTACTGTTATTTTGGTACTAAACTATTAATTATTTTGGTGGGACCCAAAAGTGGACCCTTAAAATTTGTTGGAAACGAAATTGGATTGAAATTGCTTGGTATTTGTTTTCTTTTTTTAAAAAATTGATTGGTTCTTTGACTTTTCCTCATTTCTCCTCCAATTGCCAAGTGTTCCTTTCATTTAATGCATGATTATCCTATGCATTCTCGGTTCTTCTAAGAGGAAGGAAGGAAAAACATGTTTTATTTGCTCCTTTTCAAACCATCCATCGATTTTCTTCTTCCTTAAGTCCCTCTTCCTCCAAACCTTAAGAGCTCTTCTTCTTCTTGCAACCAAGTTGTTGTCTTGCCATGGAGAACTTACACTTGCATGGGGTTAGAAGAGGTTGTTAGAGAGAATAGCAAAGAAACAAGTGAAGAGAATTGAAGAGTGGAAACTAATTAGGTAAGTTTTTAAGTTAAGCTTTAATGATGTTTTAATTATGAATTTAATGACTTGGTAGTTAGATGCATGCAATGGGAATTATGGAGCATTTATTGTGCTTATTGATGCCTTAATTTGATGAAAAGTATAGGTGGAATTGGTGGGTTGAAGGTGAGGTTTGAGTATGGTTGGATGAAGTAGTATAAGTGAAGTGTTGTAGCTTGATTTTTGAATTGAATATTAATGATTAATCTTGTATGGAATTTAAGAGGTAGGTGCTGCCAAATTGAGATAGGTATTCCTAGTGAATGTATGATTGATATAGAGACTGATTTTGTGTCCCATTGAGATGCTTATGGTAGTAGAAGTTCAATTGGCATGATAGGAGTTGTGATTGAGTAGTAAAGCTGAAAATGTGAGTTTGACCTACTGTACTGTTTTGAGCATAACTCATTGTGTAGTTATGCAAATGAGGTGAGGTTTGTTCCAAATGAAACTTTATTTTGTTGACTACAATTTTGTGTGAAATAGGTGTTGTCTAATTTTAGCATTAAGAGGTTGAAATTTGGCTTGGAAAGTTACTGCTGGGACTTATGTGAGCAGTATCCGGATTGATGACCTGATTGTGTTGATGATTTTTCTAAATTAATTGAGAAGGAATTAGGGCAAATGGCCTAAATGAAAGTTGAAGCCTGTATTGTTAGCGTTCCAATTCCACTGATTTTGAAATTTTTCAATATGTATATGGGGAGATATGCATTGATGACTATTGGCTGGTAAAATGCATTTTAGTGAAACCTAGCTGAAATGTCAGTTTTGTGAGCATTCTAATTGGAAGCAATTTTAGCAATTTTTTTGAATTGAATTGGCTTGAGTGATCTTCTGAAGAGTTGTATAGGAAACATTGATCTTGAAAATGGTATTTAGCATGCAATTTTTGGAGATCAGATTTGGGAGTTATGAGTTTTCAAAAATGGAACCTGCATTAGGTTTTTAATCACGCCTGATCAGTCACTTGTTTGGCAGTTTTGAATTGGTTAGAGATGGAATTGGCTCTTAAGCTCCTCATGAAACTTGAATTATGTGGTTTTATTTTTCCAATGATATAAGGTAGTAATTTTTTTGACTTGTGTACAGGGAGTTATGCTTGATAGAACATTACTATCCAGATTGGGTGATTTCTGGGGCAGCATCATTAATTGAATTATTTGACCTAGTTAACAATTGAATTTGATTTTGGTTTGTTCATGAAAGTTCTAGAAAACATTGTGATCTTTCTGAGCATATTTATTGTGTAATTGTTGACTGAAGAGAATGGAAGTTACTGAATTTACCAAGTACTGTTCTGTTTTGGATAGGTTTTGAATGGGCGGAAGTTTCAATTGAATTTTTGACACCTTTAAGGGTAAATTTGATTTTTATGGTCTTCATGAAACTTGTCGAGGGTTTCATGATCTTTTCAACGAGGTATGGATTGTAATTTTCTGAATTGTGTGTAAAGAGATATGCTAGTTAGAATGTCAGACAGGAAAAAAGGAAAAAGAGAAGAAAATAAGGGCTTATATATTTATATAGTAATTATTTTATTTGATTTTTGTGTTCTTTTGCTCATATCTTTTCCGTCCGACGTCCGATTGATCTGATTCTTGAGGCATCGGATTCATGGAATATTTAATTTCATTTCCTGAGAGATTGAGAATTTTTGGACGGAAAATTGACGGGTGTCCGAGAAATGGGTATTTCATCACTGTTTTATTTAATTGGGGACCTATAGAGGTCCAAATTGAGCGCTGTCAGCGCCATTGGATTTCTAATTTTTAAACAGATTTTTCTTAAGGAAAAAAATGAGATTAGGGCCGAGAATCTCATGAACATGCATTTTCACCTACATGTGCATCATTAACTAACTCAGATTGGATATTTAGTGATCGTTTTGTTCTTTGATTCTTATAGCGACACAACTGGAGCGTCGATCGACCGACGTAGCAGAGACTTCCTGGCATTAGCTCGGAAGTAATAGGTGAGTAACCTAGATGGATTTCTCAATTATTACTTGTCAAATATGGGGATAATGGCGGGACCAAGAATGTGTACATTGTGTGACCTGCCTGCCATTACTGTGATTGACTGTAATTGATTGTCAATTATGAACTGTTCATTGTTGTGAATTATGGACTGTTACTTGTGCATCCGATCGTTAATTGACCGTGTGCTTGACTATGAATGATTAACTGTTTATGGGGATGTTATGGCGGGCATGTGCATTCATACAGATGCATAAAGCGATAAAGAAAATTATGAACCAAGTCGCCATCGATATCAAACGAGCCTAGAGCTCGAAATACTAAAACGAGCTTAGAGCTCGAAGGAGATAATTCTCCCGGATGCATCTCTCGATCACTGAAATACGCTTACGCTTCGGTCACAACACCGTAATTAAATCGAAAAAGAGTCACATGTGCATTGCATCATCATCGGATGAATACCGAAATGGGTTTCTTCAGACAGATCAGATATATATCGTGATTGTGGACCGTAGAAATGGTGAGATAAAAGTATCTGAGATAAATGAAATGAACTCGTGAAACGGGTATGATTATGAGCATAAGCTTGAGACTGAAATGGTTATGCGAATATGGTGCTAAGAGTTTGGAAATCAGTACAATAAGATCGTAAGGGAAAAAGACAGACAGACAATTTTTACTGATTGTATATCGGGAAATTCTTGATTGGTTGAAAAGATGTATATGGACATAGAAATGGTAAATGGATGGGTAAATAAATAGAGATACAGTGGAGTTGTATCACCGATTTTGTCGTGTTTTGGGGACTGTGGATATCCTATTATAGATTGTTTGAGGAAGATAAAGAGATATGTAGCAATAAGGAGATGACATTGTATAAGCCAAGTGGATATGACCTTAAAAGGTCAAGCTGACATATGAATGATATGGGAATGAAACTAGGGAAATGAAAAAAAAATGAAACAATGATAGTGATATATGAAAAGAGTTGTCGCATTTAAGTCGATTTACCGTTGGGAGTATCTATTGGACAATAAAGTTGATCATGATTAATGAAACGTATGTGAAAGATACATGGAAATCATAGAGGAGATGATCGGTGAATGATTAGAGTGGCTATAAGTGTAAAGTTCATAATGGGTTAAAGTAAAACATAAGAGGAATGAATGTACCTTTATGAGAGGAAATGAACAAAAAAAATATTATGGCATCAGTCCTCTATTTGAGGATTAGCATAAACGGAAAGGAGTTTTATGGAAGTCTGAATTGTATAGGTTACTAATTGGCTTCCGGATAAGATGAAATAAGTTCTGGTGAGGTGTAGATTACGGAATAAGTGTTAAAGAAAGTGTTTATGTGACTGTCACATGGAACTTTAGTGCAAGGACTGTTCTGATCTTTAAATTATGACATAAAATTGTTCTGATTGAGATAGTGCGTATAGTTAAGAATGATTGAAAAGCAATTAGGGACATTAATTGGCTTATGAGACTTTCGTGAACAGTATAACGACGGTAGCAAGACTAATGGTCAAACGAAAAGAAGTACGGACGAAATCAAAAGTGAAATTGATTCATATCTCAGGAGGAGATTTAGACATAACAAGTGAAATATACTACTGAGGTTATCTACTTTGTGTGTACGAGAATGTAACGTATCCACGTAGGTGAGTGGAATTTTAATTTAAGGTGATTCTATTGCAATGTGAAGTGAATAGATCTCCGTATGTGATGCAAAACTGTTGGGAAATCTTGATTTGAATCTTGATTTGAAACTAAGAATTAATAGTCCCGAATTGCGAAGTGAAATACTCAAATGAAGTGGAATTTATGGAGGTCCAAGTACGGATGACTAGATATTGACATATGTCGATGTGGATGACAGGAAATCAATTGAAAAGAGAAAATGAATAGAGACATGAAGTCCTAAAGGAAAACTGACAATGACGTGATGTAGTGTTATCTTCATAAAGGAATTTGATACTGATGATAAGCATACCCTTGGAGAGTGGGCAGTGTGTGATGAACTGAGACATTATGTTAAAACGGCTTTGATAAATGATATTGGTGTTATGATCGCAATTGTTTAAAGTCTTGGAGACCTTAGATTCCTATAAGGATACATTGTGTTTATTCGAAGAAAAAGATGGGCATAAATGATTACTATACCGACAATGAACAGATAATGCTGCAATGACCAGATCAATTACAGATATTGGGATTTCCAAAGAATGTTAAGTAGATTATGGGTAAATGTGAAATGTTACTGGAAAATTCAAGTTGTAGATCTAGTGATACTGGATAAAGGTAAGAAAGGTTAAGAGTGCAGGAGTTAAAGTAGTGAGTCCTATGATGAGTTTGAATATGCGAGTGAAATCGGAAAAACAATATTGCATGCTTCAAAGAAGAAGTATGTGTACCCGACAAAAAGTGCTAGAACAAGAAAGTGAATAGTTGAAGCTAGACATTCTAGTAAGTATATGAAAGTAAAATTGAATAACTATGGGTATAGAACGAAGTGGTTATAAATTCAAGTGCGTAGAGGTTTGAATGTTCAATAGGAAAAGTGCTTAAGTATTTGGACTATAGAGGATTATAACCTTATGATATAGTTTTGACTGAATGATTATAGAACTAATGGTGAGCACAAGATGGAATTGTACACGCTTGTATTACACAGAAAAAATGCCTAACAAGAGGCAAAGACCAACAGTGAGTCGAGATGCTTGTGATGAGTGAAACAAAGGAAAGGGCTTAGGAAAACTGCATGGGATAGCTGAAGTGGATCAGGATAGGACTAATGAAAAAGAATTAAATACATATAGAACAGTGACATGTCAAAAGAACACTGAATCTGGACTAAGAGTCAATGTAATATGAAGGGTAAATGCGTTAAGTGGATTACTACCGATTATAGTAAAAAATAGAGATAAGTGCTACTGTGTCGGTACTGAAGGAAAGGGACGTGTCGCAGACGAGAGAAACTATTTTCTTGGAAGTATCATAGTGACAAAGTATACCCAGAATTGGCAAAAAAGGGTATTAACGAAGTTATTGGAATAAGTCTATATATTGAGAAAAAGGTATTGGATGGTATAGTGAGAAATTGGGTGGTATAGTGAGAAAAAAGTATTGGAGGGATAAAACGTGATGAGTGAGCAGGTTCGGAAATAATGAACTGAGTCATAGCATCGGAACTAAAGGTAGTGGATGCTCTGGAAATGGCAAGTGAGATAGTTAAGAGAGTGAGATCGCCAACTGACAGCCTTGTTGAATCCGTTTACTGTGATGAGTGATAATGAGTTAGCCAAATAAGTGACTGAACAACTGACTGAGTGTGGTTACTGTGACCTTTCGAAAAATGAATCATTGAGTGGAAAAGTGTATGGGACATGTAGGGTCATTTGATAGCTGTCATAGTGAACCGTTGACTGAGAATTCGAGGACGAAATTTTTATAAGGAGAGGGGAGTTGTAACATCCCACCCCTGACAGGAAGGGTAAAATAGTAAATTGTCATAGGATGAGATTGATAGGGATTAATTAGTATTGTTCATGCATACTAGTATTAGTAAACAGTGAAATTGTGTACCTGCAAATTTCTGTACATGCATACATGACATTCCCGGTTTTTGTGCCTAATGGAGTTTTACTGTGATTAACGTGGTTCTTGTGTTTGAAAAATTATTCTGAGTGCGCCATTGAGTTTTTTATATTTTAAGGTATTTTTAGGAATTTTTCTGGAATTTTCCGGAGAAAATTCCTGGACCGGAAAAAAAATCACCAAGTGGCGAACCAGTTGATTTTCTACTGTTATTTTGGTACTAAACTATTAATTATTTTGGTGGGACCCAAAAGTGGACCCTTAAAATTTGTTGGAACCGAAATTGGATTGAAATTGCTTGGTATTTGTTTTCTTGTTTGAAAAATTTGATTGGTTCTTTGATTTTTCCTCATTTCTCCTCCAATTGCCAAGTGTTCCTTTCATTTAATGCATGATTATCCTATGCATTCTCGGTTCTTCTATGAGGAAGGAAGGAAAAACATGTTTTATTTGCTCCTTTTCAAACCATCCATCGATTTTCTTCTTCCTTAAGTCCCTCTTCCTCCAAACCTTAAGAGCTCTTCTTCTTCTTGCAACCAAGTTGTTGTCTTGCCATGGAGAACTTACACTTGCATGGGGTTAGAAGAGGTTGTTAGAGAGAATAGCAAAGAAACAAGTGAAGAGAATTGAAAAGTGGAAACTAATTAGGTAAGTTTTTAAGTTAAGCTTTAATGATGTTTTAATTATGAATTTAATGACTTGGTAGTTAGATGCATGCAATGGGAATTATGGAGCATTTATTGTGCTTATTGATGCCTTAATTTGATGAAAAGTATAGGTGGAATTGGTGGGTAGAAGGTGAGGTTTGAGTATGGTTGGATGAAGTAGTATAAGTGAAGTGTTGTAGCTTGATTTTTGAATTGAATATTAATGATTAATCTTGTATGGAATTTAAGAGGTAGGTGTTGCCAAATTGAGATAGGTATTCCTAGTGAATGTATGATTGATATAGGGACTGATTTTGTGTCCCATTGAGATGCTTATGGTGTTGGAGTTATGTAAATATAGTGCCCTAGAAAGCAAGTGTATTTACATGTAACTTTATCTTCTTGATTCTGATTTTGTAATGAAAATATTTATTATTAATAAAACAAAAGAGTTTGGTTTTATCTGTATGAGCATTATATATCTGGTCATAAGGTACCAAGATTCATTTGTAAGTAATATACATATACATAGAGATGTATGAGAAACATGTATATTATTAGAATCAATTAATTGATTCACAGTTGAATAATCAAGTTGGTCGTTTGATTATGGTTTAGATCGTAGTGTTGCGATTTATCTCCATATAAGTAAAGAGTTTACTTAAAAGGAATGATGAGTTTCATATCATGATAGTAGTAGACTATCGATAATGGCACTATTAAATGAATCGGAATCAAGTATGTTTTCAAGAATAAAGTGGGTCGTTACTTTAATCTTAAAACATACAACTTAAGCATTCGCTTATTATGAACCACAATCTTGATGAGTGGTGAACTCATATGTGTTTCATTATAATTCTTGATATGATCGGAATGGATTTTTACAGGTATTAATCCGGTATCGCATGTTGGAATTATTAATTGAAACATGTATCGAAGAACATTCACTCGAATAAAGAGTTTATAGTGTTATCATCTCTTCTAGATGTTTTAAGGAGATTTGGTGATTAAGCTGGCGCGAGAGTTTGATGGACTAGCTACCCATCAAGTCTTAACACTAAGATGAGATCTTATGTGTTAATCACCATATAAAGTAAAATGAGAGATCTAGAAGGAAAAACCAACATAAGGGCAAAACGGTAATTTTACCCTTTGTTGTGCGGATGGCTATAATAAGGTTCTAAATAGGGTTTGCAATTGGACATATTCTCATAATATTTAATAATTCAAGAGTTCAACTAATTGTCTTTAGTGGAATGACATTTAGTTAATAAGCTAGAATTAATTCAATGAGATTGAATTATTTACGGGCTTATTGGAGCTTGAATTATCAAAGTCAATAAGATTCCCCACTTGGCTTTAAGGAAGGTTATCAAGCTAAGTAAGAAGTAGTTTGGAGGCTTTAGAAGTCCATAATTGAATGATGGGCTTATACTAATTAATGGTTAATTGGAAGCCCATATGTTCATTTAGAAATGGGCTTGTTTTGGTTTAATGTAATTGATTAGATTAATTATATTAAAACAATTTTTTTAAATGGAGAAGAAGCAATTTCGAAATTGTGTTAGGTTAGATGTGTAACCACATTTGACATTAAAATACTAAATAAAGATGGTCTTTATTATGATTCATCATTATTAAATGGAGTTATGAACTTACCATTAAATGGTTTAATGGTTGGCTTTTAATGTTGGCATGTAACCTATTTGCATTCATTAGATTAAAGATGAAAGATGTGCATTAGATGGACCATCTTCCTTCTTTCTTCTTGCCAAAACCGAAATGAGTATTCAATTATAGGTTATGGTCTTTTCAAATAGCCATTTAAAGATAAAAGAAGTAAGTCTCATTTATTGGCTATTTGATGAGTGATTAATGTAAGTGATGTATTGGATGCCTCTCACTCTTTCCATTCATGCATATTTGAAATTGAGATGTAAGAAAGGATTCTTGCATGGTTTTAGACATTCTCTCCTTTCATGCAAGGTAGAACCGAAATTCCTAAGTGAAAGAATTGAAAGAGTTTCAATTTTGGTTCTTCTTCTTCTAAGAAAATCTCCTCCAAATATTTCTTCTCCTTTCCCACCAAAGGATTTTGTTAACCTAGTTGTCCTTGAAGAACAAGTGGTAAATCTAATTGGTTGAGGATACTACAACAAGGAAGAAGATAGATTGCTAAAGGAAAAGACTTCAAAGGCAAAGGATTTGGATATAAGAAGGAGAGGATAGCGTAAATGAGGATTTAAAGTCAGAGCGAAGGAGTCGGTAATTCCTTTTATCTTGTTCTTGGTTTTATTATCCTTATACCATATCATGTATGGATTAGCATGTTGATTTGGATATATTGCTTCCGCTGCAAGATGATTTCTTAAAAGTTTTGAAATCTATCGTTTCTCCATACTAAGCATGCTTTCTTTTCCGATCCAACAATTGGTATCGAGCCGGTTTTCATGCATGATTTCGGTTCCTATATGGTGGGTGCATGGGTTGGCAATCTTTTATGTATACTGCATATTTTTATGTGATAGAAATATATATGGTGTATGTTGCTCTTTTGGTTGTCCATAGAAGTTAAATTTTATCTTGTAAGATTTCTTCATTTGGTTGTAACAAGGAGGGTGGTCTATCATCACCATGTTTCCTCCTTGGTTTCTTTTTCTATTTTATTTGATTTTGTAATGTACAAATTGATGTAATGATGAAGAAGGAGCAGCCATGGATTGAAGAAATGGAAAGGTAAAATTTTCGGTGTATCCTTTTGTGTTTTGGCATAAGTTTTGTGAAAACTAAGTTGCTGGAATTTTTGTTTCAATGAATCATATTTCAGTTATGATTGGAAAACAAGTGCTGGTTTTTTGTTTCAAAGAATCCAATTTCGGTTTTGCTAAAATACTAAGTAATGTTTTTAATTTTCATGAAATGAGTTTTGGTTTTAATAAAACAAGTGCTGGGTTTTTTTGTCAAAACAAAGATTTGGTTTTCTAAAAATCTAGTGCTGGAATTTTATTTTTCAAAATGACAAAATTCTAATTTCATAAATGCCATTACATTTTATTTACCGAATGGGCCGGATCATGTTAGCGAAGAGTTCGAAGCGGAAGATCCATGATGAAGAAGCATATTTTGGGCCTAAAAGGCTTGTAATTATTTTATGTTTCTAGGATGGACAATCAAAAGTGGCTTTATTAGTTCATGTGATGAATGGAGAAATGAATGCTTGTAATATGTGATATTATGTGATTGCATGTCATTTAGAAAATTGCCAACCCTAGGCCTTGCCATGCATTCATTATGTATGAGATATATAATGAAACAATATAGGATGGATAATAAATTGCATCTAGACAAGATGGTATTTAAAACTTAAAGCCCAAAAGATTGAGTGGGAGAGGATGCTCTGTGAGAGTCCACGGTCTCCAAATGATGGCCCGCTTGCATGTGGTGAAGTGTTACTCCCCATCGGAGGGCATGGATCCTAGATCTTGCATGGTTTGGGTCTCCTTAAGGATAAGTCCACTTAATGATAGCAAATGTGACCTCCCACCGAGGCATGATTTGTAGGTATCTTTAGTGAATGAATCAAATGGTTATACACTCAACATTTTTATCAATAAACCGCCCACCGTAGCTCTGTTGGCAAAAGTATGGACCAAATTATGACGCTTCTTAAAAAATTGAGCATGAGATGCTTGGTAGTTTTTTGAGTGGGAGGGTCCCAATTTTTCTTTTAATAGATAAGATGGCCCACCGTCACTTAGTCTGTTATAGATAAGAAATTTAACCGTCGTATAATATTTTAATTTTTTAAGTTTTGTTAAATCTATCATCATGCATACATGCATCATGATTTTATACAAAGTTCCATAAATTGTTGTCTAGTATGCTCATGTTTTAATAATTTATATTTTCAGACATAATCAACCACAAAATGAATCCACTCACCCTGCTCTTGACTAATAACAAATTGGAAAATGGAAGTTTAATGAATGGAGACGTAACCTTGACATTGTTCTTCAATATGAACGTATTTCATGGGTGTTAACTGAAAATGAGCCTACACCTCTAAGTGGAGATGCAACTCTGAGCAAGTCCAACAACATGAGCGTTGGCGAATCTTGACAAGACTACTAAGTGTTATATTAAAGCTTCATCGTGGCATGTTGCAAAAGCAAATTGCTTGTATGAAAGCTGCTAGTGCAATGGTCCATCACCTACATGAGATGTTTGGTGTGAGGACTAGGTCTGCAAGAGTGAAAGCTATCCAAACCTTTCATAATCTCGAGACGAAAAACTCGTGAACCGGTGCGGGATTACATGATGAAGATAATCTCTGCGGTCACCGAGGTGAGATGCTTAGGCGGATATGGATGCGGACACGAGATGATTATGATCATCAATAGCTTAAACTCTTCTTTTCAGCAGTTTAAGTTGGACTATGAGCTCAACAGCAAGGATTACACCTCGAGTGAGTTGATGAATACCCTCCGAGCACGGAGGAAATATTGAATATTAAGGCTCATGGGCCATAAGCTAATGTAGCTTCTTCTTCTAAGCCCGAGGTAAGGCAAGGAAAATAAGAAGGTTCCAATGAAAATAAGGCCCAAATAGGGTCAAGGCCAAACCCATGAAAAGAAGGCCAAAGAGAACATCAAAGGAAAGTATTTCCTTTGTGATGAGATGGGCCCTTGGAAAAAAAGCATCGATCTACCTAGAGTCCCTCAAAAGCAAACAAGGTATGGGCTTCCTAAGTTTGTTAGGAACTAGAAATGTGGATTTATCTACTTCTTGGATATTAGATTCAGGAGCCACTAACCATGTTTGTAATTCTTTGCGAGGGTTCAATGAAGGAAAAGACATCCTAAAGGTCGGTTTCAAGTTAAGATAGCAGATGGTTCCTATGTTTCAGCAGAATCGGTGGGAGTAGTTATCTTGGACTTTCCTAGTGGTCATAGGTTATATTTGGAAGATGTTTATTACATGCCAATGATTGTAAGGAACATGATTTACATTTTTGTCTAATAAAATCTGCTATTCCTTATATTTTGAAAAGGTTGTTTCAATATATGAGAATAAGGATTTTATTTGTGAAGCGATAATTAAGCAGGATTGTTTTTATAGAACCTATGAAAGGCTCACTAAACACCACGAATTGATAAAACCAAGACAATCCAATATCTCAGCATTAATTCAAAGTATCTATGGCATCTAAGGATGGGTCATATCAATCGAAAAAGACTTGACGAGCTAGTAAAGGATGGGATCCTTATGGGCTTGGATAGTGATCCATTACCCACTGTGAATCTTGTATTGAAGGAAAAATGACAAAAGCCTCATTTCCTTATAAAGGAAGCGATTTGAATCCACATTGGACATGGTACATCTTGATGTGTGTGGGCCCATGAATGTACAAGCTAGAAGGTTATGAATATTTCATAACTTTTATAGATGATTACTCAAGATATGGCTATTTGTATTTGATGCATAAAAGAGTGAATCTTTTGAAAAGTTCAAAGAATTCAAAGTGAAAGTCGAGAAGCAACTTGGCAAGCCATTAAAACGACTTCGATCGGATCGAGGTGGTGAGTATTTATCTGGAGAGTTCCAGCAATATTTAATTGACAATGGAATTGTTTCAATTTGTCGACTCCTCGTACACCTCAATGAATGGTGTAGCGAGAGGAGAAATAGAACTCTATTGGAAATGGTAAGATCAATGATGTCTATGCTAGCCTTCCGAATCGTTAGGAGATATGCCATACAAGCGGCAACATATCTTCTTAACTTTGCTCCATCCAAATCGGTGCCTAAAACACCTAGGGAGTTGTGGATGGCGAGTGCCTTCATTGAGGCACTTGAGGACTTGGAGCTGTCCAGCCCATGTTCTAAAGCTGAATCCACAAAGATGGAACTAAGGTCGAAGTATGTTTGTTTGTAGGATATCTCTGACGGAACTCGAGGGTACTATTTTACAGTCCTCATGATAGGAAGGTATTTGTGTACAAATGCAAACTTCTTAGAGGAAGAGTTTGTGAGAAATCACAAAGGAAGAAGTGAAGTAAGTACTAAAGGAGTTAGCAATTTCATCCAAACCAAGAGTTGTTTTGGATATGAGAACAAGATGTCGAAATGGATTCAAGAGTTGAATCGAAGTGCAACTGAACATCAAGATGTGCCTAGACGTAGTGGGAGGTTGTGAGACAACCAGATAGGTATCTGGGTTTAGGAGAAGGCAATTGCCATCTCGGACCAAGAAGAAACAGATCCGTTACGTATACACAAAGCTAGTAATGATGTTGATGCGGGAAAATGGCTCAAGGCAATGGAATCGAAATAGATTCTATGTATACTAATGAAGTTCAGGTCCTTGTAGATCTACCACGTGTCTAAAACCATAGGGTGTAAATGGATCTACAAAAGGAAAAGGGATCGGATGGAAAGGTAGAGACCTTTAAAGCTAGATTGGTAGCTAAAGGCTATACTCAAAAGGAGGGTATCGACTACGAGGAGATTTTTTCTCCGGTTGCCATGCTTAAGTCCATCAGGATTCTTTTGGCCATAGCAGCCTATTTCGATTATGAAATATGGCAAATGGATGTCAAGACCGCATTTCTGAATGGAGATCTTGAGGAGACCATTTATATGGCCCAACCAGAAGGATTCATTGAGCTAGGTAATGAGCATAAGGTTTGCAAGTTGCAAAGGTCCATTTATGGACTTAAGCAAGCATCTAGGTCTTGGAACATTAGGTTTGATAAGGCTATCAAAACCTATGAGTTCATACACAACCTAGATGAGCCTTGTGTTTACAAAAGAATACAAGAAGGTAAGGTTACTTTCCTAATCTCGTATGTTGATGACATTACGCTCATTGGGAATGATGTGGGAATGTTATCTGCGGTTAAGGATGGTGAATGAGCAGTTTTCAATGAAGGATTTGGGAGAGGCTACCTATGTTCTAGGGATCAAACTTATAAGGGATCGTAAGAACAAGAAGATAGTTTTGTCTCAACTAACCTACATTGAGAATATGCTCAATAAGTTCGCCATGCAAGATTCCAAGAGGGTTTCACTCTACTAGACATGGAATCAAACTTTCAAAGGAACAAGCACCTAAAACCCAAGAGGAGGTTGACGCATGCGTAACATTCCATATACTTGGCAGTTGGTAGTTTGATGTATGCAATCTTGTGCACTAGACCGGATATCATTACTTGATGGGGACCGGTAGCGATTTCAGTCCAATCCAGAATGGAACATTGGATGCGGTTAAGTTTATACTTAAGTATCTTCGTAGGACGAAGAACTTAATGTTTGTTTACTCTGGAAGTAATCTTATTCCGACGGGATATCGGATTCGATTTCCAATCGATGTTGATTCAAGGAAATCAACTACGGTTCTATATTTACTTTAGGAGGTGGAGCCATAGTTTGGAGGAGTGTCAAGCAATCTTGTATTCTTGATTCGACTATGGAGGTTGAGTATGTTGCTTGTGAAGCGTGAAAGGAAATAGTCTAGCTCAGGAAGTTCCTAAATGATTTGGAGGTAGTTCAGAGGCGTAAAAGCCATTACACTTTATTGTGATAATAGTGGGGCGGTGGCTAATTCTAAAGAACCTCGAAACCACAAAGTCGCCAAACACATTGGCGTAAAGTATCATCTCATAAGGAGATAATACAACGTGAAGAAGTGGATGTGGTAAAGATTCTCTGAGCAAAACCTTGTTGATCCGTTCCAAAGACATTGACTCAAAAGAGCTTTGAGGGTCACCTAGAAGGGATGGGAATGAAGGATATGTCAAACTTGCTTTAGGGCAAGTGGGAGATTATTAGAGTTATGTAAATATAGTGCCTGGAAAGCAAGTGTATTTACATGTAACTTTATCTTCTTGATTCTGATTTTGTAATGAAAATATTTATTATTAATAAAACAAAAGAGTTTGGTTTTTACGTATGAGCATTATATATCTGGTCATAAGGTACCAAGATTCATTTGTAAGTAATATACATATACATAGAGATGTATGGGAAACATGTATATTATTAGAATCAATTAATTGATTCACAGTTGAATAATCAAGTTGGTCGTTTGATTATGGTTTAGGCGTAGTGTTGCGATTTATCTCCATATAAGTAAAGGAGTTTACTTAAAGGGAATGATGAGTTTCATATCATGATAGTAGTAGACTATCGATAATGGCACTATTAAATGAATGCGGAATCAAGTATGTTTTCAAGAATAAAGTGGTAGTTACTTTAATCTTAAAACATACAACTTAGGCATTCGCTTATTATGAACCACAATCTTGATGAGTGGTGAACTCATATGTGTTTCATTATAATTCTTGATATGATCGGAATAGATTTTTACGAGGTATTAATCCGATTCTGCATGTTGGAATTATTAATTGAAACATGTATCGTGGAACATTCACTCAAATAAAGAGTTTATAGTGTTATCATCTCTTTAGATGTTTTAAGGAGATTTGGTGATTAAGCTGGCGCCGATGGTTTGATGGACTAGCTACCCATCAAGTCTTAACACTAAGATGGGATCTTATGTGTTAATCACCATATAAAGTAAAATGAGAGATCTAGAAGGAAAAACCAACATAAGGGCAAAAGCGGTAATTTTATCCTTTGTTGTGCGGATGGCTATAATAAGGTTCTAAATAGGGTTTGCAATTGGACATATTCTCATAATATTTAATAATTCAAGAGTTCAACTAATTGTCTTTAGTGGAATGACATTTAGTTAATAAGCTAGAATTAATTCCAATGAGATTGAATTATTTACGGGCTTATTGGAGCTTGAATTATCAAAGTCAATAAGATTCCCCACTTGGCTTTAAGGAAGGTTATCAAGCTAAGTAAGAAGTAGTTTGGAGGCTTTAGAAGTCCATAATTGAATGATGGGCTTATACTAATTAATGGTTAATTGGAAGCCCATATGTTCATTTAGAAATGAGCTTGTTTTGGTTTAATGTAATTGATTAGATTAATTATATTAAAACAATTTTTTAAATGGAGAAGAAGCAATTTGAAATTGTGTTAGGTTAGATGTGTAACCACATTTGACATTAAAATACTAAATAAAGATGGTCTTTATTATGGTTCATCATTATTAAATGGAGTTATGAACTTACCATTAAATGGTTTAATGGTTGGCTTTTAATGTTGGCATGTAACCTATTTGCATTCATTAGATTAAAGATGAAAGATGTGCATTAGATGGACCATCTTCCTTCTTTCTTCTTGCCAAAACCGAAATGGGTATTCAATTATAGGTTATGGTCTTTTCAAATAGCCATTTTAAAGATAAATGAAGTAAGTCTCATTTATTGGCTATTTGATGAGTGATTAATGTAAGAAGTGATGCATTGGATGCCTCTCACTCTTTCCATTGATGCATATTTCGAAATTGAGATGTAAGAAAGGATTCTTGCATGGTTTTTAGACATTCTATCCTTTCATGCAAGGTAGAACCGAAATTCCTAAGTGAAAGAATTGAAAGAGTTTCAATTTTGGTTCTTCTTCTTCTAAGGAAATCTCCTCCAAATATTTCTTCTCCTTTCCCACCAAAAGATTTTGTTAACCTAGTTGTCCTTGAAGAACAAGTGGTAAATCTAATTGGTTGAGGATACCACAACAAGGAAGTAGATAGATTGCTAAAGGAAAAGACTCAAAGGCAAAGGATTTGGATATAAGAAGGAGAGGATAGCGCAGCGAGGATTTAAAGTTGTAGCGAAGGAGTCGGTAATTCCTTTTATCTTGTTCTTGGTTTTATTATCCTTATACCATATCATGTATGGATTAGCATGTTGATTTGGATATATTGCTTCCGCTGTAAGATGATTTCTTAAAAAGTTTTGAAATCTATCGTTTCTCCATACTAAGCATGCTTTCTTTTTCCGATCCAACATATGGTAGTAGAAGTTCAATTGGCATGATAGGAGTTGTGATTGAGTAGTAAAGCTGAAAATGTGAGTTTGACCTACTGTACTGTTTTGAGCATAACTCATTGTGTAGTTATGCAAATGAGGTGAGGTTTGTTCCAAATGAAACTTTAGTTTGTTGACTACAATTTTGTGTGAAATAGGTGTTGTCAAATTTTAGCATTAAGAGGTTGAAATTTGGCTTGGAAAGTTACTGCTGGGACTTATGTGAACAGTATCCGGATTGATGACCTGATTGTGTTGATGATTTTTCTAAATTAATTGAGAAGGAATTAGGACAAATAGTCTAAATGAAAGTTGATCAACTGTATTGTTAGCGTTCCAATGCCACTGATTTTGCAATTTTTCGATATGTATATTGGGAGATATGCATTGATGACTATTGGCTGATAAAATGCATTTTAGTGAAACCTAGCTGAAATGTCAGTTTTGTGAGCATTCTGATTGGAGGCAATTTTAGCAATTTTTATGAATTGAATTGGCTTGAGTGATCTTCTGAAGAGTTGTAGAGGAAACATTGATCTTGAAAATGGTATTTAGCATGCAATTTTTGGAGATCAGATTTGGGAGTTATGAGTTTTCAAAAATGGAACCTGCATTAGGTTTTTAACTCGCTGCCTGATCAGTCACTTGTTTGGCAGTTTGAATTGGTTAGAGATGGAATTGGCTCTTATGCTCTTCATGAAACTTGAAGTATGTGGTTTTATTTTTCCAATGATATAAGGTAGTGATTTTTTTGACTTGTGTACAGGGAGTTATGCTATGCTTGATAGACCATTACTGTCCAGATTGGGTGATTTCTGGGGCAGCATCATTGATTGAATTATTTGACCTAGTTAATAATTGAATTTGATTTTGGTTTGTTCATGAAAGTTGTAGAAAACATTGTTATCTTTCTGAGCATATTTATTGTGTAATTTTTGACTGAAGAGAATGGAAGTTACTGAATTTACCAAGTACTGTTCTGTTTTGGATAGGTTTTGAATGGGCAGAAGTTTCAATTGAATTTTTGATACCCTTAGGGGTAAATTTGATTTTTATGGTCTTCATGAAACGTGTCGAGGGTTTCATGATCTTTCCAACGAGGTATGAATTGTAATTTTCTGAATTGTGTGTAAAGAGATATGCTAGTTAGAATGTCAGACAGAAATAAGGAAAAAGAGAAGGAAATAAGGGCTTATATATTTATATAGTAATTATTTTATTTGATTTTTGTGTTCTTTTGCTCATATCTTTTCCGTCCGACGTCCGATTGACCTGATTCTTGAGGCATCGGATTTTATTTCCTGAGAGATTGGGAATTTTTGGACCGGAAATTGACGGGTGTCGAGAAATGAGTATTTCATCACTGTTTTATTTAATTGGGAGCCTATAGAGGTCCAAATTGAGCGCCGTCAGTGTCATTGAATTTCTAATTTTTAAACGAATTTTTCTGATGAAAAAAATGAGATTAGGGTCAGGAATCTCATGAACATGCATTTTCACCTACATGTGCATCATTAACTAACTCAGATTGGATATTTAGTGATCGTTTTGTTCTTTGATTCTTATAGCGACATGTTGGAGTGTCGATCGACCGAAACGTGTGAGACTTCTGGCATTAACTTAAGTAATATGTGAGTAACCTAGATGAGTTTCTCAATTATTACTTGTCAAATATGGGGATAATGACGGGACTATGAATGTGTACATTTTGTGACCTGTCTGCCATTACTGTGATTGATTGTGATTGATTGTCAATTATGAACTATTCATTGTTGTGAATTATGGATTATTACTTGTGCATCTTGTTGTTAATTGACCGTGCTTGACTATGTATGATTAAGCATTTATAGGGATGTTATGGCGGGCATGTGCATTCATACTGAGATCATAAAGCGATAAAGGAAAATTGTGAACTTAGTCGCCGATCTTTGAAAGCGAGCTAGAGAGCTCGAAATCTTTGAAACGAGCTAGAGCTCAAAGGAGATAATTCTCTCGAGACGCGTCTCGATCTTTGAATATCATTTATGCGATCGGTCACAACACTTTGTAATTAAAGCTGGAAAAAAGTCACATGTGCATTGCATCATCATTTGAATGAATACCAAATGGGTTTCTTGTATTATATTTGTATATTCTGTGGATTGTAGACCGTAGTATTCTTAGAATCGCCTTATTACTTGTGATTTGGTTATGTGGTGTATGGATTGAGAGAACCATTGATGATGATTCTTCATTGAGTTCGCAAACTCATCCAAAATTGCAATTCATTTTTCAGGACTAGAAGAGTACCCCGTTTGACACGAGAGTATGCCTACTAGGTGCAAGTTGAGATAGAGGTCGGGATCAGTTCGCGTCTGCATTAGTGTTTCCTAATATTGTATTCCGCAATCTTTGTAAACTGATTAGTATGTAAACTTTATGGTTACTGTAAAGTATTGTTAAATGATTGTAATAGCGCAAATGTTTACTATCGCATCGTTTATTCGCACGAATAAATGATTTAAAACAAAATTTTTTTTTTACTGAGTTCTACCGACTGATGTAGTACGCCACCCTCACGAGGCATGGACTTGGATATCACCAATGATATCGGGATCGGGTCACGTGGAAGTGGGGTGTTACAACAAAAGCATATTTACTCCGACTCAGAGGGAGAAATGCACTAAAGTACCAATATATACCATACACCTTAATTTACGTATAGTAATATTCATCTCTTACCAAAAACAAGTCATTTATAGATATTATTAGGGGGTTCATATATTATTACTGGTCAAACCAATTTTTTTCTTTTTGTAGTAGGTGTGATCTATTGGATATAGATCCAAATTTTGGTTTTTTTTGCTTCTTTAAAATGGCTGGGAATATCAAGATATTAGTCTACAGAGAGAAAATGTAAGACTAATGCCAACAATTCATCACGAAAGAAAGGATTCACTAAGTCGGCATCACTAACTAATACTAATAGAATAGAAAATATAATAAATAGAAAAGAACTATCTTTTCTGTATATTTTCGCTAATTTCGTTGCTACCGCATGTTTTACGCAATTGATTGGACAATTTCGGGATAAAAAGAAGCATTTACCTATTACAGAGACGGTGAGATTTGATTTTTTTTAATTTCCCATTTCAAGTCTTAGAAAAAAGACGCAATAGACGGAATATAAAGATTTAAAATAACTCTATACTCGATAAATAAAGTTTGAGATTTCTAATAATATCAAGTATCATTCCTATTTTGGCATTTCTAACTTTCAAAATTTTATCTCCATTAACAAATAACTAAAGAAACTTTCTAATTGTGAACTGAGTATAGAACCAATTAACGAGTGACTTCAGGAATTCATGATTTGAATCCCTAATTTTCAAAAGTTGCGGTTTCACTGAGATTGGAAGCCAACTAGACTACTGTCATAATAGTGAATAACATCTACCCATAAAGAAGAAAATCATATAAACACACCAAAAAACCCCTAAGAGAAATTAGTGATTTAGTCTATTTTAGAACGTGGATTACTTACTGGAAAATCAAATTTTGTTGGAAAAAGAAATCACCTTTTGCTTACTTCAAAACTTTACCCAACAAAATATCAGCAACATTACCTGCAAAATTCCAAAATGTTTCATCTTTTCCTCATACAACATAGGGCCGTCCAAAATCAGGTCAGAACAATATGCCATTCGCTTTTAGAAAAGTAGGAACTCCTGTTTAACTGGTTACGTTGCTGCGCGATGTCCAAATCATACAATGAAAATAGCAAGTGAAAATTGGGGGCTGGTGATTACACAGCCTCATTTGTACCATCCAGCAAGGAAGTATCTTAGCAAAAAACAGAAGCAGCATCCAACAGCCTGTTGACAAGATGAAGATTAACCATTGATCTAAGACACCCAATATAAAACATGTAAACCATCGTAATCTACAGACATTAGTCGTCTCTGATGGTAGAAGGTTTATTTGAGTGAATATACAATCAGAAACTGATAATATTTGATATTTCTAAATCAGGACACAGCACTCATACAACGAGGCAAAACAAAGGCTTATCCAGATAGTGACGGTAATTTTACTATGTTTCAGAAATTTTCCTTTATTGACATAAAGTAAAAAGCCGTGTCTTCCTCCAGACAGCATAAAGGCTGTTCTGAACTGTAGACACATCAAGTAATAATCAAAATACGAGTATTGATAAGTCTAATTTAAGCTATGATTCTTTGAGTAAATGTTGAAGTTTGTCCGAGGCTTGTGCAAGTACAAATTTCATGCACAGGCAGACAAATATTAAAACTTGCAGATTTAAAACTCATGCAAATACCAACTTCATGCATAGTATTCAATTACCAATTCCAAATCCAACACTAGTATTCAAATGCAGCAATATTAAGATTTCAAAAGTAAAATTGAATACAATATCAAAAGAAATAGCTTTAGAAAGAAGGATTAATTGGTGTTCATAATATTTATAGGCTGATATTTATAGGCTCTAAAGATTAATTAGCAATTTGAGATCAAATTGGTTAAGACAAATGAAGCATAACAGTCATTAGCCACTATAAGTTTCTCCACGACATCAATGATCTTGCCATATAAATAATCATATCATCTATAACAAGTCTTTGGCTCAATGGCACTTCCCTCAACAATTCATAGGTAGGCAAAGGTTTTGAGTCCCTTAACAACCAAAAGAAGTATTGAGTAGTGTCTCAAGTATTCTTATATTTTCCTGTAGTTCAACAGGTATATGCACCTTTTTACTGTCCTAACACGACACACTACTTCATGGTGGCAGTATGCTTAGCATCTACTAAGCGGACTTGGATATTCCAGAGTGAATTCCCATATTGGTGACAGAATTTGATAGAGTAAGGATAGGGAAATTCCAGAAACCGAATAGAATGTATTGATAAATCTTTTTAGAGCTATTGCTCCCCAGCCTTAGGCCGTACAGTATACTGATAACAAGAATAATCGATAATGTGCTCCTCCTTGCTAACTAACTTATATGCTCCTATAGTACCCGTACACCCAACATAATCATTCCTTATTCTCCCTAACGGTTAAGCATAACAACAGTTGCCAACTCAGCATTCTCATTCGCCACCCCGACATTCTCAACATTCCGCTTCTTCCTATGATAAACCCGTAATGGTTTCGGTCCATAGCTAACAGTACTCCCTCGCTGGAAACAGACCTTGTCCACAAGGTCTGATTCAGGAAATTGGCCCCTAAAATCTGAGCAGCTAATCCAGGTAGCTTCATCGGATCCCTTGGCAGTCCATTTGACCAACAGCTGGTGACAAGGGAGAGTAGGAGGGTCGAAAGACCTGATTTGCAGAATTTGCTCTGGAATAAAACTAGGCTGTTCAGCAACCAAGTTGGAAGGAAGCTCACCAGAAACTTGATGAACACCTGCTGCTTTCTTAAGTTGAGAAATGTGAAAAATAGGATGGACTCTTGAGCTCTGTGGTAAGGCTAATTTGTACACCACCGGACTAAACTTCTGCAGCACCTTAAATGGGCCGTAATAACGAGGAGCGAGTTTGTGATACACTCGCTGTGCAAGGGAGGCCTGTCTATGTGGCCGAATCTTTAAATAGACCCAATCATCCACCTGGAATTCAACCTGTCGGCGGTGTTTATTGGCCTGCTTAGTCATCCTTTGTTGTGCCTTTAGCAAATTATAACGCAGCTGCCTCAATATCTCATTGCGATCCTGGTGTTCTGCGGCCACTGCTGCAATCTTAAACTCCCCAGGCAAATACTAAACAAGAGTGGGTGGTTTCCGACCGTACACTAGCTCAAAAGGCGTGGTTTGAGTAGCGCCTTGAAAGTTGGTATTGTACCAATATTCAGCCCAATGCAACCATCGACTCCAAGATTTAGGCTGTTCTGAAGAGAAACATCTTAAATATGTTTCTAAACATCTATTCAAGACTTCAGTTTGGCCGTCCGTCTCCGGATGGTATGCAGTGCTCATTTTTAGTTGGGTACCCCATCCCTTGAAGAATTCTAACCAGAAATTACTCATGAATAAGGGGTCCCTATCACTAACAATGGAGTGTGGTACTCCATGAAGTCTCACAATTTCCTTAGAGAACACTTCAGCCACTGATCTAGCAGTAAAAGGATGGCGAAGACCAATGAAGTGACCATACTTACTCAAACGGTCCACTACTACCAAAACACAATCAATGCCATGAGAACGAGGCATGCCAGTGATGAAATCCATGGATAAATCTTCCCATACCTGATTAGGAATGGGTAATGGTTGTAATAACCCAGCAGGAGCTTGAGTGCTGTATTTGTGGCGTTGGCATGTTGTACATTCAGCCACAAACTTCTGAATCTGTTTCATCATCCCTACCCAATGAACATTGGAGGCCACTCTTCGGTAAGTTCTATAGGCTCCGGAATGCCCTCCTTGAGGGGTGCAGTGAAACTCATGAATGAGCTTAGGAATCCACGAAGAAGTAGCAGGTAAGAAGAGCTTCCCATTAAAAAATATTCTGCCATTCACAATCTTGTATTTCTTGAATTCGGTAGGGCAATCAGTGATCTGCATTTTGAGTTTCTGATAAGTGTCATCTGCTGCCATTTCTTTGTCCAAGTCTGCCCATTGAGTCCAGCATGGAAAAGAAATTGCGGACAACTCCACATCTTCTTGTCGTCTTGACAACGAGTCTGCAGCCTTGTTTAATATTCCCGGCTTGTATTCTATGTCAAACTCATACCCAATCAGCTTCGCTACCCAGTTTTGTTGAGCCGGAGTCGTGATTTGTTGCTGGAGTAAATGCTTCAAGCTACAGTGGTCAGTCCGCACCGTAAATTTACCCCCTACTAGATATGGTCGCCAATGTCGGATGGCCATCACAAGAGCCATTAACTCCTTCTCATAAGCCGGCTTAGCTAAATTCCTTGGTGCCAAATTCTTGCTGTAAAAAGCAATCGGACGGCCTTCTTGCATTAGGACTGCTCCTACCCCTCCCCCAGATGCATCACATTCTACCACAAAGGGTTGGTGAAAATCGGGCATAGCTAGAGTGGGTGCAGCAGTCAAGGCCTGCTGTAGGGCGGTGAAGGCTACCTGTGCTTCAGTTGTCCATGAAAATTTCTGAGAGGACTCCTTTTTCAGTAGCTCCGTCAGTGGGCGCGCTATGTGCCCATAGTCTTGGATAAACCGTCTGTAATATCCCGTTAACCCAAGGAAAGCTCTCACCCCTTTCACCGATCGAGGTTGTGGCCATGTCAGTATACTAGCCACCTTTGCCGGATCCATAGATACACCACCTCCTGATATTAAGTGTCCCAAATACTCGATCTTGGTCTGCCCGAATTGACTTTTCTTCTCATTTACAGCAAAATGCTGATCCTCCAATATCCTCAAAACAACCAACAAATGTCCCATATGGTCTTCCCAATCCTTGCTGTAAATAAGGATGTCATCAAAGAATACTAATACATACCTTCGTAAGTAAGGTCGGAAGAGTTCGTTCATTGTTGCTTGAAACGTAGCTGGGGCGTTTTTTAGTCCAAAAGGCATTACTTTGAACTCATAATGGCCAGAATGTGTCCGGAAGGCTGTTTTAGGAATGTCCTCAGCTCGTACTCGGATCTGGTGGTATCCAGATCGTAGGTCGACCTTGGAATAGAACTTAGCGTCATGTAACTCATCCAGTAACTCCTGTATAACCGGAATTGGATACTTATCTGCCACAATTACCTTGTTTAACTCCCTATAATCAACACAGAAACGCCACCCACCATCTTTCTTTCTTACTAATAAAACGGGACTGGAAAAGGGCCCAAAACTTGGCTGAATTATCCCAGTCGCTAGCATCTCGGACACTTGCCGTTCTATCTCGTCCTTCTGCATGTGACCGTAGCGATACGGCTTAACACTCACAGCTATAACCCCTCGTTGTAGTGGTATACTATGGTCAATGGCGCGATGTGGTGGTAGCCCCGAAGGCTCGATAAACAGTCTTGCAAACTTCTGAAGTAATAGTTGTAGGGTTGACTCCTGTTCCTCTGAAAGGTTCCCCTCAGCCGAATTCAACTCAACCAAGGAAACTTGCCAGAGCACCAAGCCGCAACTAGTCGGACTGGACTTTTGTAAAAAACGAACTGATGCTGGAATACTAACTAGAGAAGGGTCTCCGTCCACTTTAATCGTTCTTCCACCAAACTGGAACTCCATAGACATCCGTCCCCAGTTGGCCTTAACATCTCCCAACTATTGCAGCCACGATACCCCCAAAATGAGGTCAACACCCCCTAGCGGAAACACGAAACAATCAACCCTAAATTCAGCACCCCCGACTTCTACGGAAACATTTCGGCAAACACCTTGGGTCTCCTCCCGTCGCCCATCTCCTAGACGCACACCAGTCCGCACTGTCGGTTCCACATGGAGTCCCATCTTCGTAGCCGCCCCTTTTGTAATGAAGCAGTGGCTCGCCCCACTGTCCACCATAATAATAACATCTACCCCACAGATCAACCCTCGTAACTTCATGGTTTGGTGACTTCCGCACCCCCCCAGGGCAAAATAAGGAAGTTCAAGATTCGTAAACTGTTGGTCATCTGGAATCTCCGGTGTCTCCATCTCCGGCAGCGTCCCCTCTCCCTTATCCTCCAACGAATCTCCATCAGCCAGAATCACAGTATGTAGGGATGCTCCTTGACACTGGTGAAGAGGGTGGTAGGGCTGAAGACAACGAAAACATAAGCCCTTTGCCCTAAGATCTTGAAATTCTTTTTGGGTGTATTTTCGGACCCCTCTGGGCCAGGCTGAACCCGCATACCCATTTGACCCAGTATTGCTGTCCACAGAATGAGCAGGTCCGGTGGTTCCCCTCACATGACCCGAAGATTGGGCCGGTCCTCCACCTAGGTGAGTACCTCCAGCTCACCCCCTCCTTCTTCCTTGATAACACGAAAGGTTGGTTGAGGTCCTTGACCCGATTCTTGCCCGCCTTTGCATGACCCAAAGCTTTCTCTGTAAGAAGATGGTTGCGCAAATTTCTGTCGATCGACCACTTCCAGTTCATGTTCGATTTCCCTGGCTAGATTCATGGTGCGATAGAGCTCCACCGCCTCATGTGAACGAATCCGAGCCCTAATCTCCGCCTTCAATCCATTCAGAAATTGCCCTATGAAGAATTCTTTCGAACATCCTCTGACTTGTACTGCCTTGGCCACAAAGTCCTGGATGAAATCCTCCACTACCCCGTTTTGACGGACAGCAGCTAAGGCTTCAAAAGGGTTAGTTGCTAGTGCGTCTCCGAATCTAGTGAGCACTTCTTTTTTAACCTCTTCCCAAGTCATGAGTGGCTTCCGATCTTGTAACCAACTGATCCAATGAAGAGCATGACCCTCCATGCACACTAAAGCCAACGTGACCTTCTTCTCTTCCGGAGTTTCTTGCACCTGAAAATATTGCTCTGCTCGCCGGACCCAACTCATGGGATCAACCCCATTGAAGTTCGGCAGCTACCTAGACATCATCCAGAGTCACTACCCGCGCCGATGACCTCCCTGGAGCAGAGGCACTAGCCGACCCCCCTTCTGTTACTGACGACTGCCCACCCAGAGCTTCATCTGTGGCTTTTCCTTTCAATACAACAACTAGCATCGATTTAATCTCGCTCAGTTCTCTGTCAAGCCCTGTCAATCTTTGTTCCATCGCTCCTAGACTACTCTCTACCACTTCCAATCTATTTTCCATTCTGGTGTTGGTCATGGGGTTCCTTCCACGCTCACCGCACCAATTGATAGAGTAAGGATAGGGAAATTCCAGAAACCGAATAGAATGTATTGATAAATCTTTTTAGAGCTATTGCTCCTGACCTTAGGCCGTCTGATATCTTGATAACAAGAATAATCGATAATGTGCTCCTCCTTGCTAACTAACTTATATGCTCCTATAGTACCCGTACACCCAACATAATCATTCCTTATTCTCCCTAACGGTTAAGCATAACAACAGTTGCCAACTCAGCATTCTCATTCGCCACCCCGACATTCTCAACATTCCGCTTCTTCTTCCTATGATAAACCCGTAATGGTTTCGGTCCATAGCTAACAGAATTGAAGCAAGCATAAAAATACAAGTTTTCAGCTTCAGTTTGGATTATGATAGACCACTATGGTATCCCTTCTTCCACTCGATACAGAAAAAGTTGAAAAGAAAACTAGAAGATCGAGAAAACATAGTATCACACAATAAAAGGAATAAGAAAAAAGAAATACCTGCACGAAAAGCAGATGGACACAAAGATATTTCTCTGATTTCCTGCCAAACATTCTCAAATAAACATTAACCAGTGTCCCATCATTGGTTCCAGTCAGTAATCCTGTCCGCGGATCAAACCTAAGAAAGCAGAGTAAAAGAAAACAATCGAAGAAATCATTCATATTAGTGTTTTGTACAAATTTGTCTTTTGAGAACTTGATGCATTAGTTTAGAAAAAATAAGACAATTAAAAGAGAAATATTCTACCTAGGCAATCGATGTCGCGGACAATGGATGACACCAAAAAGCTGAACAAGAAGTGATAAATATTAGATGCTTTACTGGATAATCATAAATATCAGAACTTGAGAAGTATAAGAGTAACTGGATCAAACCTGGGGAACAGATAAGAGAAAATTTATTACTTGAGGTAAAAAGAAAATCAAGAGAGTTTCACTGTCAAAGGTCAAAAAGGAAGCTCCATGTTAGTCCTTTTGAAAGGTATGGGGAATGTAGAAAACTCGTAGAAAGATCATGGGAGATTTTAATATGAAAGAATGATATAACCAGGTCCCAAGATGCAATGACTTTTAGTAAAAATTACTTGAATTGAATCAGCTAATAATCTAGGACATAACTCTTAACATCATTAAACCACATGGATCCAACAAGAAAATGCCCATAAAATAAATTATGTACACTTTCAAGTACAAGCCATAAATCTAATCCTTTCTGTTAATCTTCCACCGTATGTGGAACAGTTAATTTAGAACAATGTAGTTTTGATGTATATTTCATTAGCTAATATAGCAATTTGACGAAGAGGGTAATGTTGACAATTTTTAAAAGATCAGAGCAGATACTTTAAACTGATGATAGTACCCATGGATTTCATGCTTCTTTTTTTTCTTTTATTTTTGGGTTGAAAAAGGATTCCATGCATTTTACTTTTAAAACATGAAAACAACTTCATTTGCCCTACATTTGTTAGTCAATCTAACAATGGCTTAATAGAGGGGCTCCAGAGGAGAACTTCTCATGGTAGACCTGAGACAATGTATTTCAGACCTACATTTAATATTAAAGATACTCTTATTCTATTTTAGGGAGATTTATCGCTGCAGTTTGTTTTGTCTAAAGGGTATTTAGTACTTTCATTACTTATTTCCTCTTAGGGTAAACCACAATTAAAATTAAGGTCATTGTTTAGAAATTGAAACACCTTTTAACCTTAGCTATCTAACAGACTCTGCTTCTCAGCACTCTCTTATACACTCTCTCTTGTATCTCCTTCCTTCACACTTTCTCTATAATTTATCGACTATTTCATTCTTCTATCTCCAATTTCTTGTAATATCCTACAACTGGTTAACAATAGAACTTATACACAAGTTCATGCATCTAAAATTTTAAAATGATAGACATGTAGACCTTCCAATTTGACAAAAGTTCACAGGGTGTTCATTGTTTAATAACAATGTGCAATTATCTAATGATTTTCAGAACACACAAATTGAATGAATTCAATTTGGACACTAATAGTGATGGAAATATAAATCCATATCTAATCCTACCATATATGAGACATGACGATAAATGTAATTTGGGTCTGAAACCCACTGGACAGGAAGAACTACAACTGAAATAAAATGCACAAGAGCAAGTGGGGACTGCACCTAAAGTGGCCCAAAATCCCCACAACAGCCATAGTCATTCCAGCAAAGTATGTGAAAGTATCTCCAACAAAAACTGAAGAAGGATACCTGCAGAAAATAGGGGCCAAGAATACATATTATTGTGCTGTGCCAAAAGGGTAGAGAAGCATCAATGAAAGATTGTGTTACTACCAATTGTAAGCAAGCAAAGCCAACGACGTGGCAAGTAAAGGTTGAATGAGATAAATAGAGAATGCATGCGCCTGTTGATATTCAGAATCAAGGGATGCCCCAATTTGCATGACATTATGTATCAGAATCTACAAAATCAGCACATTGTCAGATGCTGTAAAATGTCAAATTCCAACCATATATACTAAACCTTTGAGCTTACAGCAGAGGCAATGACAACTGTTTGGCCCACTTCAAGGCCATTGATACCAGCGTGAATGTTAATTGAATTTGTGCAGAAAACTGTCAAAAGCCCCATGTATAGTTTATACATCCATCCTGTAAAACAATGAACAATATTTTACAACAAAGTTAGTACTTCAGTGTCTATCTTAGCAGTTTCAAAGCTTAAAATTAGAAATGCTCAGGTATTAAAATATCATGCAGCATCTATGCAACTATCTCAAATTATGGGAAATAATTACATCGTTCAAATAATATGTTAAGCAATCTATAGGAAATTTCACTTCTAGGATACTACCAATTGTAAAATATTTTGTATTGAAAAATTGAAAACTACTATAAACAATCATTTTACTGTTTTCACTTAAAAGTTAACTTTAGAAAAAGTACACACTATCAGCCTGAAAAATAGAAGATAAGAATGAGAAATGACTTTTAGAGGAAAACTAGGAGAAATTAAAGCCAGTTACATGCTGCTTTACAAATATATCATTTTTGGTTCTACCAATAACAAAGCTGCAGGCAGTATAGTAAATGTTTCACACTGGCACATGAATGCTTCATAATATTATCATCTTAGTAATTGACCCGTCAATATCAAACACAAATTATTCATTATTCATTTATGTGCAAGATGCCAACATAACAATTCACATTACAAGAAGCACATATTATTCATTATTCATCGATGCACGCTACAAGAACACTTTCCATTTAGTTCCTTGAATGAATATTAACCCTCAGTTGTTCTTTGTTGACCATAGAATGAATGATACGTACCAAATACATTTTCAACAATGTATTAGATGGAGCTTCTTAACTAGATGAGACATTTAGCAGTCAAAAGTTTAAAATGACTTTCTTTGGTTAGCTTCTAGAAAATTGGGAAGATGATGTTCGTTAGATAATAAAAACTCTAAAACTGCAGCTACCAACACAACTTCATTAGCTTTCCTTGGAAGTAAAGGTTTCTTCTATGTGATTGAGATTTGTAATGTTGTTTCATGTGGATTTGAAAAAATAGATATCTTTTATCTAGTTTAACAGTAAAGGGCACTTCCAACTATATTTGAAGCTCTAATTGGACAAGCACACCCTACAAAGAGAAAGGAGGGTTATAGTAACTACAAGTTGAATACGATCTCAATATCAGAGTTGAGATCCTTATCATTGAACAATATTACGGAGCTTTTCACATGGTCCATTAAGCCAAGCAAGAGTCAGTAGGCCTTTAGACAATCTCTTTTATTTCAAGTCTTCAAATAATCCTATTAGTCAAAATGTCCCCCTCCTCTCGACAACCTCCTTCCACTACAACCTCACCCCAAACCTCCCAAACTTTCCTCATTTAGTAACTTACCAGACACCACCACCATCTCCATTGAACTAGAAGACGCACTTGACCAAAACAACAAACAAACCTCAAAACTGGAAGCCCCTATCGCAAACACACTCCCCCATCACTTCCACTACAACCTCACCCCCGACCTCCCAAACTTTCCTCTTTTAGTAACTTACTAGACACCAACACCATCTCCATTGAACCAGAAGATGCACTTGACCAAACCAACAAACAAACCTCAAACCTGGAAACCCCTATTGCAAACACTCTCCCCCTAACTTCCACTGCAACCTCACCCCCGACCTCCCAAACTTTCCTCATTTAGTAACTTACCAGACACCACCACCATCTCCATTGAACCAGAAGATGCACTTGACCAGACCAACAAACAAACCTCAAACCTAGAAACCCCATTGTCTTCTCCGTCATTAACTCCATCATATGATGATCTTGATTGGCCCATTGCTCTTAGTAAAGGCAACAGGTCTTGTACATCTCACCCTATTTCAAACTTTGTTTCTTATAACTCATTATCACTGTTATATGCTGTTTTTGTATCCACTGTCTTCTATGCCTGTACCTAAGTCTTTTTTAGAAGCTTTGGATCATCTTGGATGGAAACATGCCATGGAAGAAGAGATGTTGGCTTTGCAAGCTAATAATACATGGGACTTAATTACTCTTCCACATGGTCAGACAATTGTGGGTTATCGTTAGGTGTTCACTATTAAGGTCAATTTCGATAGTAGGATTAATCGTTTAAAAGCTCGCTTGGTAGCTAAGGGTTATACACAGGTGTATAGTGTGGATTATAATGAAACCTTTTCTTTTGTAGCCAAATTGACATTTGTTCGTGTTCTCATTGCATTGGCAGCCACTCATAATTGGCCTCTTCATCAACTCGATGTAAAAAATGCTTTCCTTCATGGTGATCTTCAAGAGACTAGTTTTATGGAGCAACCACCAAGGTATGTTACTCAGGGGAGACTAATCTAGCATGTCGCTTTAACAAATCTTTGTATGGTCTAAAAACGTCATCGAGAGATGCACTTGGCCGTTTTAGTACAGTGGTTATAAAGTTTGGTCTACATCAATGTGGTGTGGATCACTCTATGTTTTATCGTCACTCCGAGGTTGGTAAACTTCTTTTGATCATTTATGTTGATGATATTGTTATTACTGGAGATGATAAAGTAGGAATCCAATCTTTTCCATTCCTACAGATCAAATTTCAAACAAAGGATCTTGGTTTACTAAAATATTTTTTGGGTATTGAGATAGCAAGGTTGAAGATCGGGATTTGTCTATCTCAAAGAAAATATGTCCTTGATCTTCTAGAGGAAACAGGTTTGTTGGGAAAAAAGCCAATTGATAGCCCCATGGAACCAAATGCAGAACTTAATGATGATAAAGGAGATCAGTTGGAAGATCCAATAGTTATTGAAGGCTTGTTGGTAAACTGAATTATTTGGCTATCACTCGTCTAGCCAAGTGTAATGAGTCAGTTTATGGAATCTCCGTGAACTAGTCATTGGGATGCAATTATTAGAATTGTGAAATATTTCAAAGGCTCTCTAGGGCAAGGTCTTCTCTATCAAAATCATGGACACATTCAGATTTAAGGGTATACACATGCAGATTGGGCAGGCTCTTATGACCGACGATCTACTTCAAGCTACTGTTTATTTTTGGGTGGAAACATGGTGTCATGGAAAAGTAAAAAGTAATCAATTGTTGCATGTTCTAATGCTAAGTCTGAGTACAAGGTCGTGGCATATACATGTGAGTTGATTTGGTTGAAGCATCTTCTTAGGGAACTTGGTTTTGACCTCTTCACCCCAATGAAGTTGATTTGCGAATCAAGTAGCCATTCATATTGCCTCGAATTTAGTCTTTCATAAGAAAAACAAACATATTGAGGTGAATTGTCACTTTGTTCGTGAAAAGCTTCAAGAGGGATTGATTGAGACACCATATGTCAAGTCAGATGATCCACTTGCTTACTAATCCACCAAGGCACTAGGGAGTCTCAGTTGAAACCTATATTTAACAAGCTTGGAGCTTATGATATGTATGCTCTAGCTTCGGGGGGAGTGTTAGGAAAGGTCTGTATTAGACGTACGGAATATCTATATTAGGAAAAATATGATCTGCTCTTTATTGTGTGATTTTCTCTTTATTCCTAAGATCTTTTCCTCATGTAATTGGTTCCATATAAAGGTTACAAGGGTCTTGAGTTATTGTCAAGCCCTCAATTAACTATTCTCTGATTTTCACAAAGCCCATAATGGTAAAAATAAACAATCAGCAGTTAAGGATTATATAAAACTTAAAAAGCCTGATTTTGTTGGTTTCTTGTAAACCAAAATAAAGAAGGATATTATAGATTAGTGTATGTGGTTCTTAAGGAGAAACTGGGAAGTTTTGACTAATCATGAGAAACACTTTAGTGGCACAATAATTGTAGGTTACAACCCTACCAAATTGGAACTAAAGTGGTCTTGCTTAGAGCAAGTGATCCATTGTGAAATGATAGTCATCAACTCCTAAACTCCAGTTACAATACTAGTAGTGTATGCTTTTAACTTTGAGTTCTAAAGGCAACAACTATAAGAGCAACTAACTCGCTTCAACAGGAATATAAGGATGCCTTGGCTAGTTGCATGGGACTTCAACTGCATCATTGGCTCGAGTTCATAAACTAGTCCAGATTATAGGGTTAACTGATTTGAGATCATTTGGGAACTTGTTTTCTTGGATAAACAAGCAGCTGGGAGAATGGTACCTAATGAAAAAACTTGACAAAAGCTTGGTGAATCCATAATCGCTACACCAGTTCCCATTGAGTTCAGCCACTTTTGGAGAAAAAATCACTTCGAATCACAGTCCTATATTGATAGATTTGGTTGACACAGAAGAGGTTAGGAAAACCCCTTTCAAAGTTTTCAAGTATCTTATGAAGCACCCTAACTTTACAGAAGTTGTACTAGAAGGATTGAACTTTGATGTTAGAGGATCCCAAAGCTAGTGCCTTTGTCAAAGATTGAAAGCCATCAAGGTCAACATAAAAAAGCTTAACAAAGATTCCAAAGACCCTATGATGATGGAGAAGCAAAATTCCATGAATGAATTATTAAAATGTCATGAGTAAATAATGGTTAAGTCAGGAGATAAAGAGCTCAAGAGGAAAGAGGCAGTCCTAATAAGCAATCACAATAGGACCATTGAAAACATTAATTCTCAGCTGAGACAAAAATCAAGAATGTTTTGGCATAAGGATGGAGAGAGATGCACAAGCTACTATTTCAACTTTATCAAAGCTAGGACAAACAAAAACCAGATCAAATACTTGATAGATGGGTAAGGGAACAACTTTTCTAATCAGGAAAACATGAAGAGGATTGCCTATAAACACTAAAGGAAGCAGTTTGGTACTGATGTGAAAACTCCAGATGATCTACTAGGGGATATAAAAACAATCTTAAATTAGGACAAATTAGAGCCAATAAAGGAGGTTACCAAAGACGGGATCAAAAAGACTCCTAGTGTTCCATTCACCTTGACAAAGCTCTTGGCCCTAATGGGTTCAATGGAAGATTTTTTTTCATCAGAATTGGGATATCATTGGTGAAGTGTTGTCAAAGCTACAAAGGAGTTCTTTCAAGAAAGGAAAATCATGAAGGAGAGGAACAAAGCCTACATCAACCTCATCACTAAGAAAGGCAATGCCAACAAAATTGAGGAATTTAGACCTATATAGCCTGTTGTAATGTTATATACAAGGTCCTAGCGAAAATACTGGCTAACAGGATAAGGAACAACTTAAGCAAAATTATCAATCCAACATAGAATGCACTTGTGAAAGGGAGAATATACTACTCTGTCATAAATTACTCAAAGAATATAACTCCAACACTTCCATGAAAAGTTGTACACTAAAAATAGACCTTGTAAAAGCTTATGACTCAGAAAGTTGGAAGTTTATTACTAGGGTACTTGAAGTTTCAGGATACCCACTAAATTCAAGGAATGAGTCAAGGAGTGCATCACCACAGCTTCCTTTGCAATACTGGTGAATGGAAAGCCAACCAAACTGTTTAAGATAGGGAAAGGGCTTTGTCCCCTTCCTTGTTTGTTTTTGGCATGGAAGTATTGTCATGCTCCCTAGCAAGAAATATATCCAATAACTAAGATTTCAAGTACCATTACAGATGTAAAGCTTCCAAAATCTCACACTTAGCCCTTGCAAATGATATTCTTTTATTTTGTAGGGCTGAAGAAATCAATCAAACTGCTAATGGACATCTTGGAGAATTTCAAAACTGTGTCAGGACTAAGCTGCGATCCTACTAAAAGCAACTTTTACTTGTCAGCAAATGTCAACCAGGCAGTAGCAGCAAGGGCAATGGAGATGGGCTTAGGCTAGGCTACCTATTAAATACTGGGTTCTCATTTCTCAGAAGAGAATCAGTGCCAAAGACTGCAATCCTTTAATGGACTCATTCAACAAAAGGATCAACCATTAGTGCAACAACTTTCTAAGCTATAGGGGAATACTTCATCTAGTATCCTCAATCCTCAACAACTTGGCAACATACTGGATAAACCATATTGCTTTACCCAAAAGCATCTTCAAAGAGATTGATAGGAAGTCAAGGGAGTTTCTCTGGGAAGAACCAACAATCAACCCTATAGTGTAAAGGTGAGATAGTCTAAAGTCTGCTCTCTAAGGGACTCTGAAGGCTTAGGTATTACCTTAGGAAAGATGATAAGCAAGGTTTGTGTGGCAAAGAAACTTTGGTGGTTATGCAAGCATAAGGAGGAGCTTTGGGTCAGATAGATACATTTTGTTCATATAAGAAGCAACAATCTATGGAATATACAACCAAACCAAAGTATGTCTTAGACAGAGGCAAATCTTGGGCACCAGACAGTGGATGCAAGAACATATCACACATAGGATTGGAGATGGAGTGTCCACGTTGTTTTGGTTTAATAAATGGCATAATAGAGGCCCTTTATATAGGATTGAGGAAATCCAGCACTTGAAACTAGTAATTACACCAATACCAAGGTAAAGGCACTCATTAGCAACAACCAATAGAAGTGGCCTTTCCACTACAATAGAGGAGTAGGCATAATCATGGACAGTCTTCCTCTTTATCAACCTGACTCCTCCAATCAAGACCTAGTACTTTGGCAAATCAATGGATCAATGGAGTTAACACCAAGACTTGCAGAGAACATCTTTAGCAAGAGCTGAACATCAAAGCGAAGTGGAAAAAACTAAAATGGGACAACGATATCAACCAATCTCATGCTTTCATTCTTTAGCTAGAGATAGGTGGAAGGCTAACTGTAAAGGACAACATCAAGTTTGCCATCCCATCAAAGGAATGTGAGCTATGTCAGAGGCATATTGAAACTATAGATCACCTAATGGTTGATTGTTGCTATTCAAACAACATTTAGGAGAAGATCCAAGGACTCTTGAATATAAGGAAGGCAGCCTCCACCTGGAAGAAAGTAATTGAATGCGCTTCTAAAATCAAAATGACAAACAAGACAGATTACAAAGTGTTTAAACTATGCCTAACTTCACTGGTTCATAGCCTATGGAAAGACAGGAATGACTCTTTAGAAAGGAAGATAAAACCTAAGAGCAAACCTTCCAAACAATTTACTTCAATGCAAATTGAACCTACAGGCAAGAGACTTGGTCAAAAGCATTTCACATAGCATGAAGGAAAGATGGCTACTAAAATAGAGTACCACTTGATGTAACTTGGAGTGTTTCAATTTCAGTAGGCACTTGAACTTCTTGTTCCTAGTTAACATGAATCTTCTTGTTCCTAGTTAACATGAATTGTATATATCCCTTATTTATCAATGAATTAACTTTCAAAAAAAAAAAAAGAATCACTTGTCTTTTGATTGTTAGTATATAAGCACTTAAGAGATTTGTAACACAGAAACAAGATATTTCCAGATATATTGGTGTTTGGGAAACTTAACTTGATTAAGAAATTCTATTAGCTCCAGACAAGATTGATAGGTAACAGAAGTAGAAATTGTATTATTTAGGAATCTAGTAGGTACAGCAGTAGCCTTTCCCTCCTGGAAGTGTGATTTCCAGGCCAATACAATATGTATTTCTAGAATATGAATGAAGATAATCCCCCCCTCTCTATACCGAATCCTATATATATATTCTATACCTCCTCATTCTCACTCTCTTTCTGTAACTAATTTCTAACCTCTAGCCTATGTGGCATTTGTATTTGTTCCCTTCCCCATTGTGCCCCTACGGCTGTGTGTAACTAGGAAGGGTGCTAACACAAGATATAACAAGTCAATCATGAATAGACAACTTCTGTGTTCCAATATTTAACATGTATCTAAGGAGAAACAGATGGGTGTTTAATGAACCGGTACTAGACATTAGCAAACCAATAGTAAAGTAGACTTTGATGCAAAGCATAGAATCTTAGTTTTCCTAAATAAGCTATTATGCTAAGCTAAAAGTTGTGTGCTAAGTTTAGCAGAAGAAGTTGTGCGCTCAGTTTATTTGCTAAGCTACATGCAAAGTGTATCTACTAAATGTTTCATAGCTAAAGGTTCAATTAGCAAAACATAGAAGATAAGAAACATCACAACCCAATATCTGTGATGCAGGAGCATTTAGTTTAGATTCCTAGTTAATATTGGATTTCTTACTATTTAGTAGCTCTATTTTCAAGTTCCAGCTACAATCTACTTCAATTATAGCCTATTCTATTCTACTTATCTTTGTTTTTCCTTCCCACACTACGTCAATCTGCAAAGCAAAATGTCAAGATGGTCTTGGAATCAAATCGATAAGAATCATGAACAAGGTCTTGTAGGTAAAAAGAATATGAAAAATCCCAGCTAATAAGAATTCATTATGAGTGAAATGAATTTATATTTATTTCCTTAAAAGATCCAGCTCCAAGAAAGCTCAACCTAAAACAATTACATCTTGGAAGCAAATTTTGGGACTTAGGAATCAAGTGATTAGGGAATTCAAGTGTATCATTAGGAATGGAAGAGAGAATTAGTTTTAGATTGATAATTGGCAGGAATTCAACCTCTTTTCTTACTAAATAACTACAACTCTTTAAGATCATCACTCACTGATTCAACAAAAGTTGTTGCAATAACAGATGGGATGAATTGGAGTTATCCTTGTTATGCTAATAAATGCTTCCCTAAAATTAGTGAAGGACTATTGGTTCTTAACCCCAACTAGACAAACGAGACATTTGGATTTGGACTATACACAAATCCAAAGCATTTACAAAACCACTCTTGCATGGAAATATTTGTCCCAATTGAGCAAACAATACATTGGCATAAGTTGGTTGGCAAGATAAAAGCCTCACCAAAACTTCGTCTATTTTATGGCAGCTATTTAAGAACCAAGGATAGGATAAAATTCAATATGTCGTGTAAGTGGTATGCCTTATGCGACAGAGATGATGAAACAAGACCCTTAGTACTTTAAATCTCGTCTCTACTATAATTTGACAAAGGATACTTAATCTATTTAACCTGCATCATAATCAGGTTACTTGGAGTGGGGTTTTGGAGTAGATAAGCAAGTTACAAAGCTTGGAGGGATATGACCTTATCATCTTTAGAATGGTTTTCCAGTTGTGTAATTTATGCCATATGGATTGAAAGGAACCATAGAGTTTTTAAAGGCACCAAACAAGTTGAGCAAGAATTCTGCCAATGAACTCTGGCTTGGATTCGAGTCATTGATGTTGAAAGCTAGAGAGGGGAAGCTCAACCAGCAAATAACTCTTACATGGGGTCTGTTATAGAAAAAGAAAGCCACTTCCTTTTATGTTGTGATTATCTATTGCGGCAAGAACACAAGATAGCCTAGAATCGCTTGTTGATCTACATATTTGCTTGCGGGTACACATGTAATCTCCAATATGTTTAGCTTGTAACTTATATAAGCTTTATAACTTTTGATGTTCCATGAACATGTTTTCAGGAGGTACTCCTATATTTCCTTTTGGAAGAGCAATATAATTATTCATTTTCCAAAAAAAAACAAAAAAACAAAATAAGAGTTTGAGGAGCAATACAATTATTCATTTTCCAAAAAAAAAAAACAATATAAGAGTTTGAGGCATACCAAGGTCCAACATTTCACTTCCAATGTATGGGATCAGAGGTTTGGGTATGATGATGGTTGTGTGTCCAGCATATGCCATTAACAATGGCAGTGCAGCAATTGAGGGAAGCAGTAATTTCCTGCTCTTAATAATAAGGGAAAACTTAAGTTATAAAAAAAATCAAAGTTTAGAAATTCATGCATCATAAAAGAACTACTCAAGGAAATAAGGTTTCAACTGTTAGTCAATAAAGTGTTAAGAAATTGAAGAAACATAAGAGAACTCACACTCTCCATGGAACATCAAGGACATCATCCACAAAGCCCAGCAGAGTCATGAAACAGATGCATGCTAATGCTGCATTGTATTCAACAAGCCACTGATCAAATGAAGCAGTCAGCACCGGATCAATATGTTACATCAAATAAGTTGCATATTTAAAGATCCTGGAAGAAAAATCATAGTCAACCAAAACAAAAGAAAGACTACATGTTAAGAGATTTACCACCCTAAACTTTAGAAACATTTTCCATTGAATAACAGTTTAACAGAAAAAGTAGGATGGAAGAAGTATCATGGTCAAACTTCAGATATCTGAAAATATGGCAACAGGGCAAGCAATCTCTCCTTAAATATATACTACTTTAGGGTAATGAGACTGCTGAAGGTCTAAATTAAGTCCAAGTATTTAGTTTTAACATTATTCAACCATTGTCCACAGTTGTGTTATTTGCATTTTAGATATCCGAAATTACATATAACTAAAGCAACTTTATCATATAATGTACACCAAGACATCTAAACAATATTTACCAAAAAAAAAAGACATCTAAACAATGCTTCGTGATTATGTATGAGAATTCTTACATTGGAGTCTGCTGTGAAATTAAAATATTGAAACAGGATTGCTAAGACCAAGAACACTATCCCAACGACAATACCAAGAGACTCTGGCCTGCAGAATAAAAACTTCTATTGGTGAGAAATTGATAAATACTAGAAATTTGAACATTTAACATACAAAATATTCGTTTGTTATCAAATAAAATACTACACATGATATATTTTACAATTGCCTTAAAAGTTTTTAACTTGGATAAACACGGGAAGGAACCTTCTTTGAACATCTCCATTTAAAAATCTGTCTACCAATCCAACAGGTTGAAATTCAAATCAGATAGATACCCACATCGCCCTGAAATTCAAATCCAAGGAAAAAAATTGATTGGAATTTGATATAACTCACACTTTGACAGTGCCTTGAGGGGTATCCTTCTTGTTAATATCAAAACCAAAGAGATTCCTCCTCAAAACGTATCTAGAGGCCACGGGAATAATTTTCACAGTCAAGAAGAAACCCGCAAGACTAAGAACAGCGTTGATGAGGATTGAACGTTTGAGATCATGACGGACATTGTAATGGTAAAGGAGCAAATAAAAGTACGGGGCTAAAAGGAAAAGAGAAAGATATACAATAAACCCAGTTTTGGGAGGTGAAATTGGTGGATTAGTGGTAGCTGTTTCCTGAGGCTGTTGATGGGTTTCAACACGTTCCTTAGTCGTGCTTGCGTTTGTCAACGCCGAAGCTCTCTTTCGAGCCGTCATTTTTCTATATCTTCCTTTTCTGCTTTCGGTTTATGTGTATTAGTTCTGACGAGTTTAGCGTCTTCACTCTGCCTTGTCTCGGTACCCGCCTGTGTCCGTCACAACCCAAAAAAGCACTGTTGCGAAAGTATTATGTAGTTAAGCACATTCGACCTATGTTTATCGAGAAAGAAGTCAAAATCATTATCAGTTTCCTCGATTTTATTAACATTCTTATATATCAAAATTTTTCTTTATATATTAAAAAAATTCTCATTTTAAGTTGCTCTGTAAATTATCAAAAATATAAACGAAGGTGTTAAGATTAGAATAAAGATAGTGGGAGAAAATATAAAGCATTTTTTATTGATATTATACTATATCAAAGATCATGATTAAGCTTATTCCTATTTCCAGTAGTTACAAATAAACTTACCAAAAATATCTAAAAGGACATGTCTTAATGTGTTGTGTTTCACAATAATATTGTTTTAGTGGATAAAAACACAACAATGTGTTAATGATAGGCTAAAACTTTAGAAAGATATGTTAGAGTTAGGGTTTTAAATTAAGTGAGACCAAAATTGAGTACTTGTAGTGTATCTTTTCAAGTCACATGGTTATATCTAATGTGAAGATCAAAATTAGTACCGAAGAAGGATTGTTTTAAATACCTTGAATCTATCATCCAAAGCAGTGGTGAGATAAATGATGATATAGTTTCTTGTATTAAATTAGGATGGCTAAAATAGAGGAACATATTGGTAATTTTATATGACAAGAAGATATCACATAAATTAAAAGATAATTTTAAATTTTAGTAATTAAGTCGACAATGCTTTATAGGCCAAAGTGTTAGCTCATCAAACTGATGCATATTTATAAGTTGATGGTAGCAGAGATTAGGATGTTCCATTGGATGTGCAACCTTACAAAAAGAGATAAGGTCATGAATGAAATAGCCAGAGACAAGTTAGAGGTGATTAACATTGATAATAAAAATGAGAGGCAAGATTTAAGTGATTCAGACATGTTAAAAAGAGACGTCTTAAAGCTCCAATGATATGAGAAGATTATTCTTAAGGACTGTAAGAGAAGAAGAGGAAGACCTAAAAAGAATTGAGTGGAGATAATCGGGAGCAATATGAATCTACTAGAGACTTAACTTTTAGTAGAAAACTTTGGCAAACTAAAATATGAGTCGAGAATCTTTATATAGAAAGGTCCTTCTATTTTCCTAGACCTTTTAAACCTTTATCTTTGATTTTTGTTTCTTTTAATTATTCTAAACATTTTTGTTTGTAGCATTTATTCCTTTAGTTATTTTTTCATTTTCATTTATCTAGTTATTTGTTTTTGTATTTATTTATTGTTTTCTTTCAACTATTTCCAATTTTTTTCCTTACAAAGATAGCCTTTTTACTAAATAGAGGAAAGATTGCACACTTTTAAACCTCTCCAAACTTACCATCTCTGTAAGATTCCTATTAAGAGTTTTTTTTGTTTTAATTATCCTTTTAAGTTATATCGTTAATTTTAACAAGGTGATAATTTTAGATGTGTGACATTTTATATGATCAACTACATCTTAGAGACTTGATTGAGAATTAAATTAAACAATGTGGTGTATATCAATTAAATAAAGAAATAAATATTATTAATTTATCATATTTACATATAATTACTATCATTAAAAGAGTAAAATGTGTAATGTTAATTCATTCTATTAAAATTTTAATTATTATATTTATTAGGTTAAAAGACATCAATATATTTTGTAACTTATTGATTCACTAAAACTATTTATACTTTAAACATTTAGAGTGAAGTGGCATGTTGTAACTATATTTAGAATATACGAGTATAGGACAATGCCATGAGGATTGTTAGTTAATTAATAACTACTCACAAACTTAATAAGTTTCAACGATTATGATTTGTTAAATAAGAAAATAAAATAAATAGTAAACCTAAACAAAAAACAAAGAAATGATCAAGAATAAATCAATATATAAATAAACTAAATTTATGTGAGGTTTCCCGGACTTTATTATACTAAAATTTACCTGATTTAATGAATGATTATAGTTTCTTGGACTAGTAAGAATTTTGAACTTAGATCATATTCGTTTGAGTCATACAAACTTCATTATTAGATTAATCAATTAAAATCTCTTTCAAATCAAGAAAACCTAAAAATGAATTAATTTGTCATAAGACCTCTCTTAATATTTTTTATTATAACCTAAGAAGATCTTGCAACTTTCTCTCAAAAAGCTCATGCTTAGCCCTCATTATCTATATTGTGATCTAGCCACACATCTCTTCTCTTGAATCTTAATATATGAAGGAAATAATTAAATCTTCCACTTTTATTCTTTCAATTCAATCAATATTCGAATTTCTAAATTCATGAAAAATCTCAAGGAAAATCAATACTACTCATATCTACTTGATCCTTAAACTTTTTAATGTATATAGTCTTATTGATTTTCGACCAATATCTTGTTGTAACACCATTTATAAGGTGATTTCAAAGCATCTTGCTAATAGACTCAATGAAAACTTAAACCAAATCATCCATGACTATCAAGGAACATTCATATCTAGCAAAACTACCTTTGATAATATTCTCTTGGAGCAAGAATTAATGAGAGATCATAACTCAGGCAAATAATGGAATCTTTAACTTCTAGTTTTTCCTAGGATTTTTTATAATAGCGATGTTTTTCATTTTGCTTGTTCCAACCTTGTAAAGACTACTTAATATCTTTTATTACTTTAATGAATTCTTTTATCTTTCAAAATGAATTCATTCAATTATTAGATCAAAGAATTAATCAAAGCATAATTACGTCCTAAAGTCTATCCTACCTAAATCTCTACCACAATTAGTTCATAACTAGACAAAGAATATCAATACAAAAACAATAAAGAAAATAAGAAAAAGCAATCATTGTCATGAATCCTAAATTTTGAATCTTCAATAAACCCTTGTCTTTATTCCAATAACGACTTGATCAATAACAAACGTGGAACAACTTCCAAATGACTTTAAACTATATTCTAGCCAAAAGAAATCCCTTGATTTTCTCTTTATTTTTATCAGTGATCTTAATCTTTAATAAGATACAAAGCCCTAACTTGGTTATGTGTAGTAGACCATATTGCATTTGGTAGCTTCTGTTACTTTTTTCAAAAAATAACGTCGACACATAGATGTGTAAGTGCTATGTTGTTTGATGTAGGGGTAACACTTTATGTATATGGCTATAAAGGAGAAGAAGAATCAATCATTATAGAACATAACCATAATACAGTGATGTATAGGTGTCATGTTGTGATTGACTTTTTCCAAGTTAGTAAATATTGAATTAACCGCAAGTGTACGATGTAACTATAGCTAATACCTACAAGTATAGGTTGATCCCATGAAGACAATGAATAATAGTAATTACTATTATCCTATTATCTAGTTTATGAATTTCATTGTTATTTTTAATTAAAAGAAAGTAAAAAATTAAGCAAGTAAAATAATTAGGCAGCAAGAGTGAATTAAAGTGAATTAGTAAACTATTGATATCATAATATTAGTATTTAGGTTTCGAATCCCCCTAGAACTCTTAACATAATGATCTTTTATTATGAATTTGTTTTATTGATTTATTGGACCATGAAGATTCCTGTGTTATGCTAATAGCTGACCTTGAGTTTACTAAAAACTAATCCTTAAGTTTTGAACCGAATTACTAGGGTTAAGGTTTGTAGGATTGCCTTACCGATTCGTGAATCCCACTATTAGGTTTGATCCTAATCTAGAAGATTTATGTCATCCTATCTCTAGGGTTGCAATCAACTCTTTCAAATTATGGTAGATTTATTCATAAACAAGATTTCTCAATTTCTATGAATGAAATTCGGTTATGATCTAATATTTGAGATCTATTAGAACATAAATAAAACACGTAATCAAATCATAATATATCAATCAAACCAATTGCATTAATAAAAGAATAAAATCATATTAAAGTAACAACATAGCGTTCATTTAACCTAAATAGTAACAAGATGTTTAGTTATACATGATCTAACATGAAATCTAACATAAATAGAAAGAACAACGAATTGAAAATAATGAGTTCATAATTCTAAATAACCCTGGTTCTTTTCTATCGAGTATTCTTATAAGGTAGAGGCATGATCTTGTATTTGATGGATCTTTCGATGATTTCTTTATGATTTCCACTTCTTTGGATCAAAATCACTCTTTGAGAATGATCTCCACATATGGAATTGCCTACTGATGTGTGCTCCTTTGATACGCGTTTGCTCGTGTCCTTTTATAGCGAAATTTAAGGTTCTGGGAGATGCCCAAGTTGATGCACAGTCATGCATCAAACCATATACTTCTTTCAGGCTGCGTATAATAGTGCATCAACCTTCTGTATAGCCTAAAAAAGTGTATAGAATGATGCACAACTGTACATCCCTTCTATGCTTCGAATCTTCATTTTATATCATGTTTTTATTTGAATTCTTCTCCTTTAATTCCACAAAGGCAATTATAACCTATAATCACACTTGGAGCAAATTAAGGATCAAATATATGATAAAAGTATAAAATATCAAGAAAATATACATCAAATATGGGATATAAATACGATCAAATATCCATCTATCATGTTTTTGATTCCTTCTTCAAGTCTGGCAAGTCTGTACCAAGTTTATCCAATTCTTCTCCAAATTCTCTCATTTTCCTTAAAGAGGTAAAAATATAACCTGAAAAAATATATCTCAAATTAAGTATTATATCATTCAACAACATTCAAAATACAAGCAATATTCTATGAAAATAATACCAAACATAATGTATGTCTGGATTACATAAAACTCCCTCACATTTAAACAATTTCTTTTCTTAAGCAAATGAATGTCACCGTTCAATCTCAAAATAGAAAATAATTCCAAAAAGTGTTAAACAAATCAAGCATACCAATGAAGATTATCCATTACTTATCCAACCATTAGGGTCATCAAAATGCTAAGTAACTAACAACTTGTATCAATTTACAATTTAAATTCATTTCACCTTATGATCCTTTATACTTCAACCAAAATTACAAAATTCAATTCCATGCATAAAAGGAACATACATAAGATAATTGGTTTCAACTTTCAAACATATTCACATCCCTTATTTTAAAGATAAATTTAAATCAAACAAGAATATTAAAAGCTTATTTTGAATGTTACCTAGCCTTTTAATGTGAGAGTAAACACCTTGTCAGAAATAACTAAATTACTGAACTAAGTCACTATCTCAAATGGCTACTAGCACCACCCTTTAACTTCACTCTTTTTATTGGTTCGAAGCTAGTGACATGAAATTCTTTATGTTATTTTATTCACATTTATTTATGGGATAGTGAAAATGCTTAAAAGAAGTCACAAATGTTACTATCTCTTTAAATAATACATCCTAAAAGCAGTTACTCTGAAAGTAGATGCTAAAGCATCAACTCTTGCCCTCTTATATAGGGGCGGTTGTATAGGAATCCTAGGTTAGGGTGTTCTTATCCTAACCATAGTGCCTTAAAGAAAAATGAAACAAAATTGAAGTAAAAAATGTAACTTTAGTACCATGTTGTGTCTAATTTCTTTTGAGTTTCCTAGGCCTTATATCTTGATTTTGGTTACAAATTCTTATGATTTAATCCAAATTTGAGATGAATTAAGTGAAAATGACGTGAATGTTGCAAGAATGTTGAATGGAGAATTTTGTGAATATTGCATGAAATTAAATGTTGTATGAAAATTACATGACAAGGGAGTCACAATTATGACTTCCATAGTCACGGGCATGAGAAGGGAGTCATACTCATGGCTTCTATAGTCATGGCTGTGAGAAGGGAGTCATACTCATGACTTTTATAGTCATAGGCATGACAATTTGTTTGCACTAATTTTTTTAGCATAACACGTGCAGGTTAACAACGAGGTTAAAAACAAACCCTAAACCTAGACCCTCAGATTGATAGAAAAGAAAGGAGAAGAATAAAAGGGGCTAAAAAGGAGGAAAAAATAGAAGTTGGAGGTGGAGAATAGAGACCAATCAGCTGGTGAGAAAGAAGGGAGAAAGAGAAGAGAAAGAAGACAAGTTGAAGCCAGTGTGAGCACATAAACTTTTGGGTGAGAGCAAGTAGACATAGAAGGTGAGAGCCTATATAGAGAGCTTGAGATTGGCAGTAGACCCATCACCAACTCCCTCATTCAAACACTCCATTTGTTTGCTCTTTCTATTTTATTTTTGCTGCATTATTGAATCTATCTATTGAAACTTATTTACTCTGTTTTTTCTTCAATAGTTCATTTCAGTTTATTCACTATTTTATCGCTCTGATACTTCTCTATTATTGTTAAATATGGGATTGAAATATATAAAGATGATGAACTGTGTTTATTCTATGATGGGCTGACTATTTTTTCTTTTTAGAATTAATGTAGCTAATTTAGTTGATTATGCATGAAGAAGGGACTATTTTGTTGTCTTATTATTTGCTATAGTTTCTAAGCTTATTGGACATAATAGTGTGGCCAACCTTTGTATCATTTTTTGGTATTAAATGAAGGATCGAGAGAAAAAGTTTAATATTAGAATGAAAAACTATAGATGCTTAAGTTATGAATTAGAAATATATTTACTTAAGTGGGTAATTATTAGTTAGGTTTCCATAATTGATTTGGATGATAAGTTTTTTTAATACGAAATTTAGATTTAGTTTATTATTTGAATTGATTTTAGAGCCCAGTTGGTAATTTTAGCAAGACAACTATCAAATTAATTGCCCTTAGTCATACCAATTGATCAAATCGTTCTTGCTTCTAGTTAAATCATTTTACTTTTTTTAGTTTATTTGATTTATTTTTTAAAAACCTTTTACTCAACAAATCGAGAAAGTGTATTTAGGATTGCATTCGTTTTTACTTTCATTCAAGATTAATTTTAGTAAACCAATTTCACCTCTTGGAGAGGCGACCCTAGGTATTCAACTACAATTACCATGTATACTTACAAGTAAGATAGCCTAGGTTTTTAAAACTTATTTCATCACAATAAGTTTTTGACGTTGTTGTCGGGGAGGTGTTTAATCCTTAGACTTAACTTAATTTTGATCATTTTGTCTTTTCATGCATTCACTTTTGTCATGTTATTTCATTAAATTGTTTTAGCAATTTTTCTTACTAATTCAATGTTGTCTGTATTTTTTTTTTAGGAAGGAGGTCATGGGAAAGTTAACTCATTCCTTTTATTGATAATGTGTATTGGATAAGAGGACCTCAAAGGGGATTTGAAGATTATCTCGAGGAAACCAAGCCTGAAGATAAAGAGATGGTTGAATGGCAGCCGGTCATGAACAACAAGAGATTTGATTCATTGGAAGATTCTGTAAAGAGGGTTGAAACTCAAGTAGGGAAACTCATTACTCAAATGTAAATCAATTAAAAAGGAAAGTTGCCTAGTCAACCTAAACAAGCCAAGGTCGTTACAATTCTAAGACGTGATAAGGTGAATGATAATCATGTTGAGATTCCTTTTATTATGTCTGATGTAGGTAATTAAGAAGTGGAGAGCCTCATTAAGGGAAGAGATAAGCAAAGTGAGTAAAGCAATGGGAATGAATCTTCAAGTCACATTCAGGAAGGTAAAAAACTTAGACATGCAACCAAAGGCAATGAAGGACCAAGACTATATAAGGCGACCGAAATAAGATAAGCAGTCGCTTGAAACAAGACTACATAAAAGGAGAATGCAACCCCATGAAAAGTAGAGCTTAAAGAGTTACTTGATGATTTTAAGTATGTGTTTTTAGGTGAAGGGGAAATATATCCTACCATTCTTGCACTACTTTGGATGCTGACCAAGAAAAAAGAATTTTGAGTGGGATGAAAAGATTGAAAAGATGGAGTTTGAGTGAAATTAAGGAAATTAGTCCCTCTATATGTATGCATAGGATTATTCTAGAAGAAGGGCCTAAACTAGTGAGAGAAACCTAAAGAAGACTCAATCCTAATATGTGGGAGGTAGTGAAGAAGGAAGTTTTGAAACTGCTTGATGAGGTAGTGATTTATCTAATTATGGATAGTGAGCGGGTGAGCTTAGTGCATGTAGTTCTGAAAAAATCCATCATCACTATCATTTGAAATGATAAAAATGAGTGCCTACTAGGACTACCACTAGATGGAGAATGTGTATTGATTATAGGAAACTGAATGCGGCTACCAAAAAGGACCATTTTCCTCTTCCTTTTATTGATCAAATGTTGGATAAACTTTCTAGAAATGAGTTTTATTGTTTTCTTGATGGTCTTTCATGAGGTGAGGCTTGAACCATTAGATTCATAAGACATATATCTTTCACTCCATAAAATTTGGTACCATTTGGAGTTAAATTGAGGAAGTTCTCATTAAAGGAAGTGAGAGGCCGTTTAAGAGAGCATGTTTCAGGTATGAACACCTTTGGGTATTTGAATCATATCTTGAGTTATATAACTCCGATTAAGGTGATTCTTGCCTCTATGCGAACGTGAGGCTTTAAGCTATATTTGTTATGAACAAGTCCAAATGTGATTTTGAGGTTTAGCTAGTGTGCGCTCATCACTTTTATGGAATAGCAACGAATGACACTGCAATGTCCTAAGCGCAAGGGTTCATGAGTACGGTAGTTAAGCAGTTGGGTCACGAGATCCGACATCTATGGTATCAAAGCAAGTGTGATAAGCATAAGTTCCATGTAGTTGGGTCTCGGATCCAACAGTTGGGGTCCGGTCTCCGGGTCGGGTCCCGACATCTGTGGTATCAGAGCAAGTGTCTCGGGGATGGGCTCCACCCGGGACAGTTGGGGTCCGATCTACGGATCGGGTTCCAACATCTGTGGTATCAGAGCAGCTCTAGGTTTATGATTTCCTAGGAACCCTAGTGGGTAGCCTCAAGGATAGAGTCAGCATGCATCATGTTACATGAACCCTAAGCATTGTTTTAAATACAGTACATGCATCATTGGTTTTGAATTGTTTTACATGATTTGAACTTGTTTCACAAAGCACGAGCTAAAGATTTGAAATGATTTTCATTTAAAGGAGTAATGCCGCCTCGAAGAAGAACTCGAGGAGCTCAATCTCGATCAGCTCTCGGAGGGAATGCGGATGAATCCCACATTCCCCAGGACGCAGGGACCATCCCTGTTTCAGATTCAGAGGCACCAAGTGTGCAGCACGAAGTGCCTCTCCAGCCTCCTCCTATGCGAAATCCAGTAGACCCACAATTCTTTCAGGCCTTCGCCCAGGCTTTCGCATATGCTATGGGCCAGGGAAGGCAAGCTCAGATGCCAGCTCCAGCAGATCGGAGTGGGCAATATGACAAGCTCCGGAAGTATGGGGCTGTCGATTTCAGCGGGACTACAAATCTCGAAGAGGCAGAAGCATGGTTGAAGAGGACCGAGAGGGTCCTGAAACAGATGAAGTGCTCAGATGAAGAGAAGCTAGATTATGCAGTTAGTCTGCTACAGGGGGATGCACTGCACTGGTGGGAGTCAGTGCCTCATGATCGAGCAATACCTCCAGAGCTGACATGGAGGGAATTTTTAGAAGCCTTCAGGAGGAAGTACTTCTCGATGGTCTACGTCCAAGAGAAGGCCAGGGAATTTCTGAACCTTACCCAGAGGGATCTGACAGTGAGTGAGTATGAACTGAAGTTCACTCAACTTTCCAGGTATGCAGCCAACATTGTGGCCAATGAAGTGGACAAGTGCCGCAAGTTTGAAGGGGGATTGCACTTAGGGATCAAAGAGAAGGTGCTAATCCATAGTTTCCAGGATTACCAATAGTTAGTGGATGCAACGCTCCAGGATGAGAAGCTGGAGAATATTAAGGTTGAAGTGAGCAGGAAAAGGAAGAACAGAGAACAGTCCTCCAGGAAGGGAGTGAGTGCTCCAGCACCTGAGAGGAGCACCAGGACACATTATACTCAGTGGCATGGGCGAAGTGGTCTGCCAAGAGTCGTGATCGAGGTAATTTCGAATGTGTCTCTAGTGTGGGAGGCCCAGGAAAGTCATGGAAGGGCAAGAATCCCCAATGTGATCGGTCAAGGGAAATTTCATCGAGGAGGTGTCTCAAGGGTTTGGTGGTTGCTTCGATGTGGAGAGAAGGGCATATGATGAGAGATTGTCCCAGAGGTCGAGACAGGAGGGTTCCCAAGTTTAAGCTCAGAGGCGAGCGGAGATAGTGGGAACCAAAGCTAGTCATGTAAGTAGGCGATTCTGGAAGCGGTCGGGAGGCTAATCTGTAGGGAGGCCAAAGCACGTGGTCGTGCACCGGTAGAGTATTTGCCATGACCAGAGAGGAAGCTGCAGCTGCTCCTGAAGTTGTGACTAGTATGGCTCAGTTGTTCAATTCTGCAGTTTATGTTTTGATTGATACGAGTTCCACACATTCATTTGTTTCCTCAAGTATGAATATGCATGCAGTTAATCCTGAGATTATGGATAACTTTCTAGTTGTTAGTACTCATTTGGGGAGTAAAGTAGTCATCAGTTTGATTTACAAGGATTGTGAGCTCAGCATCAGTGGTACTAGATTGGTAGTAGATTTGCTACCTCTAGACCTTAAAGGGCTAGATGTCATACTAGGAATGGATGCCATGGAGAAGTATAAGGCAAAACTAGACTGTAGTCTCAAGGAAGTAGAATTTGATCTAGGAGATGGTCAGAAAGTAATCTTGAGGGGACGAAAACCGCGGATCGAGGATCATTTCGACTTTGCTAGTGAGCGGGATGATGGGCGGGGCCGAGGCCTTTTGGCACGTGTGATGGATCCAGAGGTAAATGTTGGAAGATTGCGGGATTATCGAGTTGTGAGGAGTTTCTGATGTATTTCCGAAGAGTTACGTGGTTGCCGCCGGTGAGGAAGTTGAGTTTGCAATTGACTTGATTCCGGAACCGCGCCAATCTCTATACCACCTGAGAATGGCTCCAGTTGAGTTGAGAGAACTCAAGGAGCAATTGCAGGAGTTATTAGAGAAGCGGTTTATCGTGCCAAGTTCATCACCTTGGGGCGCTTGATCTGATTCGTTAAGAAGAAGGATGGAACTGGCGCGTGTGTATAGAATCTGAGGAAGCTTAACAAAGTGACGATTAAGAATGATATCCTTTACCTAGGATAGATGATCATTTGATCACCGCGAGGAGCAAGGGTCTTTTCAAGATCGACCTCAGATCGAGTTATCATCAACTCCGAATCGTGGAGTCCGATGTTAACAAGACGACTTCAAGACCCGCCACGGCACTATAAATTTAGGGTCATGCGCTTGAATCCACCAATGCTCCAGTTGCATTCATGGACCTTATGAGCAGTGGTTTTCAGAGTTCTTAGATCGGTTTGTCATTGTGTTCATTGATGACATTCGGTCTATTCTAAGGATGAAGGAGAGCATGAAACGGCATCTCGGGATAGTATTGCGAGATTAAGGGAGCAAGAACTTTATGCCAAATTCAGCAAGTGTGAATTTTGGCTGCATGAAGTGGTTTTCCTTGGACATGTGATTTCCAGCAAAGGGATCCATGTTGATCCGAGGAAAGTAGAAGCAGTAGTGAATTGGCAAGAGCCTAAGACAGTGAAAGAGGTAAGAAGCTTTCTAGGTTTGGCAGGTTATTATAGGAGATTCGTGGAGGGATTCTCCATGATAGCTGCGCCGATAACTAAGTTGTTGAGGAAGAATCATCAGTTTATCTGGAGCGAAGAATGTCAGAAGAGTTTTGAGGAACTCAAGCATAGATTAACGAGCGCTCCAATCCTAATCCTGCCCAATGGAGATCGGGGTATCTGAGATCTGATGATGCTTCGAGAAGAGGCTTAGGTTGTGTGTTAATGCAGAATGACAAAGTGATAGCCTATGCTTCACGGCAGTTGAAGCCATATGAGTTGAATTATCCGACTCATGACTTGGAGTTAGCAGCAGTAATTTTTGTCCTAAAGATTTGGAGACACTATCTGTATGGGGTTCAGACAAGGGTTTTCACGGATCACAAAAGCCTTAAGTACTTGCTAAGCCAGAAAGAGCTGGATTTGAGGCAGAGAAGGTGGTTAGAGTTACTTAAAGATTATGATTTGATGATTGAGTACCATCCAGGCAAGGCGAATGTAGTAGCGGGTGCCTTGAGTAGGAAGTCATCCATATGTTCAGGCAGTTTACTTGCCTTTATTGGAACAAATGGCCAAGTTGAAGATCAGTTTAAAGCAGGATGAATCAGATGGTATTTTTGCTCAATTCAGGGTGAGGCCTATCCTTAGGGAGAAGGTCAAAGAGTTGCAGGAGCGGGATCTGAAATTAAGTAAGTTGAGAGATGAAATTCAACATGGTAGCGATCGAAGTGCAAATAAGGGATGATGGGCTAATGGTAGTCGGAAGCAGGTTATGTATTAGAATGATAAAGCGATTAAGGATGAGATCATGGATGAGGCACACAATCGCCTTATTCCATGCACCAGCAGCGACACCGGGATGTCTGAGATTTGAAGGAGCATTTCGGTGGAAAGGTATGAAGAGAGATGTAGCGGAATATGTGAGCAGATGTCTAGTGTGTCAGCAAGTCAAGGCTGAACACCAGGCACCTTCAGGCATGCTAAGGCCATTGTCCATTCCTGAATGGAAGTGGCAAAGGATCACGATGGATTTTCGGATGGGTTTGCCTAGGACCAGCAAAAAGCATGATGCCATTTGGGTTATTGTTGATCGGTTGACCAAGTCATCCCATTTTCTGGCAATCAAGCAAACAGATTCATTGCAAGTCTTAGCAAGGAAATACATTGATGAGGTAGTGAGGTTGCATGGAGTTCCAGATTCTATAGTATCCGATAGGGATCCTCGATTTACGTCAGTCCTTTGGAGGAATCATGCAGTTGAAGAGGCGACATGGGAGCCTCAGGATGCAATGCAGGAGCAGTACCCACACCTCTTCAATGAATCAGGTAAGAATTTCGAGGACGAAATTTCTTAAGGGGGGGAGAAATGTTAGCCCCAATTTTTTTTTAATTAAGCATGATTAGAATAATTGAGTAAGTTAATGTTAGATAAAATTTAGTTGACATTTATTAAGTATAGTAGCATTAATTAAGTTAGGTAGCATGAATTAAAAAGGAATTAATGAGTTAGGTGTTAAGATTTAATGGAATTTATTGTGTTAATTGGGCCTTAATGAGGTAGGAAAAGAAAAGAGAATAAGGTGGGCCTAAAAGATAGATGGGCTTAAGTGGTTTAAAGAAGATATTAGAGGAAATAAGAAGAAAAGAGGAAAAAGTAAGTTGGGCTTGGACCTTGGGCTTAAGTGATTTAAGTAAGTGGTATAAAAGAAGAAGAAAGAAGTGAGTTAGTAAGGAAGAAGAGAGAATAAGAATAGGATGGGCTTGAGAGAATTAGTGGGCCTTGAGTAGTATAAGGAGGAAAAATGAGAAGGGAAGAAGAGTAAATGAATGGGCTTAAGTATATGGGCTTAAGTAAGTAAAGAAGGAGTATAAAAGAAGAAGATAAGTGATTTTAGTAGGAAGAGAAGAGGAGCACGAAATTTTAAAGGAGAAGAGAAAGAGTTGTCGTGAATGGAGGAAAGAAGAAGGAGAAGAGAAGAGTCTTGCTAGGGTTTGATTTTCCTTGAGTTTTAGAGGGAGTTTGAAGAAAGTTCAAGAAGAAAAAGTGAAGAGGAGAAGCTAAGCTACCTTTTGAGCCAAGAAACTCTTGGGTTGAGTCAAGATCTAAGGTAAGTTATATTTTTAAGAGTTGGTTTTTAATTGGGTTTTTGGTGTAGAAGGTTTAAGAATCAAGTGGGTTTAGTGATTCTTAAGCTAATTTTTTTGAAAGAGGTTTTATATAATTTCTATTGGATTTGTGTTGATTTGGGTTTTTATTTTCTCTTGAAGAAGAACAATAGAAAGGAGAAGAGCAAGAGGAAGAGCTCCATTTAGCAAGGATTTAGCAAGTATAAGGTGGGTTTCACTTTTATCTTTATGTTAGTAATGCTTTAAATACTATCTCAACTAAGGAAAATTAATGTTTTCCAACTACCTTGGAATGAGTATTGATTGAGTTTCGAATTGTGTGTACATTGAATTGTGATTGCCATTATGTGAGAAATTGATTAGTATATGATATTGCTTGAAATTGCCATGAATTGAATGAGCATGAATGAGATCATGAAATGTGAGCTAAGCATGAAATATATCATTTTCAAGAATTAGCTTTATGGATGCATGAAAATCCATTTTCAGAAAATCAGTCAGTGGACAAGACAAGTCCAGTTTTTATGCATGAAATTCAGTATTATATGGGTTAGTTAAGTCCACCAGCAAAGTCACGTGCACGTTGACCAGTATAGCCTTCTCCCGCCACTGCAGATAGTGGCATAGGATGTTCCTTTTGGACGCCTCGACATATGACTACACTTTGTAGCTCATCGATAACCCATGGACTTTTGAACCATCATTTATGTGTTACATGTTAAGCATATGTTTGCAAGAATGAAAATTTCATGGATTATGAACATTGTGTTTTGAGATTGATAAATTTCATGAAATGCATGATTGTATGATTGCTATACCAAAGTGCTAAAAGTATGATTAATGAAGCAATGTAGCTTATTAGCCTAAATATAAGCGTCTTACCTACGAGTTTAAAGCTCACCCCACCTTCCGTCCCATCTCCGGGTGAAGAGCGCGATTTTGAGGAACGAGCATAAAAGGCATACCCAAGATTGTGTTTTGATGTATTTTCAAGTTAACTTTGTAAAATCAATGCTTTAGATGCATTTTGAGCAAATGATGTTTTTGACAAGTTTGTATTTTGGGATATGATGGAGTGGCTTGAAATGCCCTCTAAAGCTTTGTAATAACTTATGATTTCATATGAATGCAAGAATGTTCAGTTATAATGTATTTTGAGAAATCCATGTATGTTTAAGACAATTGCATCATTGTATAGCATGAACATGATTAGATGATTAAGAGTGCGGTTGTTGCTTAGAATGGTATTTGGAAATACCTTAGAGTTTAAACATGTTATATGAGGTTGCATGTTGAGTTTTATGCAGGTGGAAGTATTAGGATTGAAAAATTGGTTAGTTGCATTTTCAAGGGAAGTGCTGTCAAATTTTCCTAAAATTTGACAGAACTTCGCCTCAATATTAGACCCTCTTAAGGGTTGAATTAGATCAGGAAGTCTTCATTAATATTGTAGTAGAAGTTCAGAGCTTTCTAAGGATATATCGTTTGTCTCATTTGGATTTAGGGTTAAAAAGTTATGAGGATTAGAACACATTCAGTTACTGTTCATGTTGCAAATGTTGCTGTTACATTGGTCTTATTGAGCAGTGACCTTTGAGTGAGTTTTTACCTCCTTTAATGATGGAGTTAGCCTTAGCATCCTTCATGAGATTTGTAGAGAATCTGGTTATCTTTCCATGAAGGTATAGTATGCACATGTTGGAGCTAGGGGTAAGAAGTTATGAGTGTTGGAAGATGATGGTTTCAAGTGGTTTTGAAATGAGAGAGTTAGAAGTTTTGTAAAATGGCGTGTCCGTTAAACGGACACGAATGTCCGTTAAACAGACAGCCTCGGGTTCCAAAACACCCCTTCCCCTGCCCATGTCCGTTAAACGGACTTGCATGTCCGTTTAACGGACATTTGCGAGCCATTTAGGACCCTGTCACCCGTACCTGTCCGTTTAACGGACAGCTACGGGAAAATGGGAAAATTGGACTATGTTAGAGGCCCAATTTGGTTTTATGGTCTTCATGAGAGTTTTATATCTAGATGTATACTTTCAAATGGTGAAAGAACGAACACATTCAGACCTCTAGATTAAAAGTTATGGCAATCGCACCAAAAGAGTTTCATTCAATTTTGGAAGTGAGCATGGTCTATTTTTTTGGGCATAAATCCATCATACGACCTCCAAATTAGGTGAGGATTGACCCATCAGATTCATAAGACATATATATTTCACACCATAAAATTTGGTACCATTTGGAGTTAAATTGAGGAAGTTCTCATTAAAGGAAGTGAGAGGCCGTTTAAGAGAGCATGTTTCAGGTATGAACACCTTTGGGTATTTGAATCATATCTTGAGTTATATAATTCCGATTAAGGTGATTCTTGCCTCTATGCGAACGTGAGGCTTTAAGCTATATTTGTTATGAACAAGTCCAAATGTGATTTTGAGGTTTAGCTAGTGTGCGCTCATCACTTTTATGGAATAGCAGCGAATGACACTGCAATGTCCTAAGCGCAAGGTTTCAGGAGTACGGTAGTTAAGCAGTTGGGTCACGAGATCCGACATCTATGATATCAAAGCAAGTGTGATAAGCATAAGTTCCATGTAGTTGGGTCTCGGATCCAACAGTTGGGGTCCGATCTCCGGGTCGGGTCCCGACATCTGTGGTATCAGAGCAAGTGTCTCGGGGATGGGCTCCACCCGGGCTCACATCCCGGGACAGTTGGGGTCCGGTCTACGGATCGGGTTTCAACATTAATAATTAACCTGAGTTTTCCCTTAGGTAGTTTTAATCAAGATATGATCGTTAATTAAACCTAACTATCAAATAACCTAAGATACAATCTCTAGATTCAATTGGGCAGTAGCATTACGAATTAGGAAAATTGATAAATCAAGGTCATAACCATATAAGATGCATCATTTAACCTAAGTTATGCTATCCTTAATTATTGCAAATCATTAGTCGCTACACATGAATTTCAACATAGCAATTATGGATTATATAGAAATTCTAGTAATAGGTTTGCAAATAAATGATTCAATGAACGCATTAAAATCATCCTTTCATAATACCCAAATCAATTAACATAGGATAATACAATCAATTTCTAATGAGAGAAAGAAGAAAAAAATAGTGAAATACACTTAACCCAGGTGATCGACGTCGATGTCACCTCTGAACCAACACTAGGATGTCTAACCCTCTATGTGTCTCTCCCGATTGAGAGCTTTATCCCTTATCTTCATTAAAATCAAGAGCTCCCAAAAAGATTTGCTTCAGCCCCAAGAAAGAACCCCATTCGAAACCCTCCTTACTACTACGCCTCCCTCTCTTCTGTGCTACTATTCTATATATTTCTTGAATTAATTTCTGGTCCACTGGTACTATTCTTGCCCATTAATAGCCTATGCAAATTCATCCCAGCTAATGACTATGTTTTGCTGCTGCCCTGCTCTCCTTCTCCTGTTGTTGCGTTGTTGTTTTCTCTCCATGGTTCCACCTGCTATGCTATGTTTTGCTCCTAATTGCTCTTTACTTCTATGCTACATTTTAACTTTGGCATGCTTCCTATCTATTGAGCTACTGGTTACGACGTTTTTCTTTGCATGAAATACATGTTTATTGTATGAAATGCCTAATGTCTACTACTATTTAGCTTTATATTATTGGATCGAAAACAAAAGCATACTAGATTTGGCTAAAACGATAGATTTTAAAAACTTTTTTTTTGAAATCAAAACGCTGTAGAAACCTAATAAACAAATCAACATATTAAATCCATACATGATACGGTATAAGGAAAATAACTAACATAAGAACATGATGGAAATTATACCGACTCCTTGCTATAGGTTTGAATCCTTGCTTTTGTATCCTCTCCTCATTAATGTATCCTCTTCTCGTTATTGTATCCTCAACTGATCTGATCTACTACTTGTTCTTCTTGGACAACTTGATTAACAAGATCCTTTAGTGGGAAAGAAGAAGAAATATTGAAGAGGTTTTCCTTAGTTGAAAGAAGCCAAAAATGAGTCTCTTCTCATTCAAGTTTCGGCTAGTTCATGCAAGAGAGGAGAAAGTGAATAAAAAATGAAATAACACATTCTTCTCTTTCCCTTAATTTCGGTTAAACATGAAAGAAAGAAGTGATGTGCATCCAATGCATCACTTCATTCTTTAATCAATAATAAAGAAGTCAATAAATGAGACACTCTCATTTGTTTAAGATGGATATATGAAAAGACCAATAACCTATATGAGACCATCTCATTTTCAGTTATAGGATGAAAGCAGGGAGAGGGTACATCAAATGGATATGAGATTAAGATGGGTGAAATATGCTTTTATTATTGATGTTTATGATTAATTATGGCCTAAAATGGTGTTTTGAGTTTAAATGGAATTGATAGTGAATGAATTGCTTTAAATGGAGTTGAAAAGCAAGAAATGATTAGTTAAAGTGTTAGATTTTGGAGAATTGAAAATATGAAATTTTGAGGATGAATAGTAGCAGAAAATGGCAATTTGGATGTGAAATCTTTGTGAATTTTTATGGGTTGATTTGGGCTAAATTTGAGAAAATGATATTCATAAAACTTGTAGCTTCTGCTGAGAGCTTTCTATAACCATAAAGTATTATATTTTTCGATATCGGTATTGAAAGTTATGACCATTCGAATTTAAGTGTATTTTGCTTTGTGTTTGGAAAATGCTCATAGAGTAAGTTTGTGTGTACTGTGTTTTGAGAAAAATTCTGGACTAATGTAGTTTGAATTAGATTAAGTGGTCTACATGAAAGTTATAGAGAAATTGCATAGCTTTACAATGATGTATAATATGTTATTTTGGATTATGGAAATTGGAAGATATAAAATTTTGAAGTTTGGATGTGGTATAGGATGACAAATTTCTGGCAGAAACTTTGATTGAAAAATTGACATAGTTAGAGGTTGAAATTGCTTTTAAGTTATTCATGAAAGTTTTAGATTATGTTTTTATATTTCCATTGATGTAAAGTATGGAAATTTTGGACCATGTAATAGGAAGTTATGATTTTTAGAAGTTTTTGTTACTGTTTGGGATGATCATTAGTGGACAGAAACTTTGAAGGGGTTTTTGACTCCCTTAGAGGCCAAATTGATTTTTCTGTCCTTCATGAAAGTTTTAGGTTGCTTTTTGATCTTTTCATTGATATAAAGTATGACATTTTTTGCCCTTGGAGTTGAAAGACAGAAATTTTAGAAGTTGTGTTACTTTTTAGGGTGATTCGACACTTGCCCGTTCTTTTGCTTCTAACTTTTCCGTCCGACATCCGATTGATCTAATTTTTGAAGCGTTGGATTCCTAAGACATTCATCTATCTCTCCATGAAAATTGTGGATTTTTGAGATTAATCTGGAAAGTATTTATTGAATCAAAGTGAGAGGATTGATTAAAGAGTTTGAGTTGGATATTTTTCTGAACATACTTAGGTGTTTTGGTGATATCTTGATCTGTAGAGATCCAATTAAGTTGATTTTTATTTATAAATAAACTAAAGACATGGATCTACAAGGTATCTGAAGGAATCGAATTTCAATTCAGCCCCTAAAATTTTAAATTTCTGAATTGAAGTATTAAAGTTAAAAGAATATATAAGGGCAAATTAGGCATGACACTTAAGGTTATAAGATATAAGGCTTTAGGCAAGGGACAAGATGGACATTTGTATGATTATTAAGAGTAGAATTTATAAGAAGAAGAATTGTGAATGAGGGAGAGAAGAAGAGAGTGTCGTGGGAATGGGAGAAAAAGAAGAGGAAAGCTAGGGTTTGGAGATCTTTGAAGATTTTGAAGAATTTGAACCCAAATCAAGTAAGTATAAGCATCATTCCTCTTGATTAGATGAATGAAACATGTTTTGATGTTAGTTAAGAGAGGATTATGTGTGAGAAGTTGTAGAATGGGTAAAAGCATAGGTTTGGTTTTAGGGTTAATGATCAAAGATAGATTTTAATGTTTTTGTGAATGATACTGTGTTGAAATGAGTTTGAAAATGAAATATAAGAGATAGTTTAGGGTTTAGATGGGTTATATTTGAAATATGGGAGGAATATGGTTGAATAATGTGGGGAAAAATAATGTTTTAGAGAATTTTGGCCTCAAGACGTCGTGGCTGCTGTAAGCGTCCTCGTCATGGCGAAGCTTACAGGCCACATGTGAGCTCAACTTTCGTGCACAGACATGTTTTGGTATTTTAACCATAACTTTTTATGTAGATATCCAAATGAAGTGATTTTTAATTCGTTGTAAATGAGAGATATAGGGATACAAGTTTTATGAAGAAATGAAGTTCTGATTCAGTCTCTAAAGATATCAAATTTTGGATGGAATTTTAACATAGAATTTTTGTTTCAGCATAAGTTATAGTTCGAATTGTTAAAGTATGACTTTCCGATTTCTACACCAAATTGAATGGAATTTTGGTGATTGTTTAAGGAAATCAAGTGAGGAAAGAGGAGCAAGATGAAAAAGAGGAAAGATATTCCTAAGCAAGTTTATAAGCAAGGAACTCAAGGTGGGTACACGTTTATAATAGAGTAAATAAGCCACTCATTGTTTTCTTCAAATAAAGAAAGATTTAATGATTTAAATTGCATCATCAATGTTGCCTTTATTTCTTTTTGAATGAATTGTGAAATATGTTATATGTTTGCTACATGAATTGTGTGATGTTTTATGAAAGTGTTTGTCGTTTGAAAAGAACGCACGTTTATACAATCATGTTTTCAAGAATGATTTTCAAGATATATGTCAACTACATGAAAAGAAAGTTTTCAAGAAAATGAGCCATTTTGAGCAACAAGTCTTCAAGTTCATAAAATATGTGTTATGTGGGTTTGTGGTAGTCCCTCAAGAACTGTCACGTGCACGTTGACCCAAGTATAGGCTTCTCCCGCCTGCCCGCTAGTGGCATGGAGCTCCCTCGAAGACTCCCTCAAGAATTTTACGACTACACAGGACCATTATATGGGAATGTGTAGTGCATCATGAATTTGGACTTACCCAAACCATTCTACTGTGCTTATGTGCTTATGATCTGTTAACACGTTTGATGCATACATGATTTAAAATTGCTCATGAATTGTTTAAAAATCAAGCATTTTGAGACGATGATATCTACATGTGAAATTACTATGGTTTCGAATATGTAAAATGACAATGAGTTTTGAAAATGGTTTTTGCTTATTTTTCTATTATAAACATGTTATCCATGAGCTATAAAGCTCACCCCCTTTCATCCCCATCTCCAGGTATCAAGATGGAGATCGGATGAAAGAAATTCTAGACGTTCATTCGTTATGTATATGATTGGCTTTTAAGTTAATTTCTTGTAAGATTTAGATCTTAGACATGTTGAGAATTTTGGGATTTTTGTATCTTGTGCATTTTGGATTTTGATATTGATGTTGTAACATGGCTTGGAATGTCATTAAGATTTTGTAAGCATGTATTTCATGATGTAAATGAATTATGGATTTATGTATAGAATCAAAATGTGAATGTGCCTTGGATATTGAAGTACTATATATGTATATGAATGTGATTAATTGCGTTTGGATTCCGGACAGGAGGTTCGGTGATTTTGATGATTGAGAATTATTGAAGTGCTATGGGTATGTGAATGTGTTTGATTATGTTGGGATTTCAGACAGGAGGTCCGATGATTGTTGTGATGGATTTGAAATATTGAAGTGCTTATTGTGTATGAATTGTGGGTATATCGATATGTGTGTAAGGGGCTTTATGGCAAAAGAAAAATAAGATTTTGTTTAAATAATGAGATATGAATGAATATGAAGAAGAAAATGATTTGAGGTTGAGGAATTGATGAAAATCCCATTTGGAAGTGGTTTTGCTTTGATTGATGAAAAAAATACCGAATTGGATTGGTTTAGACCAAATGTGTCTTGAGTTTTCAACGCTAGTTTTTCTAAGGTACACGTTTTTGGATTTCGGAATTTGTCATTCAGTTAGATTGAAGTGTTTCGTTTCCTCTATTTTGCGATCTTCTGTTTCTTTGAGGTTAGGTTCCGAAAATGGGTCCTAACATTTGTGGTATCAAAGCAAGAGTGTAAGTATTATGGTTTAATTAAGTGGTTGGATTTCGGTCCCAACATGAGTAATATGAGAGCAAGAAAAGATTACAAGGAAATGGAACGATGATAGTTATGGTTTTCTAGAAGAGTTGGGTTCTGGAAACGGGGCCCAACACCTTCTTTTACTTTGCCAACTACCTTGAAATGCACAAAGTTTTCATCTACGGTTGAAACTCCAAATTTACTTCCTGATGCTTTTGAAATGTGGTGTGAAACATAGATACCTCCAGGTTGAGCTGCATTACATGCATCATCTATGTTCTTATAGCTACTTGAACCTGCTCTTCTATAAAATCATCTTTATTTCCCTCGAGAAACATAAAAAAACATCTTCTTTTCCTTTTTTCTTCATTTCTCACAAGGGTTGAACATCTTGGTTGAACATCTGGCACAATTTTTATCGATGTTCTGCTCGTAATCAAATAGATTATATACCAATCCTTTGAAATCTTCAATGGATATGGTTATGCTTTCTCATATTGCAAAATACCATATAATCTTCATTCTTTATGGTTTAGAAGATGTATTATTTGAGCATTATTCGGTATCGGCTCGACTAGTACCTTGATCGATTTTTTTAAAGGTTCTCTAATAATAATTGAGCTTCTTCTTCAAATAGGTACGAGTTCTTCTATAATCTTCATTCTCAAATCCTGTTTGTTGATTCGTTAAGAAGAATTGTAAGGTTCTAATTGGTGTTCATGTATTTTCGCCTCCTGTTGAAGATCAGAAGAAGAAACCTTTTTCTGACTGGGCTTCACCTTCTTTTGTTCTTTTTTCGGTTTAGATGAAAGTTGTTGTTGAGGCTTCTTCCTCTCAAATACCAACTTCCTTTTAATTTTTGTCTCTCAAGATGATTTTACTGATTGACTTTCCAAAATAGAGACAATTGATCTAATAGGCTACTGTCTTTTCTCCTGTTTTTTATAATCTCCATCAAGAATAAGAGATTTCCTCTTCTTCTATTCTTGTTGTCGTAAAGTCAATAGTATTGGTGACCTTCTTGACTATTTGGATTTTGTTGATTGAAGTGTCTCTGCCTTTCTTTTCAATGACACTTGTTGTAATGATTGTTGAACCCGACTTTCCTCGTTCTATAGAATTGTCTTAGATTGTATTGGTGCATCAGATGATTTCTTAGTCTTTTCTTCTATGAATGTTCTTCCTATTAATCGAGGTTTTGTTTTTCTTGCAGACATACCACGTTCAATTCTGCCCCATCTTACTATTAGCTCCCCCTTAGACCTTGCTTTGGGTGTAGAACCTTTATCTACCTCATCATCAAACTTTATCCCCATTCTGTGAATATTTGTGGCATTAATAATACTCTTCACATCCATCTTTACCTTGTTACCTTTGTCAAGAAAGATTCCTGATTCTCTAAAAATCCTTGTCAATAGCATTTTATACAGTAAAGAGTTAGAATCTCCTTTTGACTTCATCATGTACTTCAAAATCAAGTACGAAAGATTAATGGGTTGATGATTTAGCAGGTGATACAGAAAATGTTCATCGTTCATTGTCACAGCATCCTTTGAGCCTAATCTTGGTAGAACACAGTGAAGAAGTAGTGAATGTAGAACCCTAGCCTTCGGAACAACTGTTACCACCTTCTTAACTTCTGGATCACTACTTCTATAGAATTATCGATTGATGTGCATTCTATCTATACAACCTTGAGTAATCAATTTTGTAGTGTTAAACAACTTTACTCTAATGCTAGGACACCCACTGACCCTTTCGATAGTATCTTGCATCACGATAATTAGCAATCCATCTACCATTGATACTAGGTATCGTCCACCACCTTTGCATTTTTCCAAAACACATATATCTCATTCAAATATACGTTTTCATGAACCTTGAAGAAGTTTTTCCAGCCAACTATTTCAATCTCTAGTTCAATGTCCATCTGATTTTCCTTCAATGATTTGAAATCAACGTGTCACCCATAGATAAGTGATTGCTCCATTTGTGATCTATGATAAAGAAAAACTAAACACACAAGAGTATTTTGTTCAAAGTAGTGATGTTAGTCTATAAAAGTAAGAATATGAGATGAAAAGAACTTATAGCTTGGAACAAAGTATTGAATCATCTTGGTTGAGAGCATTAAATAATTCGGTTTTAAAGTATTTCAAGAAAATTCTAGAGTAGAAGGTATTTTAGAATCTTGAAAAGATTTTCTTCTTATACGAACTCTTGAAAAGATTTTCTTCTTATACGAACTCTTGAAAAGTTACCATTCATAACTTACCATTACTATTTACTTGAAATCTTACGACTTTTTATCTTCTTCTTGTATGAATCATCTGGGTTATGCCGTGTAAGACAAATGGTCATTCAACATTACCATATTCAAGTTCCATCTGATTTCCTTGAATCTATCTTCACACAAAGGTTTAGTGAAGATATCCACCAATTACTGATTCGTCTCAACAAATTGTAGACTGATGATTCCTCTTTGTATATAGTCTCATATAAAATGATGTCTAACTTCAATTTGCTTTGACCTAGAGTGTTGTATTGGATTCTTTGATAAATTGATAGCATTTGTGTTGTCACAAAAGATTAGAATTTGATCTTCTTGTATGGAGTAATCTTCCAACTGATACTTAATCCATAACGTTTGTGAACAACAAAATGCAGCTGACATGTATTCAGCATCTGTAGTAGATAAAGCAATTGAACTTTACCCTTTGCTTGACCAAGAAATAAGATTATGCCCAAGAAAGTGATAACCTCCACTTATACTCTTTCTATCAATTCTATCTCCAACATAATCAACATCACAGTAGCCATAAACCTGAAATCTTTACCTTTCTCATACATTAGACAAAGATCAGTAGAACCTAGCAAGTATCTTAATATTCTTTTAACAGAAATATAATGAAACTCTCTAGGATTTGCTTGAAATCTTGCACACAAACAAACATTAAACAATATATCAGGTATGCTTGTAGTTAGGTAAAGTAAAGAACCAATAATTCCTTTGAAGAGGGTTTGATCAACCTTCTTACCTGCTTCATCCTTAGGTAACATAATTGAAGGATGCATAGGAGTTAACATAGGTTTAACCTTCTCCATTTTATATTTGACTAACAGTTGTTTGATATATTTTTGTTGATGAATAAAAATATTTTCTTTGGTTTCCTTAATTTGTAAACCAATAAAGAATTTCAATTCACCCATCATACTCATTTCAAATTCACTTTTTATATGATTTTCAAAACTATAACATAGCTTCTTAGAAGTTGCACAAAAAAATAATATCTACATATATCTGTACTATAATGAAATCATTTTTGATACATTTTCTAAACAGAGTCTTATCTACTTGTCCTCTAATAAAATCATTTCCAATTAAAAATGAACTTAGATGATCATACCAAACACAAGGTGCTTAATTTAATCTCTATAAAGCTTTATGAAGTCTATAGACATAATCTGGTTTATCAGTATCTTTAAAACTAGCATGTTGCTTTACATAAACCCCTTCATCTATAAAACCGTTCAAAAAGGCACTTTTCACATCCATTTGAAATAGTTTTATATCATAACAAACAACATATGCAAGCAAAATCCTAATAGCTTCTAGTCTAGTTACAGGAGCATAGGTTTCCTTATAGTATATTCCTTCTCATTGATTATAGCCTTGAGTTACTAATCTAGCTTTGTTGTGGTTTACTTTACTTGATTCATCTAGTTTATTCTTGAATACCTATCTAGTTCCTATGACGGACTTATTGGGTGGCTTAGGAACTAAAGACCAAACTTTGTTCCTAATAAATTGATTTAATTCCTCTTGCATGGCTAAAATCCAAGCTTCATCTTGAAGAGCTTCATTAATTTTCTTAGGTTCTAACTCAAAAACAAAAGCTACATTTACCTCTCTTCTAAATTTAGACCTAGTTCTCACTCCTTTTGAAGTTTTTCTTATAATTAGGTTTTCTGGATGAGAAGATTTCTGCTTCCAGTCTTTCCTAAGATTAAAGTTTTCAGGAATATCCTCTACTTTATCAGGTGGATCATGTTGGGACCCGATCCGAGAACCGGATCCCAACCGGAAAAGCGGAAAGAACAAAGGAAGCGAAAGCGAATGGCAACGGAAATTTTGCATCGAAATTTCGAATCGGAAATAACATACGGAAGCCAATAGCAAAACAAACTCGAATCACAAAGCAAGCGGAAGCAAAGCAAATGCGAATCAAATAAAGAATCGAAACGGAAGCGAATCGGAAATCGAAAGAAGCAAACCAGAATAGTCAATAGTAACAAATAATAAGGCAATTCAATTATAGAGCCAAGCGCAAACAAATTCGACATCCGGAAATAAAAAACAGAGAAAAACGTCGCGTTGGAATTCCTTAGACTCAGATTATCCCGAAATCCGGTATATTTTTTTTCTTTTTCTCATAAATTTCTTGAAACATAATCACATCTAATACAAACTTCCCATACGAACTTACTTATTTCATACTTTTATATTTTTAAAATTCACTTAAAGATCGGGGTCCAACATTTCTCCCCCTCTTAAAAGAATTTCGTCCTCGAAATTCTAACTTAAGAAATCACCAAATGCTTGCTTCTCAATGACTATAAGCACTTACTTTCTTATCTAATTTCTTCTTCATATATGTATCTCAATCTTGTCATAATATTTCACTTCTTGTATCTCATACATATTCATAACTCATTGTTTCTACACTTATGGACACAAGTCAATGGTCCATTTCTTTAGAACCCTAATATGGTTCAATCATCGTTTAATCCTTCTCATTATGTCATCATTCTTTCATCTATATCAATTCATCACAATTTATCAGAAATTCCAATCTTAAGTTCCTCAACACATTCCGAAAATCAATCATATTCTTGACACTCAAATCGAACCAATCACTTGAATTCGTCAAATAGTCATGCACATCAATTTCACATTCCTAAAGACAATCAAAGAGTTGGGTAGTGTACATCAGACGTATGCGCATCAAAGAGTTGATAACCCAATGTAAGTGCACACATCAACAAGTTGATAGCACTGGACGATAGTTGTGTCTAAGATGTAATTGGTATGTCTGATACCTCCCGAGACATAAGGTGGCTTATTGAGCTAACCTCAAGGTCATTCTTAATGTCGGTTATCGATGATGCAATTGGTATGAACGATACCTACCGATTGACCTAAGTTATGGCTTGTTGGGTAAACCCAAGGTCACTCTTAGCAATGTCGGATATCGAGCCACTAGGACATTATGTCATATTGTTTCTTTGGATTAAGTAGAGGGTTATGGATTCTAGGAAACTAGTGGGAGCCATATGCATGTCATGCAAGTCCTTATGATCATGCAGCATTTCTATTCTAGCATTCTTTCTCTATCGCGCTTACGTTGATTGAAGAAGTCTTTCGATGTGAATTTTGCTCCTTATTCGGACCGAATTTTCTTGATTGGCCGAGGAATCGAGAATTGTTCTCGGATCGAGGAACTGGGATACGCCCTAGATGTTCCACTTCCGGATGCACTCATTGTCGATGCTTGATGAGGATCGAAAGCATATCGTAAGCATCTAAAGGACGATGATATGGATACTTGCATTATGCTTGCCTCGATGTCACCAGAGCTGCGAATAAAGACGAGTCTATGGATGCTCACATTATAGTATTTCATCTTAGGGAATTGTTTGATGAGTAAGCTTCGATGCGAAAGGTTCGAGACCTCAAGGCTTCTCTTCACCACAAAGATGGCTCCAGGACGTCTCATTGCCTAGTATGCCACGAAGATGAATGGCTATATAGAGATTGGCTGTCTTAGGATTTGTAATGGATTATGAGTTAAGTATAGACTTAATTCGGTTGAATTGTCGACGCTTATTCACAGTTAGTGTTAAACTATCGATGAACCAAATATCCACAACAATTCTGAAGTGATCAATCTGCTTTCAAGACACAGTGAGCGAGCTATCAAGAAGGATAGCAAGCAAGTGCTAGTGGTGGATGCTTCTTCTTCCGGTCCAAAGAAGAAAAGGCCAAGAAACCAAATGGAAGTGCCATCAAGGAAAAATCAAAAAGCGCCCCAAAAGGATTTTACTTTCATTGTGGCAAGACCGCCACCAGAGGCTAAACCCAGAAGTCTATTGAAGTTCTGAAGCGAAGAAGGCATCGGATGCCTCTACTCCTTCAAATATGTTTGTCATTAAGGTTATCTGTTTCGATCAAAACATATGGGTATTTGATACGGTTGTGGCTCATACATATGAAATGATATGTAGGGCCTCGGGGACGATGAGCGACTCATAAAAGGAGAACTAGACCTTCGTGTAGGTAATGCAGCAAGAGTTGTTACATTAGCCAGAGACACTTATGTCTTGTCACTCCCTAGTGGGCTTGTATTCAAATTGGATGATTGTCATTTTGTACTGTTTAACAAAGAACATATTATCATTTCTTGTTTCAATAGATTTGGTTTCCATTGGACTTTTAGTAGCAATGGTTGTTCTATTAGTTCAATGGAATGCTCTATGCTATTGGTACATTATGCAATGGAATTGACATATTAGATATGTCATATCCGATTTTGAATGTCAATGACGAAAAGACATAATCGAGATAATTTAAAATCAACTTACTTATGGCATTGTCGAACGGCCATATAAATGAGACACGCATCGCTAAGCTCCATAAGAGTGGCGGTTTAGGGTCATTTGATTATGAATCATATGACACATGCGAATCTTGTTTATTAGGCAAGATGACCAAGTTATCCTTTAAGGAAAGGGAAAGCGAGTGAATGGAATATTAGACCGATACATTTGGATGTATGTGGTCCGATGTCCATCCATGCGAAGTGGTTGTCTTTATTTCATTACTTTTATCGGTGATTATTCACGATATGGGTACTGTGTCGATGAGATACAAATCAAGCATTTGAAAAGTTCAAATAATTGAAATGAAGTAGAAAACTAACTTGGTAAAAGTATGAATACATTACGATCGATCGTGGTGGAAAATGCTTAGACCAACAGTTTTGGATTATCTCGAGATAATGGGATTTTATCTCATTACACTCCACCTTGCACGCCGCAAAGACAATGGTGTGGTTGAAAGGAGATATCGAACCTTGTTAGACATAGTGCGATTAATGATAGGTTTTACACAGTTTTTGGGGTATGCGCCGAGGCAATTTGTTTACTTGTTAAACATAGTTCCATTAAAGGCAGTTGATGTTACTCCATATGAGATGTGGACTAACTGAAAGCCTATCTTTCTCATTTGAAAGTTTGGGGTTGTCACGCTTATGTGAAGCGGACACGGTCGAGATTAACGATGCAAAGTCGACAAGTGTTTGTTCGTATGGACATCGTGGGATATCAATTCTACCTTCGAGGAACAAAAGTTGTTTGTTTTAAAGCATGCTGTTTTCTTACAAAAGAGTTTCTTTTACAAGAGGACGGTGGGAGCAAAGTTGAACTTGAAGAAGTTCAAGATGCTCGAACAAACGCAGATCAACTGCCTGAACCTGCAACTGTAACTCATACAAATGAGGTAACAGTTCAACCTTCTATTACACAAGAATTTCATAGGTCACGAGGATACGCCATTCTCGAGAGATATGGATTTCGTGGGAACATAATGACGATTGCTCATACGAGATGATGAGCCTACTACTATGAAGAGGTTACAAAAGTTGAGTCTGAAAATGGCTTTGTGCCATGAAATCTGAATGGATTCCATGTATGAAAACCAAGTATGGTCTTTGGTTGTTGCACCCGAAGGAATAAAGCCCAAAGGGTGCACATGGGTTTTCAAAAAGAAAACCGACATGGATGGTAATGTGATTACTTATAAAGCAAGGCTTGTGGCCAAAGGATTTTGTCAGAGACAAGGAGTTGACTATGACGAGACCTTCAGTCCCATAGCAATGCTTAAATCCATTAGGATACTCCTAGCCATTGTCACTCATTATGATTATGAGATATGGCAAATGGATGTGAAGACAGCTTTCCTGAATGGAAATCTTCCCGAGGATGTGTATATGACCTGACCAGAGGACTTCACCTCTATGATGGCGAAATGGTATGCAAGCTTGTAAATCCATGTATGGATTGAAGCAAGCATTCAGAGTTGGAATATCCGTTTGATGAGGTACTCAAAGAGCTTGGTTTCTCACAAAATTCGGATGTACATTGTGTGTATAAGAAGGTTCATGGGACTGCAATCGTATTCCTTGTGTTATAAGTAGATGACATATTAATACTAGGAAAACGATGTCTCTATGCTACAATCAGTTAAGATTTGGTTGTCCAAACATTTTGCCATGAAAGACCTTTGTGACGCAAATTATATCCTTGGGATAAAGATTTATAGAGATAGATCAAAGAGATTGCTTGGTCTTTCACAATCAACGTACATAGATAAGATGCTAAAGAGGTTTAGCATGGAACAATGCTATGTCACGAGACCCGATGTATCATATGCTCTAAGTGTTACGGCGGATACCAATCGGATCTTGGTGAGGTCCTTTGGGTGGTGTCAAGAATATCTTCAAGTACTTGCGAAGCACTAAGGATGTTTTCTTGACATATGGAGATGAAAATCTCAAGTGGCGGCATACAAATGCCGCTTTAATCGATAAGGATGATTACGAATCACGATCGGTTATATACATTCACACTGAGCGGCTGGCGGTCGGTTGGAAAGAGTTCAATCAAGAGAGGATCGCGATTCAACAACCGAGGCAGAGTACATTGCCGCATCGATCAAAGAAAGGCGGTTTGGATCGAAGTTCATTTCGAACTTGATCGGTTCCTAGTGTGATGGGCCCATAGGGTTGTATTGTGATACAATGGGGCTAGTCTTGAGCAAAGGAACCAAGATCTCATCAATGATCCGAACACGTACTCTGCCGATTCCATCTGATTCGGTAGATCATCGATCGAGGTGATGTTCTAATAGAGAGAATTCCCACAGAGCAAGGTGTTGCTAATCTGTTGACAAAGCCATAGTCACAGAAGAATTGTGATTCTCATGGACGCGCTTATGGTATTAGATACCAAGGCGATTGGCTTTAGGTCAAGTGGGAGATTTGTAAGTGTAAGTCGACTTGTACCATGTGTAAGTCGACTTATGCTTGATCGGTACTGATAAGTCGCCTTGTTCACCAGTGTAAGTCGACTTATGGATGTCGATCAGTTAGATTGTTAGAAGTAGTGCCTAAAGGCAATCCCTTTTAGCGTTTTATTCAAAGTCGTATAGACTTTATGAATAAATAAAGAAAGGCATATTTCATTAATTTGATATTCATGAACAGTGTTTATGAATTGATTGGATCTTTAATCGAATTAATGAAGTCCATGATGTATGACATAACATGAAGGAAATTATGATGTGATCATACTACTGAGATTCCTATCATGTGCAATTATGTCAGTATCTAAATTTTCCCTAGTCATAGGATTAATGAGACTGGACATCATTAATCCGGTTAGACTAACACATGTCATATTCCTTGATTGAATCAAGCAGTGGATCTCATAAACTGTAAATATGAGATATTTAGAGTTGACATGTGGATGCTTACTAGCGGTAGTAAGTACATTGGATGACTGCCATGAGATCATCACATGGATATCTTCTTCAGTGTCGGTGATAATCTCATCATAGCAATGGTGCAAGTATCCTTAGACTTGAGGTACTCGAGGATATCTTGAATCTTGATTACGTGCTTTGACTCCATTCCTTGTTGCCTTCAGAGGTCGCTCATAGGGTGGTGCTTGGAGTGCGACTTGAGGTATTGAAGGTAATTGAGTAGCCAATAAAGGATTCACCACTTACGGATTAGCGAAGAGATACCCACGGCCTCTTGTCGGGATCATTACTTGTAAGTGGCGCAAGCAAATATGTCATGAAGAGTGTCCTCATTGACATATGGAGTAATGAGTCTAGGGCGAGAACTAATATCACTGGGCTAGACTCGGTCTAGTGAGAGTTGACACTTTGACCATACTCATAACCAAGTGAGGTATAGGATGGTGAAAGGACGAATTGCGGTAATTGTCTATGGAAGGGTTTGTGATCCGGTTCTTGATGAATTCATCAAACCGATTACTTTCCGGTTAATTGGGGTCATGATGTGTTCTAGAGCGCGCTCATGACTTGCTCAGATTAATTGTTAATCTCGGTGGCCAATATAACCGGAACCTAAAGGTCACACGATAAGAGTGATTGGAGAATCAGTAAAATAGTAATTGGACGAGTTCCAATTTTGGAGAGCATTAAGATTAAATGGATCCCGATGAGATCGAGATATGTCCGATGAGATCGTGACATCGATATTGCTAAGAAAGGTTTAGGAGCTTTTTGATCTAGGGACAGTGAAGTCGGGTAGACCAACCCGGTGTTGTAGACCACTTGATAATTATATTTATATATATATAATTAATTAATTAAAGAATTAATTATATATATATATATATAACATTTACGTGGAAGAGGAGAAGAACTTAGAAGTTTCCTTATGTTTAGTCATTAAAAGGCATTTAATGGCTAAAAGACAAAAAGGCAAAAAGACAAGCCTATGGTGTCTTCTCTCTTGAAACATCTGGAGACCATCTTCTTCTTTTGTCTTTGAGAAAGACATATGAAGAAATGAAGATGAGAAGAATCGTTGGTCTTTGAAAGAGAGGAAGGAAAGGTTTTTAAAGAGTTTAAAACCTATGCTCTCACTCTCCATCATCGATCATCAAGGCTTCATCTCCAAGCTTCATCCCTTCTCTCCATCGATTTCTTAAGCTCTCCAAGGACAGAGGTAGGGTCTAGCAGCCTTTAATTTGTTCTAGCTATTCCCGGGTCAAAGGGGTTTGTCCCGGTTAGGTTTTCTGATCTCTGCGTGGATACCTTTAGAGATAGTCTCTATTGGCTATTTAGGTTTGAGTCTTCATACAGACACATAGATCCTGGCCTTCGGGAAGGTCCCGGCGACAAAATTTTTTTGTTTTTCGCACCTTGTACATGTGATGTACATCCCGGGATTTTCCTACATATGCATGAGTTGGGTGGACCATCGATGATGGTTTCTCACTGAGTTCGCAAACTCACCCAACATTGCAATTATTTTTCAGGAATTGAAGAGTATCCCGTTAGTAAAACGGGAGTATGTTCTGAGATTCAGTGAAGGTGCGAAGTCGGGATCGGTTAGGTATCCGCATTATATGTCTTTATTTTTGTAATAAAGTGTTTATTTGTATTTGTGAAATTGACCTCAGTGGCTTTTGAAAATGTGTGTATTGAAATTGGATGTGATTGAATGAGTACCCAATTTGGGTATGGAATTCCGCACATGTGTTTTTTTTTTAAAAGAATAATGTACCGATTTACGAATGAGTGGTTATACGCCACCCTCATGGGCACGGACTCGGATATCACCATCGATATCGGGTTGGTCTTGCGAGTGGGTGTTACATTTAATGGTATCGAGCCCGAAGTACAATCTTACATGGGCGTTCTGAAAAATGTGTCAAGTTACATGCATTTAAGTCATGTCATGGCAGACAGTGACAACTGATCCCCAGTCTAGTATATGAGTCACATGTAGGAGCCTGTACCAATTGTTTCAGTCGTTAGAATTTGTGAGGGCATTGATGATATATCAGAATGGGATAAATGCCAATTGTGGATATCATGAAATCGGAAAAAGGTATATGATTCGATTTGACAAATGAAGATTGAGTGTATTGGTACTAGTGGATACATTATGGAAGGCGATATCTGGTTTATACCCCCGGTATATCCTTGAATGTGAGATAGATATGAATATGTTCTGAACTGATAGAGGAAATTAGAGCTATGATAGAAATGACAAGAGTACAAGTGTATAATGTGGATGAAATGAAAGGTTATAATTGAGATTGATTACTGTGACTAGTGTTATGAAAAATGATTTATGACTGTGACTCAATTACATTAGAGAGAAATCAAGAATGATGGTATATATATGATGTTGCCTTTTGAGTGTGAAAATAGAAGGGTGCGATGTAATAATGAAAAGATTGAGAGGTAAGACAATAATCTTGATAAGTGAAACAGATGTTCGGTTTAGTTGATTTGCTAAGTGAATACACACGATTATGGGAGCCCCATGGTAAGTGAAAATATTAACCGAAATCGTCTCGTGTATGTGGAGATGGCATGAGAAGTAAATTAAGGGGATGATTGTAGTGTATAAAGTTCGAATGAGAAAAGAAAGTGTTTATGAGAAATCAATTGAGAAAGAAGGGAGACTGTTAATGTGGTACCAAAAAGAGAAAGATTATCTAAAGTTAAATGTGATTAAAGAGTTCTTAGTAGTATAAGATATTAATGGGTAAATTTATGAGAATACATTTTCAAAAAAGATGTGATGATTATAGTGATTTATTGGGAATGAATTGAAATTGTTACATGTTGAGGACTTGATCATGATATAATCCTCACGAGTGAGGATAGGTGCAAAAGAGAGTATTGTGTATCCTTAGTGTAAGTAACTAATTGGTACATCGATGCGATGATTTTTTTTGATACGGACCTCATTGAGCGGTATTAAAAGGATGTTACGATGATATGGATTATGGCATAGATTGATCTGCATGGGATATTGTGTATGGTTGGAAACCGAGTCCACGTGGCATATAGAATGGTGACAAGAAATGTGATGATTGTGATATTGAGGAATTTCATAAGTAGTATTGATGAAAATAGTAAGAAATCTACTTGCAAAGAAGAATTTACGAATTGGATTAAGTTGCTCGAATGATTCAATTAAATAGTGATCAATGCAAGGATCGTATAGAGATAAATTTGACATGAATTACAAGTTAATTTGGAGTCTTAATTCTAGCAGAGACTCGGCGTAAGAGGTAGAAAATGCTTTCATTATGATGATGAGATGAATCCAATTATGTAAGAGAATTCTTGAACATTAAGAAAATAGTAATTGCGAATATGAGGAGAAAATAGATTAGTGTATGGTTTGTGTAATTATGTCTGAAAATACGAAATTGATTTGATGAATGTTTATTTAACGCAGGCAGTGACCTATTGCAAATAAATTGGGATATGTGGAGAAATTAGGGTAAAAGGAACATATGTCAGAATATGTTGTGATGGAATTGAGAAAATTATAAGAAAATCGTTCCTCATTGGAGACTTTTGATATTTAAAGAGTTATACAAATTGATCACTGGTATAAGGAATTTTGGATTGAAATTGTCCGAGGTGACAATGCCCTAATAATCTTGTACTCTTGAAAAGTAAAGTGTCTTGAGTGCATTCAGATTGGGAAATGATGAAGATCATCGATGATCGATTAAATGCATTTAAAAAGTAAAGAAGATAAATCGGCACAGATGAGGAAATTGTATCTATCGAACTTCATAAGAGTGAATTTGACCTTGATTGAATAAATAGTGGATGAATTATTATTCAAAATGGCATTGAGAGACTTAATGACGATAGGGTATGGATACAATGCGAAATTGTTAGGGACTTATATATGTATACTGGATTTGGAGATTTTGCATTATATCTTTGAAATGTCCCGATAATGGTTATCTTGTAATCGATGAAAGTGTGTAAAGTGATTTTGTACCTTGGGACAAGTAAAACTTTATGGGTTGTATTGTGATTGATGATTTGAGATCATTGTAATGAGTGTTGCTTTAAAAGCTTGGAGACAAAATTATACGAAACAATTGAAGATGTCTACGAATGTGCAAATCAATAGTGATAGAGGTATTTTGTGAATTCGAAAGATTTGAAAAGAATTAAGCGATTGAATAATTCAAATTATGCTAGTCATGAAATTAAATGGATTGAATAGGAAATTCAAATGAGATGATCACAATTTGAGCGATAAGGTTTTGATTGTATGACTGAGTAAAAATCGTCGAGCTAGCAAATGGGGCAAAAAGAAAGTATTATTTGTTATTGGAATTCCGAAACTGGTGTATTATGGTTTTGTTATCGAGAAACTGTTAGAGAAATCGCGAGAAGCGATTAGAGTATTATGGTTTAGTACGAGCAAATCGAAAGAGGAATTGATAGTTTAGCGTGTTAAATCGAATGATTATAGGTGTGAGTAACCAATGATTTGATTGTTGGAGATAAATGTGAAATTGATATTTTGGAGTTCGTAGAGACATGAGATTGAGGTAAAGTCGGTGATTGTATGCATATCAATCGTTATATTGGTGATTGAACTTTAAAGAAATGTAAGTTGATAATTGTGTAAGGAAATGTTTCGAAGTATACCGCCTCGGCCAAGATACACTGAGATAGAGATAAAGGTAAATTTGGGAGAAACGGAATTTGTTATTAGTGGCCTTGATGTGACCGTGTTGTGAATCAATTTATGGATTGGCAAGTCAGTAGCAACCTAAAAGATGAATTGGATTCGTAAAGTGTCATATGGACAGAAATAGGGAATATTGATATGATCAGAAGTGTGTGTTATTGGTGTTGAATGTGAAGAATTGCGAGTAATCATGAAGAAATAGTTAAGACCGTGTTAAGTGATTATATTGATTCTAGTGAATTGGCAGAAATTAGTCCTGTATTGAAAAAGATGAGAAACAGTATATGGTGATCGTATCGATTTCCCCTGCCTTTTTGATCGATTGTATATGAAATTTCGAGGACGAAATTTTTGTTAGGAGGGGAGAAATGTAACATCCCGTCCCTGAGGGGAAGGGTAAATTGGTAAATTGGGACAGGCTAGGTTATTGCATTGCATATTCAAAATGTAGACATTCGTTTGGCCTCTAATTGTAGAGGGCTGAGTTATTTGGCACAAACATATGTAGGTACATACATGTATGACATATTTCCGATAAAATTGTGTGAATTGGAAATTGGGTAATAATTGTATAGATTATGATTCGATTAGTGAAGTGGAGTGAAAAATCGAATGCTAGAGGTTTGAAAAATGAAATTTGAGTGTAGGATCATGTGTTTTATATTTTTGAGGATTTATAGAAAATTTTTCAGAATTTTTAGAGTTATGGGTCCGGACCGGAAAATTGGCTTAATGACTGATAAATGGGATTCCGGTTCTGAAATTTGATTGACAAGGGGCACGATATAACTTGAATTATGATTTGAGGATTTATTATTTATAATCATAGTGAAATCGGGAGAAAATCAGAATAAGAATTGGATTGTTAGACCTCAAGATTGGACTTGTGGCAATTAAATTGCCAAACAAGCCTTAGGTCTCTTTGTTTATAAACCATCATCCTTTGAAATTGTCATCGACGAAACTCTTTTGCCTTGAAAGAAAATTTGATTGTCTTCCTCCTTTCTCCTTTCGCGGATCATCATCGTTGCCCTTTCGTTTCCATTTCTGAAAATTGCTTCCTTCCTCATCATTTGCCTTACCCTAAGCTTGTGTTGGGAAAGAATGAAATTGGTAGAGAAATGAAGGGTAGTAGTGGGTATTGATTGAGTTGAGAGATTGGAGTTACGGGTGGTTTGTGAAAGGTTGAAGACTCAAATCAAGTAAGTTTCTACTCTATTGTGTTTGAAATTGTTTGATTGGTGATTAATTGGTGTATTTGAGAAATGAATTAGGATGAGTTTGGATGATAGGGTTATGAAAAATGTTGATTTTGATTTGGGTAATTGATGAATAACGAATATTTGATGGATTTAAGGTTAGGAATGAGTTGTGTTTAGTGTATGAACTGATTTTGGAGTATTTAGAAAGGAAAGAAATGGATTTAAACGGAAGATCGAGAATTTCGGTTTTACGCATGATTATCGATCGCATGCGCCATGACGTATGATGAACACGCCTTGTGTTGAAGCGGGTTTTTTCACAAGCCGCGAGGCGCGATGCATGCCGCGGCGAGTGAAATTGTTCCTCACGCCGCGGCGAGGAAGGGGCGGACGTCGCGGCGAGCGGGCGTGGTTACGCCGCGGGGAGAGAAGGACGTGCATCGCGGCGTAAGCGAGGAGACTCATCGCGGCAAGCAATCATGCGCCGCGACGAGGACGTCTATTTTCCGAAATTGAAGATGATTGTTTAATTGAAGATTTTTGAGGTTTTAATTTTAAAGAATTGGTTATTGACTGATTGGAATTTAGAGACTAAGAATTGTGAAATTATAAGAATGGAAATTCGGAATTAATTTTGAAAGTACTCGAAATCGGATGGCAATTTAATAGTAAATATGGTTTATAATTGGAATGTAACTTTGGAGAATTTGGAATATAGTCAATTGAATTGCATTAAGGTATAAGAAATTGCTATCGAATTTTGAGAGAAAGAGTTATATTGAAAAGATTCGGGAATTGGATCGGGAATGTCATAACATGTATAGTATTTATCGCATTTGTTAAATATGCATTATTGACTATTGAAATTGGTATAATTGGTAATGTGAGATTATTTGACTGTTTTTAAAGGCACCGCTGGAGCAATTCCATAGGTATGCTGGGAATTCCAGGCTGTAGCTTGGAAGTGCAGGTGAGTAACTTAATTGGTTTCTCAGCCTATATGTGTTTAATTGTATGTACTTATGCCATGTGGAGTTAAGGATAGATATATGTGATTGCTATTGATTGATTTCGGACCATGGGTGTTCGAAATATTGAAAATGTGATATTGAAGTGTTAATTTGAGTAAATGTTATGGATGCATCAGTGAAATTGAATTGAATCTGCATATGATTGAAATACCAGACCAAAGGTCCGAAGAAATGAAAAATGGTACCGAAATGGAAACTGACTGAAAATGAAAAGTGACATATGCATTCATGCATAATTGAACGATCAGATAAAGATAGTTGTTGACCTGAGACGCCACTGTATTGAACCGAGCTTTGAGCTCAAGGGGACTAGTGCATACCCAGAGGGCTCTCCTATCCCTAATGTGAGTGGGCGAGAGTGCATACCCGAGGGCTCTCTACTTGCCAAAAATGCGAATCACATTTAAGCAGGGGAGTTAGTGCATACCTAGAGGGCTCTCCTACTCCCTAGATGCGTCCAATTTCTGATAAGTGATAGGCGCTCAGTCACAACAACGAAAAGAAAATGAAAGTGTCACATGCACATTGCATATATGAATGATCAAATGTGAATTGTGTGAGTGGCGAAATGCCTCATAGTCGTGAAATTGAATGCATGGGATTTGATGAATGTGCTAATATGTGATATAATGTGAATTGTATGTATATGCATGAGTTGGGTGGACCATCGATGATGGTTTCTCTTGAGTTATAAACTCACCCAACATTGCATTTATTTTTCAGAATTGAAGAGTACCCGTTAGTAAAGCGGGAGTATGTTTCAGAGATTCAAGTGAAGGTTTGAAGTCGGGATCAGTTAGGTATCGCATTACATGTCTTTATTTTTATAATAAAGTGTTTATTTTATTTGTGAAATTGACCATGATGGCTTTTGAAAATGTGTGTATTGAAATTGGATGTGATTGAATGAGTACCCAATTTGGGTATGGAATTCCGCACATGTGTTTTTTTTTAAAAAAGAATAATGTACCGATTTCTGAATGAGTGGTTAGCACGCCACCCTCGCGGGGCACGGACTCGGATATCACCATCGATATCGGGTTCGGGTCTTGCGGGAGTGGGGTGTTACATTTCAAATCATCTAAATTGATCTTATAAAGATTGTTTCGTCTCCTGGCAGAAAATAATACGGAACCATCCTTGTTTTTGACTACACAAGAATTTTGATTAAAGGATACTTTAAAGCCAGAATCACATAATTGACTTACACTAATTAAATTATGCTTTAATCCTTCAATTATCAGAACATTATCAATAGACGCAAATGAATCTTTACCAATTTTTATGATTCCAACTATTTCACCATGCTTGTTATCTCTAAAAGTTACTAATCCTCCTTGCTTATTTTGGAGGTCTAGGAACATAGACCTTCTTCTCGTCATGTGTCGCGAGCATCCATTGTCTAAGTACCATTTGTGCTAGTTGCTTTTTCCAAGAAGGGAGATCTGTAGTATATATTATGTCTTTCTTAGGTACCCATATTTTCTTGGGTCTTTGGGGGTTAGATTTATGATAATTCCTCAAATAATAAGATTGCCTCTTTTTCTTTTTGCTGGGAACAAAACTCTTATTATGACGAACATTACTATTTGTAAACTCTAAACCACTCTTATCCTTTGGATGTCTATATTTATCAATCATATCATTCATCCTTTTAGTACTTTCAATAAATGTTGATAAATCTGTTGAAAGACTGTTAAGCCATTATTTCAATTGATTAATTTTCTCAGATCTATCTACAGTTACTTTTATTTTCATATCATCTACTTGTTTCTTAAGGCAGATGTTTTCTTTCTCTAACACTTCCGTGTTCTTCAAGCTCTCAACACATTTTTTTTTCAAGATCCTATATTGCTTTAATATAACATGCAAATCTTCTAACAATTCTAAATATGCCTATTGAAGATCATTAAAGTTAGAAGTTACCTCATCATAAGATTAGATTATCGCTCCTCATAGGGTTGACACCTTAAGTACTATACTACTGAATCGTGCGCTTGCAGATTATCAAGGGTTATTAATTAAAACTTACACACCTCAAACACCCGATCAATAGTTGATATCTTTTACTATTATTTGGGAAAATTGTTGTTTCCATTGTTTGTTTTTATAGTCTAGTGCTCTTTATTTTGCTAGAGAACAAGCATAGTTTAAGTGTGGGGGAATTATTGTATCTAGTTTCTATTGCTTTTAATTGCCTTCATATCTTGATTTTGGTTACAAATTCTTGTAAGTTGATCCAAATTAGAGATAAATTGAACAAAAATGGTGTGAATATTATATGCATGTTGATTGGATTAATTTGTAAATTTTGCAAGAAAAAATTAAAGTTCATGTTACTTTGCAATATATATATATATATATAACAAATAAGATGTCACCACCTACTGTGCATATGGTGGTGACAATTGGTGGGTGGTGACAATTGATCACCACTTGCATATAAAGCGGTGACTAATTAGTCACCACCATACCATCGTGCATAAGGTGGTGACTAATGAGTCACCACCATGCATTGGGTTATGATCTTTAGTCACCACCATGTATTGGGTGATGATCTTTAGTCACCATCATGCATTAGGTGATGATCTTTAGCCACCACCGTGCATACACGAGGGTGACCAGTCCTTATAGGGGTGGTAAAAATAGTCACCCTCATGCAAATTCTCATTCACTATGTTTGTTTTATTACCTGGTAGTTATAGACTGGGGGGGCACAAAAAGCTAAACCTAGACAAGACTACATATAGAAGGATAGGAGTGATGCAACTCACCAAGGCAATGGAGACTTGAGGATACCAATGGGTCCAATTACAAGGTCACACTCCAACAAGTTCAAGGCATAATTTCATATTTATGCACAAGCTTTTGTTTCACAAGAACTTTAAGAAGTTTTGTTGATCAAGCTTGGGGAAGAGTTTAAGGAGACGCCTAAGTGTGTGTGTACATTGGAGGCATCAAACCAAGAGGGTTAACGCTTAACCAATTTTCACAAACACAAGTCTAATCAATGGACTTGGGCTTGTTTTATCTTGTAAAGGGTGTGTGGACTTCTTTTGGGCTTTGTTATGGGCTGATTTGCGATAAGTTTGCATGTGCTTCAATAAAAAAGTCATGTGCATGTTTTATTTGAAGGAACCAAATGTGTGGGCCTAGCTTAAAAACCCAATCCACCCCTCTTAAGTTAGCCTTCTATTTTTCCTATTTCCTTATCCTATTTGGACTTAGATTAGTCAATTTTAATTAGTTTTGAAGCCCAAATCTATGTGGGATTTGTTCTTGGGCATATTTGTTTCAAGAAAGCCTTTCTTGATGTTTTGGGCTTTCTTTAAGGCTTTTAGGCTATCTTTGTTAGGGTTTGTATTGCACAAGGGTATTTAAACCCTTACTTTATGTGTGAACCAGAAGATGAGAGGTTAATAAAAATTGGAAAGCATTCTTCAAGAGAGAATTCATATTCTTGCTTGTTTTACCTTAAGAATTGATTCAACTTATGAAGCTCGAACTTATGGCGTTAATTCAATTCTTGCAATATTTATGCTCTTTGATACCAATTCCTTGCTATTTTAGGGGTGAAGGGTCTTGTTAGATTGATTGAATTTAGGTTTAGGAACAATTATTAAAACAGAGGTGATCTAGACGTTGACTCTAGGTTGTTGCCATATCATCTTTGGTATCAGAGCCCAGTTTTTAAATTCAATCTTTATCTTTAAGTTTTTGTTTGTTCTTGATTATTAATGTTAGTTCATCATTCAAATTCGAAAAAAATCAAGATTAATCAAGAATTCATCCAGATTGTGAATCTTTATGTATTTCAGTTGATTTGCTTGTAAGATTAATCAAGATTACTAATTTTTGCATCAATATTCATCTTTATAATTCAAGGTTCACTCTATTAAGTCAAGAATTCTTTAATTTCTTTTCTTTATTATTCAAGATTCTGCAAGAACTCATCCTTCATTCAAGAAATTCATCAAGAATTGTTTTCTTGCAGCAAGAAGTTTGAAGATTTATTTTCTTGCACTCAAAACATATGTCTTTGATATAATTACTTATCTCTCAATTCTTGAGTTATTGGGGCAGATTTGAGCGTTCTTATCAATTCGGGTTTAGGGTTGAGTTTAATTCCTACTTTTGTCTTTTCTTGCACTCTTTCGTTTTCTTTGTTGTTTGCTATCCATTTTTGCTTCCATTACACTTGAATTGAGTGATCTTGTTTCATATTGCTTAGTTAGCACCAAGAATCACTCACATGCGTTTTCTCCATATAGTATGTGTTTATTTTCGTCTTTGTTGTTATCTTTACATTAAATTACATATAGTTTTTTGTTTTTTTCCCTTTCTTTAGTTACCCTTTGTTTTTCTTTTTGAATTAAGTTGTTGTTATGTTTATTTGGTTGGTAGTGATTGATTTGAACAAGTGAAATTGTGCTAGAATCTAGAGTGGTAAAAGGCAAGAGTGTGTAAGCTCCTTTGAGGGTAAAAGCCATCTTCTTGAGTGAAACACGAGGTAATCCATTCTGATTTAGAGAGAAACACATAACGGAGCGTGTGAGAAGCTGTTCTAACATGTTTTTTTTTTGCAGATTTTACATCATGACCAATTCAAAGGATAGGAAAAATAATGACAAGGATGAAAAGAATAGTGAGGCTGATCAAAACATATTCTTTATTTTAGAGGCTATGCAACAACAATTCCAAAAACATTGAGAATTTGTTTAGGGATGTCAGTGATAAATTTGATAGATAAGACTAGGCCATTAGAAATTTACAAAGAGAGGCTTCAACTAATGGTGTAACAAGGAGGCAAAATGCTAGGGAGCCAACTCTTATGCACTATGAGTATGAAGATGAAAATGATGACGGGGAAGATGAAGAGGAGTGGCATAGGGTCAGAATTGGAGGAAGAGGGGGACGGAATGATAGAGGAAGAGGAAGAGGCTACAGAGGCCGAGACGATGCAAGGGAAGAAGATAGGGCTAAGCATGTGGATAGAAACTTAGTTAGTATAAAGATGGAAATACCATCTTTTCGAGGTAAGAATGATCCAGAAGCTTACTTAAAATGGGAAAGAAAGGTGGAAATGATTTTTGAATTCCATAACTATTCAGAGGAGAAGAAGGTGAAGCTAGCTACTATGGAATTTCATGATTATGCACTTGTTTGGTATGATCAACTTGTTTTGAATAGAAGAAGGAATGGAGAGGATCCTATTGATACTTGGGCTGAAATGAAGAGGGACCATGAAGAAGAGGTTTATGCCTAGTTACTTTTATAGGGAGCTCCATCAAAGGCTCCAAACCTTGAGATAAGACACCAAAAGTGTAGAAGAGTACCACAAGGAGATGGAGATAGCCATGATTAGGGCTAATGTAGAAGAAGAAAGAGAAGCCACTATGGCACGTTTCTTGTTTGGTTTGAACAAAGACATTGCTAATGTTATTGAATTGCACCATTATGTGGAGTTAGAGGAGATGGTGAATATGGCCATGAAGGTGGAGAGGCAACTCAAGTGCAAAAGCTCCAGCAAGGCTTCTTACCAAAACTTTACTACAAATTGGAACTCCAAATGGTCCAAGAAGGATGAGAAGACCAAAGACAAGCCAAAGGGAGAAAAGAATAAGGCAGATCCAAAAGGTAATTTTAAAACTCCTAGTTCTTTTAGTTCCAATTTTAAAAAGCATAGGAGTATTAAATGCTTTAAATGTCTTGGTGTTGGTCATATTGCTTCTCAATGCCCAAATAAGAAAACAATGGTTGTGAGAGGAGGAGAAATTTTGTCTGAGGAGTTGACTTCCACACCTAAGTTGGAGGATTGCTCTGGTGTGGAAGTTGAGGATGCACCTAGGGGTGAATTACCTATTACTAGGCATGTTTTGAATGCTCAAGTGAAGGAAGATGAAACTGAGTAAAGGGAAAATATTTTTCATTCTAAATGCCTAGTGAATGAGAAGATTTATAGCCTGATCATTGATAGGGGGAACTACACTAATATGACTAGTACATTGATGGTTGAAAAACTAGGGTTGGAGTGCTTGAAACACCTTAGGCCATATAGGCTACAATGTCTTAATTGTGGGAAATCAAGGTAAATAAACAAGTCCATGTATCTTTCTCCATTGTTAAGTATTCTGATCAAGTACTTTATGATGTTGTACTTATGCATGCTATTCATTTATTACTTAGTCTACCTTGGCAATATGATAGAAGAGTGTTACATGATGGTTTTAAGAATAGGTGCTCATTTACTATGGGAGATCAAAAATTTGTTCTTGCTCCATTGGCACCAAAAGAGGTATATAAGGACCAAATGAAATTGAAAAAAACATGGAGGCAATGTAACAGAGAAAGGCCGAAAAATTTTAAGAAAAACATGATGATTTAAAAGTTAAGGAGAAAGCCGAGAACCTTGCAAAAGGGAGCATAAATTTAAATCAAAAGAAAAGAGAGAAAGTGAGGCCAAGAGTGAGAGAAGAAAATTGGGGAAAAAGGCCTCAAAAGAAATTCAACTAAAAGGCCCAAATGAGAGAGAGGGTAAAAAGAAACAAAACTTCTATGCAAAATGAGAGATGTAAGGGTTGCTTGTGTGGAAAGGAGATGCTTGTTTGTACTTTTATATAAGGAAGCTTATTTTAATGAATCTGACTTTAACCCTTTGCCTAGTAGTGTTGTTTCTCTTTTGCAGGAGTATGGAGATGTTTTCCCTGAGGATTTGCCTAAGGAGTTACCACCTATAAGAGGAATAGAAAATTAGATTGATTTCATGCCTGGGGCCTAGATTCCAAATAGACCTGCTTATAGGGCTAATCCTGAAGAAACTAAGGAACTCCAAAAGCAAGAGGAAGAGTTGCTACAAAAGGGACACATCAGGGAGAGTCATAGTCCTTGTGCCATCCTAGTGATATTGGTTCCAAACAAGGTTGGGAGTTGGCGCATGTGTGTGGATTGCAGAGCTGTTAACAAGATTATGGTAAAGTATTGCCATCCTATACCTAGATTGGATGATATGATTGATGAATTACATAGTGCATGTATATTTACCAAAATTGATCTTTTAAGTGGTTACCGTTAGATTAGAATAAAAATCGGTGATGAATGGAAAACTGTTTTTAAAACAAAACATGGTTTATATGAGTGGCTTACAATGCCTTTTGGCATAACTAATTGTAACATCCCGTTACTCATGTCAAGGCTAGAATAGAATATATGAGGGATGATTGAGAGATTAGAAAATACATTTCATGTTCATACAAAATATGACATGCACATACACGTGAATAGTGAAATTTTGCACAGGAATATTGAATTTTTGCACATGAAAATGACCGCACATGCATTCATTGACATTCCTAGTATAATTGTTTCTAAATGCGATTTCTATTGAGAATTGTGGTTTTTATGTGTTGAAAATTGATTTGGAGAGTGTATTTGGGGATTTAGAATTTTGAGGTTTTTGGAGAAATTTCTGGAAAATTCTTGGTTATTTTTGGACTAAGAAAATGTGCCAAGAAACAAAACTATTAATAAATGGTAGTAGAAATTACTATCCAATGGCAATGAAAATTTTAATAAATGACTTTAGGATTTATTCACAAGTGTTGTTGAAAATTTTGGAGACAATTGGAGTAGAAATTGAAATTGATTGGAATAGTTAAATAAAGGAACCTATTTTTAATGCTTTATAAATTGGAGCAAGTGACATATGTTTTAAGTTGACTTTTTTTAAATTAAAAGACCCCCCTTGTTGTCTTTCACGATGCTTCTTTCTAAAAAGGGGGTATTGGTGTTTTGGCTTTGGTTCTCTTCTTCTCTCTTTTCTGGCTCTTCTTCTCTTCTTCTTCTTGATTTTTAGTCTTCAAATCTCCACCTATGTTGAACATCTCATCTCCCATTTGCTACTCCTTCACCTTGTTCTCTCTTTCATTCCCACCACCATAACCTTCCAACCCTTAAAGAGTTTGAAGATTTGGTAGCTAAATCAAGTAAGTCACATTTGAATTTTATGGGTAATGTTAAATGGAGCATTTATGATGATAGCTAAAGGCTAATGCATGAAATGGTGCCTTGTGTATGTATGTGTCATGCATGATGAAGAGCTTGTGAATTTTTTTTGCTTATACATATATGCTTGCTGAGTAATGAGATATAAAGATGTTTTGTTTCATATAAATGTTAAATAATGGGTTAGGAGTTGTTTTATAGATGATTGATGTTGTATATGTGGAGTAAAAAACTGTGAGTTATGCTACATATGTTTGTAAGATGGATTCGTTGTGAAAAATGGTGTTTTAATGAGAATTGGGAGTTGATGAATAGGTACATGAACATATCTTGTTTTTGGGTTAATGATCAAATTTAGGTCATGCTTTGTTGGTGAATGATATTGAGATGAGATGGAGTTGAAAATGAGGAGTAAATGAAATAGAAAATGGTGATCTTTGTATAAGTTAGGTTATGTATAAAAATCTGGAAAGTTTGAGGATGATTGACTGGAAAATGTTTAATGAGTATGCCTCATTCTATTAGTCATAATTTTTTCTCTAGTTATCCAAATGAGATGATTCTTAATTTGGATTAAACTAGAGACATATAACTACATTTTTTCCAGAGTTCGAATTCAAATTCTGTCCAGAGGAGTCTCAAAATATAACCTGAAGTTGAAAAGCTGGGTATGCATCTGTGGAAGTTTGCCGCAACAAACTCCTTGTTTTGCCATGGCGAACTTGAAGGTTTAGCTAGATTTCTTTTGGATAAAGTTTTCCACAGCCAACTCTAGGTTTCATTGTGGCAAACTTGTGAAAATTTCATGAGAATTCCTCTCTGGAGGAGTTCGCCGCTGCGAACTTTTCTCTCCACTAAACATATTTTAGCATTTTGGCCATATCTTTTTCTATAGTTATCTAAATGGACTGATTCTTAATTTGGAGTAAACTAGAGACATAGGGATACAAATTATCTAAAGAAATAAAATTCTGAATCCGACTATAATAATTTCAAGTTTTAGGTGGAAATTGAGTATAGGGTATTGTCTTAGAAAAAAAGCAGTCCAAAAATATTTGGAGTATAACTTTCACAATACTAAAACAAATTAAACGATGTGTCATTAGACAATTTTGAGATAGAAGGAAAATTTTCAAATAGGAATTATTCCCAAAATACTTCATTTTCATTTTCTAAATGATCAAGAATAGTAGACCCGAAAGTTAGTTTTTAGGAAAAATCTAGAATTTTGATCAGTGAGTTATGAATTGTGATTTTAATAGTTTTATTAGGATCTAGACCATAAGTATACATGCTGCTTATGTGAATTGGTAATACAAATGTTTACGTGTTGAGAATAATGGATAAATATCTGGGATTGTCATGACATGCATGGTGCATATTTTATATACATATATATGCATTATAAAACACTTACAGTTGTGCCAATTTGTGATATGTGTATATTGTTGTTATAGAGGAGCAACTGATATGTCAACCTCCAGACGTTGTCGAAACTTCTAGGCATTAGCTTCAGGAGCGACTTGTGAGTAACCTATATGGCTTTACTCAATTATTTGTTGTGTTAGATTATGTTTGAATTGCTTCATGAATGTGAATTGAATTATGTTGAATTTCAAACAGAAGGTCCAATGATTGTGAAATATGAATGAGATATTGAAGTGCTACTTACATGTGAATGTGACAAACTAAGTGTTTCATGATATGATTGATTGAAAATGTGAGGTGCATTCCATACATGAATGCCTGATTAGACAATGGGAGTTGTGACCAGAGTCGCCACAGAAAAAGAGCTTAAAGATCAGAATGTGAAAAAGAGCCTAAAGCTTAGAAAGTGTATAAGAGCCAAAGGCTCACTATGTAAAATAACCCTTGTATCCCCAACTGATAAGGGATAATTACAAATGAGTCCGGTATTCATAATTGATACGGGACAGTTTAAGCACTCGGTCACAATAATATAAAAATTAGAAAAGAGTCACATGAGCATTCATATGCATGTATTAAGCATGTTGGATTGATGGAGATGCTAAATTATCTACTCTTGAGTGTGAATGTGGTATATATGATGAATTATGCAAGGTTGTGAAATATGTGTTATATGTGTTAATGTGATGCATGAATTAAATGAACCATTGATGATGGTTACCTCATTGAGTTCACAAAACTCATCAAAAATTGCATGTTGATTTTTCAGGACTGAGAGACGACTTTAACTACTAAGAGATGTACAAGCAATGTAGACTTGTACTTTTGGAGAAAAGAAAAAATGGCTCAAAGGTTGGTCAGCTGGGATTAGATTGCTTAGATAGATTTTGTATATTTCCTCTTTCATGTAGCACTTTTGTATTAGGTTTGAATCATGTACATATTTCGGATGATACTGTAAAAGTCAGATTGTAATATCAGTTTTATAAAATGAAATGAGGAAAATTTGGTTTTAAAAATATGGTGACTTTCCTTATGATAGTTATAAGAGAACAAAGATAGATGATGCCATGTTAAGTGAGTGATATGATTGATCGTAGTGCATCATTATCTTAGGTCATGTATTGGAATGTCCTCAGGGCATCCCGATATATACCCTAGGATAGGGCACTACAGTGGATGGTATCAGAGCCGGTTTTGGCATCCATAGGGATATTTAAGAATGATAAGCATGAGATATCGTGATACATGCAGACAATGATTGATGTTGTTGTTTATTATAGGTCATTCGCCATAAGTGAGCAAGTGGGGGAACCAGCTGACCTAGGATCTGTAGGAGCTAGTAGGGAGTCCTTAGTACCTCGATCAGAGGAGATGCCTTCGAGAGTTCCTGAGAGAAGGGAGAGGATCTATGATAGGCTACGGAAGTAAGGAGCTGTGGATTTCTATGGCAACATAGACCCTGCTGAGGCTGAGGGGTGGCTAGAAAGGACTGAGTGGGTTTTTGATCAGATGGACTGCAAGCTGAACGAGAGGTTCGACTACGCAGTGTCCTTACTATAAGGCCCAGCTTACCAGTGATGGAAGATTATCTCAGGCAGTACCACCAGGCCTTGTCACCTGAAGTGGTAAGACTTTTTAAGAGTCTTCAAAGAAAACTACATGCCCAAGATTTACTTGGACCGAAAGATGAAGGAATTCCTAGAATTGAAGTAGGGCAAAATGTCAATGGTAGAGTATGAGATTCAATTCAACGAGGTGATGGGTTATGCTACTGCTTTGATTCCTACAAAAGAACACAAGTGTAGGAGGTTTGAGGACTGGCTCAATATAGAGATCAAAACAAGGTTGGAGCTTTCAGACCTCGGTACTTTCATTGAGTTGAGAGCTACTTCGATAAGAATTGAGCAGCTACTGAGTGAGAGACAATCAGAGGCTAGGAAAAGGTCCAGAATGAAGAGGTCTAGTGAGGGTCAGAATGGTTCTGGCAGAAAATTCAGTAAGCGCTAAAACAGAGCCTTTAGACCACTAGCTGGATCAAGGCAGTCAGGATTCAGGCAGAGGGATTGCTTTATACAATCAGGCAGTGTACAGTGCATAGTCAGTTGCCCATGTCTGAGTATTGTGAGAAGAGGCATGGTAGAGAGTTCTGGAAACTGACTGGGGCTTGCTTTAGGTGCGACTTTTTTGACCACTAGATTAGATATTGTCTTGCTTCTTTGAGAGCTTAGTCAGGTATGAGTGCAGGATCTGGGAGTCATATTATGATTCAGTAGAGCCGAGTTAGTGGGTCGCAATATAGGAGCTATGGTTGAGGTAGAGTGAGCTCTGGGAGTCCTTCTGTCAGGACTGAGGTGCGGAGCAGCTGACCTTAGTCCCAAGCTAGAGTTTATGCGATGACCAGGCAGGAGGCCCAAGACTCTCTGGATGTCATTGCAGGTGCGTTATTTGTTTATGCGTATGAACCAGCTAGATCCAAGATCCACGTATTATTTTATTGCACCACATCGGGCATCTAGGCTGCATTGTGATAGAGAATAGTTAAAGTATGGATTAGAGGTTAGTACACTAATAGGTAGTACTACAGTGATAGGAGAATTCTACAAAAGATGTTTAATTTGGATTGATCAAGCAGTATTAAAGGCATACCTTATTATCCTACAGCTAAGAGAGATAGACATTATCTTAGGCATGGATTGGCTCACTGCTCATAGGGCTGTCATGAACTGCCATACTAAGGAAGTAGTACTAGAATCTCCTGGTTAACTGAAGGTAGTATTTAGAGGAATTAGTCAGGAATTAGTCAAGCAGTACCAACTAGGATGATATCATTTGTGAGTGCATTAAGATTGATGCAAAGAGGATGTGAGGCTTATCTGGCCCACATCAATGATACTAGAGCAGAGCAAAATGGGCAGGAAACTCCAGTGGTTAGGGAATTCCTAATTGTTGGTTATTTTTGGACTAGGAAAATTTGCCAAGTGGCAAAACTAATAATATATGGTATTAGAAATTATTGTCCAATGGCAATGAAAATTTTAATAAATGACTTTAGGATTTATTCATAAGTGTCATTGAAAATTTGGGAGACAATTGGAGTTGAAATTGAAATTGATTGGACTAGTTAAATGAAGGAACCTATTTTAATGCTTTATAAATTAGAGCAAGTGACACATGTCTTAAGTTGAATTTTTTTAAATTAAAAGACCCCCTTGTTTTCTGTCACAATGCTTCTTTCTAAAAAGGGGTTATTGGTGTTTTGACTTTGGTTCTCTTCTTCTCTCCTTTGTGGCTTTTCTTCTCTTCTTCTTCTTGATTTTTAGTCTTCAAAACTTCACCCAAGTTGAACATCTCATCTCCCATTTGCTACTCCTTCACCTTGTTCTCTTTTTCATTCCCAACAAAAACCCTAACCTTCCAACCCTAAAGATGGTGATGATCGTGGGTATGTTAGAAGTTAGGTATTTTTTATTTTCTTGAAGAGTTTGAATATTTGGTAGCTAAAACAAATAATTCATGTTTTAATTTTATGGGTAATGTTAAATGGAGCATTTGTTATGATAGTTAAAGGTTAAAGCATGAAATGGTGCCTTATGTATGTATGTGTTGTGGATGATGAAGAGTTTGTGGATTTTTTTTTGTTAATACATATATGCTTGATGAGTAATGAGCTATAAAGATGTTTTGTTTCATATAAATACTAAATAATAGGTTAGGAGTTGTTTTATGGATGATCGATGTTGTATATGAGGAGTAAGAAACTATGAGTTATGCTACACATGTTTGTAAGATGGATTTGTTATGAAAAAGGGTGTTTTAATGAGAATTGGGAGTTGATGAATGGGTACATGAACATGTCTTGTTTTTGGGTTAATGATCAAATTTAAGTCATGCTTTGTTGGTGAATGATATTAAGATGAGATGGATTTGAAAATGGGGAGTAAATGTAGTAGAAAATGGTGATCTTTGTACAAGTTAGGTTAGCTATAAAAATCTTGAAAGTTTGAGGATGATTGACTGGATAATGTTTACTGAGTATGCCTTAGTACTTTATCCATAATGTTTCCTTTAGTTATCCAAATGAGATGATTCTTAATATGGCTACATTTTTCATGAAGAAGTCAAATTCAAATTCTGTCTATAGTAGTGTCAAAATCTGACCTAAAGTTGAAAAACTAAGTATACATCTGTGGAAGTTCACCACAGCAAACTCCTTACTTCTTTGTAGTGAACTTGAAGGTTTAGCTAGGATTTCTTTCGAGTAAAGTTTGTTGTGGCCAACTCTAGGTTTTGGTGCGGCGAACTTGTGAAAATTTCACGAGAATTTCTCTGTGGGGGAGTTCGCCGCGACGAACTTTTCTCTACACTAAACATGTTTCAGGATTGTGGGCATATCTTTTTCTATAGTTATCCAAATGGACTTATTCTTTATTTGGAGTAAACCAGAGACATAGGGCTACAAAATATCTGAAGAAATAAAATTATGAATTGGACTCTAAGAATTTCAATTTTTAGGTGGAAGTTGAGTATAGGGTATTGTCTTAGAATAAAATTAGTCCGAAAATATTTGGAGTATAACTTTCACAGTACTTAACCAAATTGAATGATTTTGGTGTCATTAGAAACTTCAAATATAGAAGGAAAATTTTCAAAAAGCAAGTATTCCTAAATTACTTCATTTTTATTGTCTAAATGATCAAGACTAGTAGACCCAAAAGTCAGTTTTTGGGAAAAATATAGAATTTTGATTAATGAGTTATGAATTGTGATTTTAATAG